>JAVTVJ010000314.1:600000-950590 GCA_034509425.1 Eopsaltria australis | reverse complement strand
GTCACACTGCACGTGTCATGTCCAGGCGTGACACCATCAGTTCCAAAGCAAATCATTCACTGCAGAAAATTGGCCACCTTGGTTCTCAGCTCCAACCCAGCAGAGCACATGCACTGCTATCACTGGGGATCCTCTCTGCTCAAGTGTCCAGCTTTTGTCTGAGGTTTGTGAAAGAGTTAAATGTTGATTTTAGAATCTCAGTGGCCTTTCCACCAAGAATTGTATTTCAGCATACCATTATGGCAAATTTTCCTAATGCCTGCCTATGGGGATATCTGTGTAATGGCACCATCTGACTCTTATCATAATTTGATTCAAACTCATATTGCTTTTACATTTTATTTCTCTTTGCCATTCTGGCTTGTAACAGCCAACAGCAGGCTGAAATTTTACCTAAATGAGAGCATTTTTGCTCAGTGAAAGAACATTACTCTGTGCCATTTGCTTAATAGTTCACATTACTGTGTAGGGAGTGTTACATCCTTAGGCCAACTTCCTGGCACCCAGTTTGTTAAAAGTTTCAAGGGCAACACAGCAACAGCTTCTGCATGGAAAAACCTTACTGTCTGGGCAAAATTATAGTTTCTCAGATAGACCAGAAGTCAGGAAAAATCTCAGCTGTATTTATGCATGGGCAGAAATTAATTAATAAATACAAGCTGTACTCTTGCCACAAAGTGTCCATGTTTTCTTAATGAAAACAGCCTTTATTTAACATTCTGAAAGTAGTACAGAAATTTAAGAGATGGACTATGCCATTCTTTTGTTGTTTTCTGTGACAGCTTTCAATAACACTCGTTACCCATTTTTTTTTTTAAAAAGAAAAAAAGGAACAGAAGGAAAGTACTGAACACAGGAGCTGAGCATAAAGTGGATCAATGTTGTGGTGATAAGTGAGAAAAGCTATCAGCTTACTGGAGTGTGATCCAAACCAAAGTGCAGCAGGTGAGCCTGGCCCTTCCTGCTCCCTGGCTGGAAAGAGCTGCAGAGAGAAGGGAAGCTGCACTGAGGGCCAAGGCTGACAGCACAGCCCTGAGTGCCTCTGCTGGGACAGGAGGAAAGGCCAGGACAGACCAAGGGACAGAGGGTGTAGCAGAGTGTGCATTTAAGCACAGTATGCTGAAATACTGCAGAATTCCCCATGTTTCCAGGACTCCACTGCAGTGGATAGAAGAGCAGCAATGCCAACAACTGAACTGTGGACAATGGTTGTTTTTGCTTCCTTGGATCCCACCAGATTTGGAGATTGCTTAGATTCAAATCACACAGATAGTCTGCAAAAATAAATCAAGTTGCCATGTTTATAAAACCTTGTGGGACACCAGAAGACACTTTACATAGTAGAAAAGGTATCATGGCAGTCCAAATGCATTAAATTGTAATTTTAACTTATTAATTTTAAAGGAGCAGCCTGCCTGCCTTTTCTCAGCCTCCTCACTCCTTCCTCACAGCCCAAGAGTCATACACAGAGAGAAGGAAAAAATAGATGTATTCTCAAGGTAGGGAAAGTGTCTTTGATCAAGCTGGAGAAAAATTTCAGATTCAGATGAAAAGACAATATAAAAGCAACACTCGTAAAAAGGAGTATGAGCTGCACCACCAAGAACAGAAAGCTGTTTCAGACACATCAGATTTTACATCTCATGTTCTACATACTACATCTCATTCCAGAAATCAGACAGTAAATCTGCAGTAACTATGAAACAATTTGCCCCAGACCATAGAACATTGCAAGCTTAAGCCAACTACTAACATGCCTCAACACTGATTCTAAAACAATATTAGCACTAGTTATTTACCCCTAGATATGACTGTTGTTCACAAATAATGCCCAGGCCCTTTGATTCCTGCTAAACATCAGTCAAGGGTCCAGGAAAACTGTAAGTAACAGAAAGGATCTTAAGGAACTATTTTTTCACCACATAAATACATTTCAAAACTACTTATTTATGTCCAAAATAATATTCATGGAATTTAGTTTGTCCTTCATTTGTAAATGTCATGGCTTCCAGTCATTTGTCATCTTCCCTGTGAGGGGGGTGAGGCCCTGGCCCAGGGTGTCCAGAGAAGCTGTGGCTGCCCCTCGATCCCTGGAAGTGTTGAAGGCCAGGTTGGATGGGGCTTGGAGCAGCCTGGTCTAGTGGAAGGTGTCCCCACCCATGGCAGGGGCTTTAACAAGATGATCTTTAAGGTCCCTTCCAACCCAAACCACTCTATGATTCTATTCTATTTTTATTTCATTATCATTTCCTGAATTTTTTTGCAGCCTGTCTATTGTTTGCTACTTCCCATTTGAGAATAATGCAGTTTGTATTTCAAACTGCTAGAATAAGGCATCAAGCAGAAGCATCCACCCAGAATTCAACTCATGAATATGTTATCCACCACTAAGTTTATATTTACAATCTTGGAATCAAGAGTTCCCTCTAAAATGCTGTGCTCTCTTGTGAGAATGAGAGAATGCTGTGCAAAGCACTGAATGCAGCCAGGAAAACCTCCCTGCTCCATGCCCAGGAACCAGGGGCACTGCAGGAGCAGCTGGAAGGACCTGCCCTGTGCTGAGTTCCAGTGCCTGTGAGGTACCTGAACATGAATGCCCAGGTTTTCAGACTTGTCACTGACAGGAGAAGTGGCCAGAGGCCATCTTTTCATCTTGAGGAATATTCTGCATTTAAACAGTGAAACACACTGATTCTGCTACACAGAAGTTATATGTGCCAATGCTGCAAAGTATTTTAGCAAAAAAGGCCACACTCGAGTCTGAATTTCAAAGCATGAGAAAGTACTAGTATAAGAAAGGACTAAAAACAAACTGGAGTTTAAAACACACAAGTGGATGTACTTTAAAAAAAAAAAAAGAAAGAAAATATTCTTCTTTTGTGGAGTTCCATCTTCTTTGCTTCCAACAGCTGGTCTTATTTTTTCACTGAAAAGGCTCAAAGCACATATTTAATAGAATTTGAGAAATATCTTAAATATCATGAGAAAGATGTCAGTTTTTGCCAACCAGTGATTAGGGGTGATATTGATCTAGAAAGCCAGATCTTATTTTTAGATTACTACAAAATACTTCAATGGCTTATATTGAAATTATTTCAGAAATTGTTTTTATTAATACACATCCATCTGTACTTCTAAGCAGGTGATAGAAGTTTGATCTGCAGCTTTAAAATTCTGAGACTTTTAGTTGCTAGGAAACCAACAAATCTAATTCCTGTGTCTCTTATAACACAAAACTATAACTATATACTGATTCTCTCAGAAAAACTCATGCTATGTATTTTTCAACTTCACCTTTTGTCAGTGATTTGAAGCTTTATTTTCTTTCATTTAGGCCTAAGAGAAGGCACATCACTTATAAAGAGATTGGTAAATATGTTAACAGAAAAAGAGATGGAATATTCTTTTGGCAGAATTTTTCATGTACCTCATTTCTGGAATAAGGAATGTCTGAGCAGCAAGTTATAAGGGCTTGAAATTTACTTCTAATATGGATTCACAAATTTATCTTTAATATTTCATTATCATGACTGTTGATCATTTCTGGCTCAGAAGATGGTTTTGTAGACAATCAATTTAGTGTCTTTATGAGAAACATTATTCATAAACATATGTAAAAGGCCCGTGCTTTCATTACAGCACAACCAGTTAACATCTATCTATGTATGCCCATCTGACCTTGCAATTACTGCCTTATCCACAAGATGCATTGCAACAGAATTATTAATTCTACTTCCTTACACTTTTATTCTTTGGCTTGGCAGGTCTACTAGGAAGAATAACACATATTCCATTAATAACAATTATCAGTGACATGGTAAGAACCTGAATAATATGTTAATCAAAAAGTGGCATTTTGTTTGTGGACAGAGGTAAATATAAATACCTTGAATTCTGGGAAAGGCATTTCTCAATTTCATCAAAGAAATGTTACTATTTGTAAGACACAGAGACAACATACCCTTTTTATAAGAGGAAGAAAATCTCAACGTCTAAAATAAAATTGATATCCTCTCCATAAGTTATCTCGTATTTTCTCAACATATGTGAACAAAAAGCAAATGCAGTGGTGAAAAAAGTTAGGACAGCCAGTTTGTTCCCTCCTTCAAGGGAAGTCAAAATTTCAGAGGTCACTATTTTGCACTTGCTTTTCTTGGGACAAGGCAGGTGCCAGCTGAACATCCTTCCCAGCCTTGGTGACAGCAGCCAAGTGCCAACACCCAGACACTCTGCATGTCCTCACTACTGCCTCCCCTGTTTCCAGCACCCCACAGGGAGAAAACATCCCTTCTTACAGAAAATGGGAAACCTCAGCTTGCACAAACTACTTTCCTTCCCCAGTTTTGGAGGCTGGCAGCTGCAGCCTGCTCCTGCTGCCAGGGGTGATGTGGCAGACCCGGAGGGAAGGCTTTCAGACCCTGATGATGTGCCATGTAACAGCTTCTGCAATTACACAAAACAGACTTGTTTGTCTCTTTGCCTTTAACAAAATAAATAGGAAATGGCATCCAATAAACCGCATTAAAACGTTTAGATTGCAAATCACACACTTCAGCTTAAGAAATAGCAGGTTTATGCTGCCACACAGTCTTTATTCTGCCCTTTCATTATGACATGTTTTTCGAATTCCATGATCCTACCTCCTCTTCCAAACACTTAGGGCTTTGAGCAAGATAAGAGCTCAGTGTTGGAAGATAAGTGTTGGAAAAAATCCAGCAGGCATAGAATTAAGGTTGCATAAAGAATTACAAATTTAGATTTTCTCAGTTCTCCAATTCTTGACCTTGCAATAGAGAGCCAGATTTTTAATGTATAACTGTAGTGAATACATCTGCGTATACACTAATGGTATTATATACATATCTCAAATACACAGACAAATCCATTTTCTCTGTTGAAAATGTTTCTATTAGGGAATTATTTTGAAAATCCTTTGCCCATATAAGTAGTCCTAACAGAAGGATCCTCTGCAAAGACATAACTCTGTCCTGTGCACTTTTGAACAGAAATCCTCTGTCCCTAATGAAGCATCAGTTACTCCCCAGAACATCTTTCCTTCACACCCTGCAGTTTGCCCCTCACAGCTCTTGCATACACCCTCCAAAGAAGATTCTGGAGAAAGGAGCAGAGCAGGGCTTCTCATAAATGGAGATGGAAAAGATTAAGATTGTTTACATTAAGGAAAAATTACTAAGGTAGGACCTGATGAAAGAAAAGTAAAACAGATATTGAACTGGGAGCCTGCACTCTACCTAAGATGAGAAAAAAAGGGCTTTCTTCTCCCTTAAAAATAAATTCTAATTCTCAGAGACACCCTCAGCACCACAAGCAGCACATTCTCCAGTACATGCCTTGCTACCCTGCCAGGTGCACAGGGAACTGTATCAGTATTGGAATTTTCTATGCCAGCACTAATATATGAAAGAATAATAAGATAAACAGTTTCCTCCCCACAACACAATAGACTATTACAGCATGTATTCACCTTCCTTTCCCTTATTCCATGAGCCCTAGGTCTCCATCACTCTCATCTGGGTGTGCAATATAAAGAAAGGCACATCTGAATCAGCAACAGGATGAAGGAAAATGCCCAGAGTACAGAAGGGCTGGTTCACTGCAGTGAAAATAACCTGCCCAAAGTGCCAGTGTGACCAGGGCTCAGCAGCACACCCAAACGCCAGGCACTGCTCTCTGCTACCAGAGACCAGCAAGCCTGAGTTTGCAAGGCTTTGGTTACCTAAACTTATCATTTGAGCTCACTTTTAAAAGCCACTTAATGCACAGTTGAAACGAGAAGCTTGCAATAAATACATAGAGGCAATCCTGCTCAGTCAAAAGTGAAAAGGAGGACTCAGATTGTACAATCAAGCGTTTATTTGTAAAATTATTGCTTCGACTGAAATACAGTGAAGGAATAAAACAGAATTAAATTTCAAGCACCTACCATTCAGCCACCTCCATTCTCTAATCATTTGATGTTGCTATTTATCAATGAATTTAATAAAAATTAAATTGAAGAATAGAAATGTGTATCTTTCCAAACTAAAGCAGGTGGAATGATCTAAATAAAAAATGCAACAAAGCACCTGTGGAGGGTGGGAAGAAGTGCAGCAAGATCTGCAGATCACACCAATGCAAAAGATAGAAGATTTCTTGGTCTAAGCTAAAAATAACTGTACCCTCATTGCAAATCAATTTTACAGGTTTATTCCAGCTAAGGGCCTTTCCCAAATGCAATACAAAATTAAAAATGTTAAGGAATATATATCAATACCAGTGCTTTTGCACCATGTCCTTATTAAGGAGAAAGCCTTTGCAGCTCCTCCATTCCTTGGTACTCTCAAACATCTTAATAAATTTTGTTCATTTCAAATAATGGGTACTTCCAACATTACCACTTTTGAGAGGGGAAAGAGGAAGGGAAGAGAAAAACAAGCAGAAGATTAAAGTAAGAAGATCTTAAATCTAGAGCTCCAAGTCTAAAATATAGCTTAATCTCCTTCTAAAATAATAGCTCCTTTGGTACTCTTTGGGGACATACAGGACAGGCAAATTAATTTGGAATCTCTCTTGTATATGTGATACACGAACAAAAAAGGCTTACACATACCTTATGCAGGAGTACTAGAGTTTATCTACTTTGAAACAATCCTTTCACCCCCCCAATATTTTGATTTTTACTGATAGTTATTTTATCCACAATATAGAATTTAGTTAAATTGAGCAATATAGAGAAAAATCAGCTGAAATGCAAAGGTTTATTATAACAGAAACCATATACAGTTCACCACAGAGAGAATAGCTGCTGCATGGTCAAGATTAAAGACACGTTACCTTTTTCATACTGTATAAAATAGAGCATTTTGGCATATATTTTGCATTTTATACCTGCAGCCATAAAGAAAAGGGTAGCTTTAACCAATGTCTCTAAAGAACATATTTCATATCCCTAGTTCTGTCGATAGCAACAAACAACTAATCTTCACTCAATAAATGTATCTTTTCTAAGAGTGCTTCCTTTTACACTTTCTAGCATAGAAACTGCAAGAAAGGAACACAAAAGATTAGATGAGTGCAACTTGACCTAATATTGAAAAACAGATTGCTGCTCTCCTGTATTACAGAGGTTATAAAACCAGTTATTTCTGTGTGGAACAGCTCACAAATACCAATTTCTTGCATTAGAAACTGGGAAGACAATAAGGAATCATCCCCTTTATTCTGAAATCATGCAGGAATGTTAGGTTCTTTTTTTTCTCTCTCAAAATGGAAAGGTGACTTACAATCTACTGTGCCTCAGCAATAAATTGAGAAAAAAATAAAAGAAGTGGCTTGCTACCTGTACACACATATACTGTTCTATCATAATTAATAATGATAGTTTTATTATGGCCCATGTAGCAGCTAATCAATAGGCTTTGATACTTGCACAGTCAACAGCAGTTCCTGTGTGCTTGCATAATGTTCTCTATAAAACTTGTCGCTGCTCCAGATAATGCATTTACTACCAATGGCCCAAAGTCAGCTAAGAAAACTGTTTTTACAGTTCATACATCACTCTTCACATTTGTTCAGATTCAGGCTGAGTGCTCCAGAGCACAAGGGAGAATGGCAGAAGAAAAGTGCAAAAAACAAAAGGCAGGGTGAATAAGAGGTGAGATTACTGGATATTTAGAGATGAGAATCGCAATTCTACTACTTCTGAACCATTTTTTTTCTGAGTTAGCTCAGAAGAGCTATTGCATACTACCTTAGGAGAAACAATCCAGAAAATAATCCTACTTCTCTCATAAGGACAAGATCACATGAAAGACCTGGAGATGCAACCCAAAGGCATCAGGAGAGAGAAGCAAGTTTCCCAAAAGCCTTGGACAAATCTCTGTCTTAGCTACTGCAGGTTCATAAGACCTAATTTTTCCTACTTTAGTTTTCAGGACATATTTCATTCACTCGTCAGTCCTCGTTCATCTCAGTAACAAGTCACTGTGTGGGTTTCTTCAGAAGACATTGTGGCTGAATTTCTTCTAATTTACATACAACTGCTTGACTTGAATTTTTGTCTTCTTTAAACCTGGGATACCTCAAATATATTGAGAAACTGTAGGTGACCATAGCCTTTCATTTGGAAGAGCCATTTTGGTTTTGAAATCACGAAGACTGAATCCTATAAACCCTTACAGGGCATTCCAAAATCAAAGCTTTCTATGTAAGTGTCTACACTGAAAGCCAACAGCTTCAGTATTTGGAGTCTTCCAAATTTGGAGTCTTTGCTTTCACCTCCTTGCTCCAGAAGACTCAGTGTTGCTGAACTTATTATTATCAGAAAGGTAGTTAGCTGCAAGGCAAAATACAGTGTACAAGGTAATATATGTGGTTAAATGCAGAGTCCCTATTGTTTTGCAGCTGCCGTCTTGAGACTTACACTTTTCTAGTATGATGGAGGCTACAAAAATGACAGTAGTAGTGATTTATGCTCAAGGTTGGAAAACAGATGCATAAGAAATTATGTTCTAGTTGGTTACGAGGAACATCTTTTGTCTTACAGTTTGCATCTTACGAGCAATGACTTTCACAAAGCTTTTCAAACTGTTCAAGGATCATGAAAGGAGAGTTACTATCCTTCCTGCTTGCTGGACTCTTAAACCCCTGTAAAACACATGATCATTTTCTTTCCTTTACTTTCTACAGAAGAATACAGAATTTTTCCCCCCTTATTTTCTCTTGCTTTTTCACTCATTCACAAGTATCTTCCACTTTGGCTTTCTCCCCTATTCTTCCTTAAATATTGCAATAGATATAAATTTTCTACTTGAGATGGTATTTTCAGTTTCTCACCTTTCATCTTTCTTGCCCGTTCCATCTAATCTTTTAAACTCTTTTATTCTATATGCCATTTTATATACTTTTATATTCTTTCTGAGATTCTTTTCACTGTACCCACAATGTAAACACTACTCTGTATTTTTGTGATATTTCTACCTAAGGAAACACCCACAATCTTTTTTTCCCCTCTCATTTCCTTCACTGCTTGTTTTACCTGGCCATCTTACTCCTGACCTCTCCATTTTCCATTCTCACCCCTTCTAATTCACGGGCTTGCCTCACCCACTCCTTTGCAATTAGCCTTTGACTATTTTTTTACACAGTCCCTGAAAGCACTTAGCTCTAATCTTGTTTACTCTTCCAGCCTGTTAATTCATAACCCCTTTTGTATTATCCAAAACATTTATTCAAGTGAGCACCTCTTGCAGTTCCAGCACATTTTGCGTCTCTGGGTAGATATTTCCAAAATATTTGTGCTGTTGAAGGAAATTTATTACATCAACTACAACTACAACAGCTACAAGCAACTCATGAAGTCCACAAAAACTTGAGATGTGGCCACTGGAAATAAACCAGTGCATTATTTCCTAGACCAGGTCACCAATTCCACCAGCCAGGGCAAAACCAAACTCTCCTTTACCCACCTCCAAGACACTGTGCTGACCAACCATTTGTCCACAGTCATTGTTCCTTTTTTGTTTCCCCTCCTACACTACAGACATCAAGTTTTCCAGGCTAGAAACACCCAAAGTTTGTTTCTTAGCAAGACATTTCTGGTCTTCATTAGAGTAGGTATGGGAATTAAATAAATTGATATATGTTTTGCTTTAGTTTCACCACTCCTTTAAGCACAAACTGGCCTTCATTTGAGTAATGAATGACACAGCATGCCTTCTACACACCAGGGAAATTTCCTGTGCTCTAAAAACTTTTTCTTCCCTGCACAGACTCAGAACAAGACTAACAATCTTTCTGACTGACAAGAAGGATTTGACAAAGCTCTCACCTTCTTCTGCACTGCCAGCAGTGGGCAGGGTTATCTCTGCCTGCCAGTGCTGGGGGAAATTTCACATGGGATGCACCAGAATGGGCACAGAAACATGGAATATTTAAATTTCTGATTGTGGGCAGTTTCCAGCTGCTGGGAATAGCTGGAAAAGCGTTTCTAGACTGTCTGAATTCACAGAACACCAGGAGTCATATTTCTCCAAGTTCATTTCAGAGGAATGCACAAGCCCCAGTATGTCAGGTCTTTTCTGAAGAAGCTCCTTGCTGAATTACAGTGGATCACCACGCACACCCTCACACTATTGACTATAAATCACCCATGTTAAGTCAGGAGGAAATGCATAATCAATGGCAGGAAAAGCAAATACTACACTTTGAGTTGCCTTGGTATTGACTTCAGCTTTACTGGAACCCAGACAATGTCAGTCTGAGAGTTACTTTTACCTCGTTAGTGTGACCATTGCAATACAGGATTGGTGCTATTTTCTTTAAAACAACCACCATAACAGCTGCCCAGCAGGTGCTGTACATGACCCACTGCACTGCCAGAAAACAAAGATCATGGGGAAAGCAACCTGGTCCTTTCCAGAGTGAGCAGAATCTGAAAAGAGTCAGAGAGCTCAAAAATCTGTCCTGTGGCATGTGAGATGGCACCTCCAGGACTGCTCTCAGTGTTGGTCACACACAGGATGCCCAAGTGGGGGATTCTGGGGTGTGTTCAGATCTACACAATCTGGCAGATAATACATAGGTACCAGATCTACCCCTGGATCCTGAGCATGTCAAACACATCCTCTCCTTCATCTTTGCTAAGGGACGTGTCACATGTACATGAGGCCTCAGGCTATAGGCATGACAGGGATGATAAACCAGAGTTGTTACAGACGCATGGATAGCCCAACATCCAACAAGATTAGATTTCCTTATTAAAGCAGAAGATTCTCATGGGAGGAAAAGGCAACACTTGCTAAAATGAGAGAAAGTTTCTTTTCTGCAACACAGAAACATGGAAATCAGGTACATTTGCACTGCACCACCTCACTACCTTAAGTCCTGGACCAGCACCAAGAAGAAATATTAAATTTTATTATCTTTTTAATTTTACACTTACTATTTAATCCATTTAATGGGATTTCACCCTGTGATTCCTACATCTCTGAAGGAGGTCAGAGTAGATGATCACAGTAATGTCTTCTGGCCTGCAAATCTAGGAAATCACTGGGCCATTATAACCTCTCAAAAATATGCAATTAAGAAGTACTTTTAACACCAGCAGCTGCCTGAGATTCAAAAAGCCTCTCTGGCTTATCTGGCTTAGGAAACTAGAGGAGTGGCAAAAAAATCAAACTATTAAAACTTCCATAGTTTCCCAAGACTTCTAACAATGATGGTAAAAAAGCTCCATATTTGAAATGACAAAATGGTACCCACCAATGTCTCCTATATACATACCATCATCAATCTTTAAAAAAACAACCAAACATTGAATTCAGGTTTGAGCTGAAAGGCTTGCCTAAAAACTATTTTTGAAGAGGAATGTTTATGAATGCTAGAAGCAGAAACTGGGTTGGATTCATTAGTGGTGGTGGGAAGTATGAAATGGGATTTATCAGGCCCTGCTGCAGTTGCTGTGTGCCTGAGAGGCTCAGATGGGTCATTTCCCATGCCTGGTGAAACACTGGAGCACTGGTAGCAGTGGGCTGTACCCAACCCTGGACTCAGAGGAGATGAGGGCTGCATGCCCTGAGGAAAGAGAATGATGAACAAGGACAGGAATGAGTTAATTCTTCTCAAAGAAGTTTAGGAAAAGGCACAGCTGCTCTATTTTGGCCTATTACCTGGTTGAAGCAGGGTTTTACCAGTTTCAGCAGAGAGAAATGCAGGCAGATGCTGAATTAGAGACACAGGCTGTGTGACACTTCTAGTTCAGACCAATAAGAAAACTTTGCAGACACTTGGATCTGGAAGAACCTAGAGCTACTCTGATTTCCATCCCTCCATGTTTCTCCTGAAGAAAACCTTCTGTTTCACCCCTGCAAGTATTTTCAGAAGTGAGGAAACAGCTTTCTTAAAGACCAGTAAGTCCAATAAGCAAGGTGGTTATAAAACTTCAATGATTTCAATTTGCACAGAACGTTATGGGAGTTAATATCACAGAAGAGCACTCAGTTACTCGAGCCCAAGCCCACAGAGCACTTTTCCATCCCAGGAACCCCACGCAGCAATTCAGCAGCCTCCCAGCACTTCGTGATCACGTCAAAACAAGCTGTTTGTAAAAGCTGGATAATGCTGTCATTATGGTGCTGCACTCCTCTCCAGTATACAAATATTGCTCTGTGCTAAAAGGGAAACACTGCAGCTGCCTGAAGGGTTTATTTTCCACTGGTTTCTAGAGGTAACAGAGCACTCCAGTATCATCCTCACACTCTGACAGTAACAACTGGCTCTTGCTGACCCTGCAGAGCACCAGGGTTAGATAATAATGACTTGGCTTACTTTGCAGGTGAGATTTTATTTTATATACTGTACACAACCTTTAACATGTTGCACAAGGTCAAAGAAGGGGCTGCTCAGAGCAGGGAAGTCTGCAAGTAGCTCACAGCCCTTAAAAGTGGAGAGAGAGCTGTGTCCCAGGGAGCAGGGCAGGGTCAGCATGGCTCTAAGAGGAATTACTGGCAGTTTTGCTACTGAATTCAGTGAGGGGGAAGGCAAAAGCATAAGGAACACAATTTTCTAAAAGGGAAAGAGCTGCAGAAATGCAGGACAAAAAAAAAGGGACTAGTAGAGAACTCTGGAGGTGCAAAGTACTTAGGAGAAAGGCTGTAAATGCAGGTTTTTCAGGGGAAATGAAAGGGTCAGAAGGAAATGGAAGAACTGTCTGGAAAAAACAGAATTAACTTCTTAGCAATTACTTCTCATCCCCAATAGAAAAAAACGATGGAGGAAAACCATCTGTACAAAAGTAAATACCAACTGAGAAAGGAGCTATGCTTTAATAATACAAATATACTGGTCAAATTCTAGTTCTGCAAGAAGAAACTGGACCTGAATACACACAGCTCCTTTTCACTGGATTCTTATATTTCAGAGGTGAGGAGGCAAAAGGCCATCTCACTTACCAGCACCAACATTTGCCAGCAATGTCTTTCTAAAGTCCAGGCACCAGCACCCTCAATTACAGTTTGTTTTTACAAATGACAGTTTCACAAATCTCTTTGTTCTCTAGAAGAGCTGAATCAAGCTCAGAAAGCACCACACATTAAATAGCTTTATCTAAACCCATCACAGACTCATAGAATGGTTTGTGTTGGAAGGAACCTGAAAAACCATCTCATTCCAAGCCCCTGCCATGGGCAGAGATACCTTCCACTAGACCACGGTGCTCAGAGCCCCACCCAGCCTGGTCTGTGACAGATGTTCAGGGTAGGTTTATGAATACACAATATTTAAAGGCAAGGAGAAAGCCGCACTAGAGGCAGCACTACCGAAAAGAAAGAACCTGAACTATTTACTGTATATTCTTATCACTAATACATTAAAAGCCATCAAGAAGAAATTACATGCAGCCCACATTGTTTTCAATGTGGTTTTTCTATCTTCCCTTTTTTACTGTCTTGGTTCCTATAAATGATGGACCAACTATTGAGTGAAAATGGTTTCTTGGGAGACATGGGTATCACAACCACTGTATGCTGTTGATTCCAAGCATGTAAGGGATGGTGTTATGCAGGAAATTGCTGAAATGTTAAATTTCATTGCAATCCATTTGCAGTGAATTGATGTAACCAAATAAAACAGAAGAGTTTATTACAAGTCCTTTAATAAGAACTACTAATTAGAACTACCATTCACTCAATTACACATAGTAGAGTTTAGGCTTAGTCTTAGACACTTGCATCTGACATAATTCACCAACTGGGAGCAGAAATTTTCCTTCTCATCTCCCTGTCTAAAAGCCAGTTTTTATACCATTTGAATAATGTCTGTAAAAGATAAATGAAACCCATCCCTTGATCAACAAAGCTAGGCTCCTGTACAAACAGGGATTACTTGCTGCTCTTGCACTTGATGTGAGCTGAAAAGGAAGAAACACCTTCTTTGGAACTGTATTTTCCAAAGAAGTCTGACATCTTCTCATTTTATGGAGGGTTCACTTAATGCTTTTTGTGGCATTATATAACAGAGGTGAATTACCAGTGTGGTAACAGAACTGGTCTTCTTATATTTCCAGTATCTCAGACAACAGCAAACACAGGTTTTGTGAGACAGCTAAAATGGTAATCAAATGGTAGTTCAGGATCACTGGTGACTCCAGCCTTAGGATTGCAAATGAGAAATCTAAATTTAACTACAGCAATGTTGCCAGGCACTTAATCAAATTACTGCTTTGGAAAATCATTTGCTTAACACATTTGCTTCCCTCAATCATGGTGGGATATTACTGGGAAAATTGTAGATATTATGTATCTCAGGTTTTAAAAATAACTTTAGTCTTTGTCTTAACAGGCTGGATCCAATTCTGACTTGCTGTTTGTAGATCTCCTCCTTTAATACACCACTAAAAAGGATTGTATAATCAGGCCACTTAGTTATGATATGACCATTTGTTTACATGGCATCTTTTAATGAATCATTAATATATTCTATGGGCACTTTAAGTAATCTGCCCTTTACCTTGATATTTCACAATACACCCCAGGCTTAATGGCCCATTAAAAGATGCCCTGTGAAATCTTGTGGCTTAATTGATGCACTTTTGCTGTTTTGATACTATTTTCAGGAAATTTGTTTTTGTTTTCAGCAAGGAAGGACAGCACTAAATTGGAAATGAGCTCAAAAGGCCATCTATTAAATGGAAACGTGGGTGTTTTCTTTATCATTTTTCTAATCCTCCCGGTGTTCAAGATTATGGTACATTTAGATTTAAATTACCAGATTGGTTGATCACAGCAGGAAACAGAGTAAGCACATTACTTCTGTTTTGACAGAACAATATAAGATTTTTATACATTTCATTAAGCAGAACTACTTAAAGAAAAAAAAGTCTCACTGTGTAGCACCATCTTTTACTCATGAACATCCTGTTGAAAATCCAATTAGTATTTTCAGAAGGAAAAGAAGTCCTGCAGTTAAACTCCATTGTCACAGCAGACATCATAAGTATGAAATGAAGTTCCAATATTTAAATTTTTTTCCATGATCAACCTTTGCAGTGCCAAAAATTTATCATAAATTATACTTTAAATTAGGACTTTTTTCTTATCTGTTTTTCTAATTCATGCAGAGAAAATGGAAGCACATAAATAAGCTTAATAAGAACTCTGAAAGCATTAGCCTATCTGCAAAGAGGAGCTGGTCAGGAAAAATGCTGATGAGTGGACTTTTCCTTCATAGCAATGTTTCATTCTTAGTGATTCCAATAATACATTGTGAGGCTGTATTTGTCTTTTTCATAGGGAGCAGATAACTGGGAGCATAGCAATTTCTGTTAATTTTAGCATTTTAACTGATCTGCATGCAAATATTAATGCCAAATAGATAGGTGGCACCTTGACACTAGAAGCTGAAAGTAAAAACAATTATTGTTCTGCAAAAGTGTGTAAAGGGTTCTTTTTTTTTTTATTATTATTATTATTATTAATCTGAATGTTATGCACAACAAGAGCAAATGCACTGACAGGTTACACGAGAGGTATCTCAGTCCTTGAATGATAAAACATCAAAGCAAGTGGCAAGAAATTTGGAGGTGGTCAGTTTTACACCTATTGTATCTAGACACAATGAAGTTCCAGTAACTCCAGTAACTCCAGTATGGATGGCTTCTTCCCAGAATCCTGCTGCTGCTGTTTTGCCATACACTGAGCCTGGACTGTCTGATCCAGTGCACAGGGTACATGCAGCACCGTGGTCCAGCAGCACATCTCCCAGTCCACTTGGATCACAGAATAATGGAACTGCTTTGCTCCCAGGGCTATTCTGTAAAGAAAATGACAGAAATTGGGGATTATTGGGAAACTCATTTCAGAAACCAACTCCTAATCTGAACTACAACTTTAATGCAAATACATTTTTGTGAGACAAGAAAATGCTTTCACTGTGGCATAAGTCAGCCTGGGAACTTCAGTGTACCTAGTGGCATCTTAGAATTATCCCAACGTGCTGTAAGGCAGCATGAACAGCTTCCAAGCAGTGCAATAATATGTTACAGTTTGGATGCCAGGAGCAGGATTGCAGGTGAGCTCCAACATGGAAAGTTTAAAGCCCCACACTCCAGTGGCCCAGCAGGAGCATAACAGAGAAATGAATTAACAGCAGCACATCCTCCTGTAGCAGCACTGGTCTTATCTTTCCAGTATCCCAGAGAACAAGGAATATGGCATTTGTGAGGCAACTAAAGTGATAATCAAATGATAGCTCATGATCAATGGTGACTCCAGTCTTAGGCAGCTTAATAGCACGCTTTATATCACTCCTAGCAAAAAGGGAGGCAAAGGATAAAGTAGGGCCAGAGTGCAGCAGGCATCAATGACCAGAATTTGGTTTTCTAACACCTGGGGTTCTGAAAGCTCAAAAAGCCCAGGCTCAGTGGCATTCAGGCCCTCCAGCAAGCCAGAAAATGTCTTACTGAGGTCAGCTGCAATAAAAATACGAACTTATGTCATACCAAAATTCATTAACATCCCTTCAGCCTTGCCCTCATCTCCCCCATGTTCCCAGAAGCAGCCACAGCTGGGTTGCTGCAGTTCATGCCCTGCCCAGCAGCCCCTTCCCTGAGTTCTCCAGGAGCCCTGTGCCTGCTGCAATCCACCCTGGCACCTGCTCTGGAATTCTAACTCACACTCCCTGCTGAATGCCACGGCTGGGATCAGCTCCTGCACCACTGTGGGCTTGGATCCATCTCATACAGCCTAGAAGTGCTTCCAGGGGAGGCAATAGGAATTTTTCAGCCCAGCAGCCAGCACCACAAAGGAACAGCATGCACTTTACCTGGTGGGTGTATAGTATGCACTTTCCAGAATTCACACTGTATTAAAAACAAACAAAAAAGACCCCACTTTGTTAACAGCTCCAGCTAATGAAGTGCACACAGAATACTAAATTGAAGGCACTAGACCAAAAATATTCTAGTTTCCTCTGCCCTCCTGTTTCTCATTAATATGCTGTAAAACAAAGAAAGGATAACAGTCTATGACACAAATTAAAATTATAGATACAAAGCCAAAGAGGAAATAACATACACTCTGGGCTCAGAAATTATATTCAACAGCCAGATGAAAACTTGATACAGTGAGAAAAATATACTACCACCTCCTCCTCCTCCTCCTCCTCTCCCCAAGGATAAAACAGGACTTTGAATTGCTTCTACATCCAGCATCTATATTCACTAAGGCAGCAACAGACCAGCTAACTACCTTGTGCAACTGTAAAAGCACAAAGGAATCCATGGCTGCTCCAAAGCCATAATTCTCTAAATCGTGTGAGCCACATGAAACCACCACAAACCTGGTGACCTGCCACAAATGATCTGGACTGTGGCATATTTTCCAGCTCAATTTTTCCACCAGTGAAACCCAAGTGCCTTCCCCTCCTTCTCCTATGAGAAGGAACTGTAAACTTTAGCTGCCCAGGCCTGATTTAAAAACATAAATTCAATTTATATTTTTATCCTAGCAACACACAGAAGTATCTCTCTGCTCAGACATATCCTGTTTGAATTAAAATCTTTTTGGAGATATCTACTCATTAGTTTTAGCTTAACATAGCAAGACTGCTCAAATCTTTTTTCCTCTTTCCTCAGTCACTGCCAACAGTACAGTGCCACTTGCTGCAATCCATAACCTGGGATAACCTGCATCTCCCATCCTTTTCTCTGTCCCCAAATCCAGCTTATGTGTAAATCCTGCAGGTGCTCTCTACATAACAAATTCAGATACAGCTTTTCTTATCAGATCACACTGGAAAGGCTCTCTCTGGGCTCCAAACACCTTTTCTCTTTATTAAAACAACATGGAGTGTTTTTTCTGGGGTTTGATAAATGCATTTCTGTCCCTGCTCACATCCATTTGCAATATTTTTGACAAGATGATATTACTACTCTGTCACTTTGACCACATCAGCTGTCCTCTCTGTCATCTTTGGCATCATTTTGTCCTTCTTTTATGTTCCATCAAACAAAAAGCATCTTCATTTTCTAAGCTTTTCCTTGCCTGTCCCAGCCTTGCCATCTCTCATTCTGCACTGTGAAGCAGGCTGTCACTTATCCACAGGCAGCGACTTCCACCTTCAGCATCCACTCCCTACGAAAAATACAAAAGCAGCTTCATCTTCTCTGCCACTGTGTCCTTCATTATAGGAAACAACGTACTTTGAACATCTCCAAAGCCACTTACAGTCCCTCAACTCTCTGCACAAAGATTTCCTTGCTGATACAGCTAGGGAATGGCCAGCCTTGGATTGCTGTATACCAAGAACTAGCATGCCATCTACTGCCATCACTCTGCTTCCTGTCCCCGTGCCTTCAGCACCCACTTCTGTCTCCTCTGTGTGTTCAGCGTTAGTGCAGCACAGAGAACACTGCTTTCCTGCATAGCCCAAGGCTGGGCTTCTGGGCACTGTGCAAATGCATAAATAAAGAAAACTGCTGCCTTTTCCCTGCATTTGGCTGTGCTGCTGCTCGTGGAACAGCTCAATCTGAAGCAATGCTGCAGTTCTGCTGTTCCTCTGTGGGCACCTGAGAGTGCCACGTGCTTTCCATGCTCTTGGTGAGTGCTAAGGGCTCAAAGGATCTCAGATCATCAAGTATTGACAAGTAAAAGCTTTTCTATTGGAGAAATATGAAACACCACAGGTCTTCAGCTCCTTTTCAGAAACACATATGCCACAAGCTTTCATTTTGTGTCATGAGAGTTTTGCTCCTAAAAATCAGAAATCTGCCAAAAGGCACTTCTTTGCCCAAGCAACAATTTCCAGGGCAACAGACTTTCTTCTGAAGTTGAAGGTCTTTATGTCTTGCAGAATCAATTCTGTAGAGGTCTCAATTTCCCATCCTTGGCAAGTGATATATGCTCAGGTAACTTATTATATGTACTCAGTACAAATAAGATGGAATTTGATTTAAAAACCAGGTAAAGCTATAGTAATGCTGATCTGAGTTATCAATTCAGGCTGAAAATAAACATCAAGAATGAAAACGCAGGTCTTGCATCTTGAAATGAAGACTAATACCCATTAGGGGACTGGTAAAGACACCACTAAGATACACATCTACCAGTGTACTGGCACCCCAAGAGTAGAGGTAAAAAGAAGAGTTTGGATAACCTTGAGAAAGCAGAGAAAGAGAGAAAAGGAAATGCCATTAGAAAAATGCAAGAAAGTGACAGATATTGAAAAGGAAAACCCTTGGAGTATTTCAATTTCTCTTTCCTAAGAGAACACAAAATGAACCAGAATCTTGGTTCATAAATCTATGTTAAAATCGCTTGACCTAATATACTGAGCTTTGATCTACTCACATCAACTTCCATCTTCAACTAATCATTGTGTTCCAGACTGGGTGGCAGCAGGACAGGTATATTTTTCCAAAACCTATTGGACAGTAACTAATTTTAAAGATTGGTTTGCAGTTTGTAATGACATGGTTCTTGTATATGCTCTGTATAAATCAGTACAGTCTCGCATGCTACACTGAACAAATCAATAAATCACTTACCAGTAACACTTACAGACCCTTTATTGTCAAGTGCCCTTTGAAACACTTCCTGCCCCTTTCACATAATATTTCCTATCTTCAGTTGTTACTAGAAAGGTATTTTATCATTTATCTGTCTGTCTTATTGGAGACATTTTATGCTTAACTGCTTGTTGCTCAAAGATTCAGCCGACTCACAGGAATGTTTTTTCCTTCTCCTCAATACCCTGGAAACTTCTAGTGAAATCTGAACAAACAGTAACATATGGAAGTGTAACCACATAACTAGATGAAGTCTAAAGCCAGCAACAAAATATTATGCAATTTGTACATTAAATCAAAATAAATAAATCTTCTAATTTTCAGTGGAATTCGCTTATAACAAACTGCTTCTGACCAAAGAACATGTGGAGAATTATTCATCATACTCATCTGGTGAATAATTTTGAAAAACAAAGCATTTCTTTATGGTGAGTTGGTGAAAAAGTGGGTTTGATCAAATAAATTATTAAATATAAACTTCGTTTTAATTAGTAAATCACCTACAGGGGAATTTATGTACATTAGAATGCAAAAGGATTTGGAGACAGTAAAGTAATTGTTTGTCTTCGTGAACAAAAACAAAGCCCTGTTCAAAAAAGAGGGCAAACATGTTTAGATAGCTGAATAGGATATAAATGAGTTATGTTACTTAAATAGCCCAGCCATTCTAGAAAGTTCTCGTTTTAGAAAATGTGTTTATACTGCAACAACCAACTCCTGATGTCTGCTGGGGAATGAGCAGAGGGAACTGGGGAATGAGTTTTCTTTGGATATTCTCCTTTATCAGTTTTTCGTACACTCAGTTCCACACTGTGCTTCTGCTCAGCCCAAGCCTGGGTTCACAGAGGCCAAGTGCAGCTCAGCACAGCTGGGACACCAGAGCTGCCCAGGGCACTCACCTGGGCCTGTCTGGCACAAGTAATGCCAGATATTTTGCCTGAAAACATGAGAAACAGAAATATCAAAGCACAATATAATAAAAGCATATTCTTCAGATCCACACATAATTCTAGTCCAATACCCAACATTCCAACCACCTGTCTCAAAGGACAGTGTGTTTGAAGAGCAACATTAGTGGATCTTTCCAGTCTGCTCTTTCCATGCAGCCAATAAAGAGCATCACATGGACTTGTGCACTCCAAATTTCACACGTCATTACCAGAGGGAAGGGATTTCCATCACACTCAGCAGCAAGGACTGGATGATGGATTTTGTTATAAACTTTAAACTTTTAGCAGAAGTTAGAGCAACAAATCTGAGCTGAGTGAGCCTTCTTCCAAGAGAAAGCATGCTGAGTACATGTTGTAGGCATGAGAGACTGACTTTCCACAGACCTGCTTTGGTCCTTTTACTAGTTAGGAATTTGGCACAAAGACATGAAATTCTAAATATTCATATATTTGACCTAATGTTTCAGAAAAAGCAATAGCCATCATCTTCAAACAAAAATATATTAACAACTTTAAAATCTACATTGTTTTAATGTAGTTTTACTAATACAGGAAGAAGTTTCAGCCTTTCTTGGTGGCACAACTCAAAACACTTGGACAAATGCTCAAGGCTTTGTTAGGAATCATCTCTTCCCCAACACTTTTGTAAGCTGACATGCCAAATTCTCTTCTGCAAGGTAATCAATACCCTTTTGTAATAAGAAAGCTTTAGAAACCTGTAGAAATCTCCTTATGTTATGTAAGAGTATACATATTTCTCATGTGGCATTGGATGAACTACGGTGTGCTGGGATGTGAAAAAGCATTCATGACAAAGAGGATGTAAGAAATCATGTTACCTAGGCCTTGTCATTTCATCTGAAGAGAGCTGTGCATGTGCAATAGGTATAAAATGCATAATGTTTTATAACACGTTGCCTGCTCAGAATCTCTAACATTTATAATACATTTCCATTATTATTTGCTGTAAATTGCCTATGTTTTTTACACTAAATATAAGTGCTTCCAGCTAGACAGCTAAAAGGTTTGATTGCACTTGTAGTTGACAGTATCAAGGAGAAAAAGTCTAAAACTTTGAACTTAAAGCAGAAAAGAAAGATGTAACTTTGCAAAGGTGATCACTAGTGAATGAACCTTGATCTGTTTTCTGTCCAACAATGCTTTGCCATAATTTTGGGGATTATTCCTCTACATTATTTTTGGAAAGCAAGTACTGCTCTTTGTCCTTCTCACTCACCAAAGAGCTGGAACAGCCAGCAGCCATTTTTAATTTGATTCAGTTTGTCAACAGTTTGTTTGTCAATAGCAACAACTGTAACCCAGCAGAATCAATGTCCACATAGAGCACAAAGGGCTTCTCTGGCTTTTGTTTTATTGGCAGGCAGGGGACAGGGACCTGGCCAAACTTCCTGCAGCTCGTGGTACTGTGTGAGCAAAAGTCTAGAACCCAGCCTAGTCCTGCTTTGCTGAGGGGCCTTTTTCAAAGAGTGAGAAGACAGAAAAAGGAGCTGGAGACATCAGTTCTTGCTTGGTTCATCTTCTCCATGTCACATGCAGCCTGCACAGGGTACACAAGTGGATCAACCAGCTCTGTGAATAAGGAAAGTGACCCTGCCTACATTGTCAAAATATAAAAGGTAAAAGGTATGTGTGCAAAAGCTGAGCATCCACCCTTCACTCCTGCTCCCCTAGCCAAACTGGGGACTGCTGGTGCACACTGTGCCCTCCTTCACCACTCCATGTCAATCACCTTAAAGCCACAGGAAGAGCAGAATGCTGCCAAAAGAAGATAAATAATTGATGTTTACATTACTAACATATAGCAGCAACATGTCAACAGGGAACAAGTAAAGCAAGAGTTCAACTGCAAATATGCTTTTGTAATCTCCTCTTATCTTTTGTTCTCCCTCATGGGTGTGACCAGTTTATAACAACTCCATGGACTGGAGAGAGTTGAGAGATCTGCCACAGAGCTGCCTGGGTAGTCTGATGTACAACTCTTACGAAGTCTTAGGTAGTTTTGTGTGCTGTAAGGTAAGAAAAAGTCTTTCTTGAGGGGAAATTGAATAAATCTTATCAAAATGCACCAAAGCCAGGTTTATGGGACAGTTATACCAGCAAACTGGCATACTAACCTTTACCAGGCTCCCTCTGCCATGACACATCATTGCTGATCTCAATTCAGCAAACAACTAAAGATCTCAGAAGTACTGAAAATAATACAGAGACATGCAAGGAATGTTATACTCCTAAAGCAGTTTGCAGGTCTCTGCAGACTAGACAAAATGCCTGGCTTTTGGAGACCAAGGGAGACAATCACATTTTCCCTGTAACTCATGATGTTTGGTCACTGCCACAACAGGACAGAGAAGTGGATTCCCCTACATATGATCCAAACTACCTGTTCTGAAAATCCTAGTCCTCTTTGAAAGTACAGTTCAGGGATAATCCCAATTTTTTTTCCTTCCCCTACTGAGTAGGCTAGAAGCTAGTGAAATATTTTTACAGTTGCATGACCCAAGAGCTCCTGCTCCAAGCAGAAGTTTAGAATCTCTATCCTGCAGCAGCCCCACCAACCAGTAATGAAATACAGTATGAAATATGTGAAAGAAAAGAACACTCATCCTTCCAGGATACCCATAAATCATACAGAGTTTGTGGGTTTTTTCATTACTTGTCTGTTAGCTGCTTAAATGCTTGTCATGTGACCCCAAGGCTGCCAGCATCCCCCTGTTGAAATCTCCATGGAAATTGAAGTCATCTCATGGCACATCCTGCCTTTTCCCTTCCCTGCTGAATAAAGGTAAGTGCTTCATGACTGTTCCTGTCTTCACTGTTTGACTGACAATTAAAAGAGGGGTCTGTAATTGACTTATGTTGGATTACATTCTGCAAAGACAAACAAAGCCTTGATAACAGGTGAAAAGAAGTGGTTTATTCAGCTGTCTACAAGCTTCAAGAATAGAAGTCCTTCACACTTCATGCGGGAGAACAGTGGAACTATGCTGCATGTCTGTTGCAATTCAGTGCTCAGTGTCTGGAAAACTTCTATGATACATATAAAGGATAAAATGTGAATTACATAAATTCAGAGCCTAAGAGATGAGAGCAATTTATTGCCAAATGATCTATTCTTGCTCAGAAGAACTGTTACTTGGAGCAGTGAGAGGAGCCTTTGATTTATACATCCCACAGCAGCTCAGTCCCAGCTGAGCCCTAGAGAAGTAGCACAGCCAGTGGTGCCCATGGGCTCCCAGTGTTCTGTGTGCTCAGCTGCAAGGACAGACTCTGCAGTGCCAATTCCCACAGCTCCTGGTCCCAATCCCAGTGACCCCAAACCACATGCTGACACCCCTAACTCCCTGTTGAGTGGCACAGGGGTCCCTGGGACCCTGCTGTTAGTCTGAGGGGCAGTCCTGTATCCTGACCTTTACATTCACAGGTAAATAAATTCTTCAAATTAACAAGAAACTTCCATTTGTACGCCTTCAGCCACTACAGGCACTGTCTAGCAGGTGTCCTGTCATATATACATTTTCATTTGGCACCAGCAATTCTATTTCTAGCAGTGTCTGAATTTATCCATGCAACATTTCAAACAGGAAGCATTGAACCAGAGGAAGGAAACACTAATATCACAACAAACTCCCCTGCCCTATCACTGTGTGTGCACATGCTCTTTGACACCAGATTTCAATGTCAGGTGTGTGGTGACAGCAGACACAGTCCTGAAATAGCATTAAAAATATGCAAGATCTTGCAGCAAGGCAGAAAGAGCATGTGCTCACATGTACAGCTGCCACCTTTGTCAATTTTATTCCTAGATGAGTAATGCAAACAATGCAATCATAAAATATTCTTTTGGTAACTCTTTTAGCATTCACAGTGTGCTCATGTGGTCTAAAAACAATTTAGACCAGGCAAAAACTGGGGCTGCTTTTCTGATTCTGATATCGAATTCTCTTTCTCTCTGCTATCCCCTCCATGAATACACAGTGAGTCAATCTGGTATGTCTTGTTGGTTGAATAAGCTCTTTGATTTTTGAATTATTTTGAGATTAACTGAATTTGAAATGTGTGCTGCATGCAATGTCTTGCTGACACAAAAAGATGAGCTTTGTTATTGACAGAGAAATGTTGCAAAGCCACATTTTTCATTACTTGTCTCTGTTGCTGAACTTGTGTTCCTGTCAGACTGCTGCCTGCCAAGACAGCAGGGGCCACCAGGTTGAAAAGTTCAATTTCCAATATTCTCTCCTGACCTCCCTGAACTTCAGAGAGTAACAAAGCAGTCTTTTCCAGCATGATAAAAAAGACCCCAAATCTCTTTTGTAAATAATAAAAGTAGTGGGCATTAAATGAGGCTGTGTGAAAGCTCTATAATGCCAAGAGTGCATCAAACTCAACCTGAAAAACATTTTTTAGTCAGTATAGCATCATAAAAATTTACTACAGTTTCTACAAGTTCCCCCTGTTGGTGCTCTGAGGCGCTGTCCATCAGGAGAGCTGGCTGGCCACCTGAGAATTTCCAAGATGGTAAAATGACATAAGCATAGGACAGAAGCACTTATTCCCAATGTTAATTTCCATGGAAATTGCTATTAGTGTTATAACTGCCATTGAAAAAACTACATGCCAAGACTAAGAGGTTGCCAAGCTGAACGCAGGAAAAGACAGAAGGAAGAATCTCATCTGATATCCCCCAAAACCCAAACACAGCCTCCAAGAGGCTTTGCTCTTGTGAAGAAGACTGGGAGGAGAGTGCTGGAGCAGCTACTTCTCTGCAACACCCTAAACACACATTGGGAACAGCACTTCTAACAACAGTCCTCTTTCCTGTCTTGATGTCACCCCAATTTTTCTCCACTGTTCTTCCAAGTAGCCCACAGGGAGTCTGCTGCCCACAGTCACTGCCAGTGAACCTCAGGCCCGTGACTGCCACCTCTGACCCTGCCACCAAACCAGGTCACAGGAAAGGACTTCAGTCTGTGTCCCAGCAGAATTCAGGTACAGAATTCAGAGGGCCCCAAAAGTGACCTGACAATGCATTTGCTATTCAGCCTGAGCTGCACAAGCTCCAAGGTCTGCTGAAAGGGAGAGGATGACTCAGAGACCACGGGCTGCAATACCAGGGTGCAAAGTAAAGCTGCAGAAAGCTTGGGAGTGTTACATTTCTTGAGAAGTGTAAATTAGGGGAAATTTGCTGTTAGCCCACAGATGTAGGAATCAGAGGAAAAACAGCTGTTCATTCTCCTTTGTTTATTATTGTCTTCCATTCCTTTTGTCTGGCCAAAAGTATTTTGTGCATAGAAAATGCATGTGTACTTTTCCTACTGCTTTTACAGCACTTTACACCATCTCTCTTTCTTAGCCTTTGCTCTCTTCATGACCTCAGAAACTCCTCTCACGTTTCTTCTCTCCTGCCCACTCTCTTTCAGTTTCTCATTTCTCTCTCCCTCCTTCATCCCCCACTTCTTCCTTTTAGCTCAAATTCCTGGTACTTGGGTTGAAAGCATCTTAAGCCATCAAGATTAATTTTCATTTTCTATTTAGGCAGGACCAGCAGGTATAACCAGATGCTTTTTAAAGGCAGGAAAAGAGCTCTTGTCCCATAGAGGATTGCCCTGTCCATTTCCAGAAAATCTATGGTGGTACAGTAAAAGTAGAATTATTAATATCACATTTCACTACCTTCTCTGATGGCTGGCTTAATTGAAATAAATTATGAATCCCACATGTCCCACACTAACAGAAAGCAATGAACACAAGATTTATGAATAAAGATAGCAATTATCTTATTAAATCAGACAGTGATGTTATTCTATCAGAGGACTCTTCATCTCACATTATAATCAATATGATTATGAGTGTAAAGAAAAGGCTCTTGCCATTACTATGACTAGGTCCCATAGATTTGAAAAAGTAAAGGAAGATTTTCTACAGAAAGTAAAATTTGGCAGAGTTATAACTGAGATTTTGAAACAATCTATTTGGCTGTTGAGGTAGAAAGTCTTGATTTTGACATCATTGACACAAGTATCAAGCCACTGTAATTATATTGGCATCAGTATTGTTATCCAGATTGATACCAGCATGACTGGGAGCAAGATCTCAATCTTTTAAAAGCTTTTTTTTAAAGGTTGAAGGAACTTAATAACACACTCAGACATTTCCATAGTTCTGTTTCTGTAGGTGGTAGTTTTTTAGAGGTGTAGCTCACAAACTTAATTAAAAGAGAGTGATCCAAAAATTATGTCTATTTCTGGAACAGCTATTTTACTCATTAAAGGAAAAAATTATCCCCAAGAAATATACACTTTGTGCTTCAGTTTCATTCCTATATTCAGGGGCAGGTTTGAACAAGATTTTTAAAAACAAATTATTCTGACAACTCAACTTTGTGCCTGTTTCCTCAAGATTTGACCTGGTTTTTCAACAGCTGCACCCATTTAAAGGTGTTTTATACAGCTTACTTAAAGTCACAATAGTGTTATTAATGTAAGACGTAAATATATTTATTAAAGTTTAGTAATCTATACAAATTACTTCCACCACAACACAAAATATTAAACCTGTATGTAACACTACTGCTCTTATTCAAAAGAAAATAAAGTAATTCTACGACAAAATAATTCTTTTTGAAGTTATTTTCTACTTTTTTGTTTAGTGGAGGAGGAAGGAAAATTCAGTCACTGATCAAAGTAAGCATATCTCCACATGGTCCCAGTACAGCCACACACCTAATCAGAAAGGAAACATCAATTTCAATTTTAAAACACTCCATAACCATAAATGAGCAAGTAGTTAAAAGAGACAGCACCGAGTCCTGTGGCATGGAAACAGGGAATGACACTGCCCACGCTTCTTTGGGCTGATGCTCTCAGCATTTCTCAATGGGAGACTGGGAACAGCAGTTTCCTGAAACAAACAGCACAATTCAGGGCTTGCTGCTGATGTGAAGACTAAGGATGACTAGGAGGGAGGGGAAAGAGAAAGGGAGCTTTTTAGAGAGAAATTTATTGAACCCCAGGAGGAATTTAATCAGCCACCAGTTTCATTTTTTGCTAGAGGAATATGCCAGAATTGTCATAGCTACCCTGGAGCACGAGAAGAAGTTTCACTTAATCATAAAATAAGCTAAACACAAGCATTACAAGGCAGCCATTTAAAAGAAATTTCCTGGGCCATTTAAACTGGGAAACAAGCAGCTGCCACTACATGGGCAGTAACAGCAGAAAAAGAGCTCAAGGAAATGCGTTCAGGTAGTGACACTGCAGCCTCAGCCAGAAACCAAGGATCCTGACTCTTGGAAAACTTCCACTCCACCTGGTGTGCAAATACTCACTCACTCCCCTTGCTCTCTCTGCCTTTTTTCAGTTTGCAACCAGCCTTATGAGCACAACTCTACATTTAACATTTTTGCCTTGTTTTTATTCTCCTCTTTGAAATCAAGGGCATTTTAGATAACGAGATTCATGAATGTTCCCTACTATAAATTCAGCACAAGTGTTTTGACCCCAGACAGCACCTCCAATGCAGCTGGACACAGACTTAATAATAGCAGAGCTCTGAAAAATTTTCCCAGCAACTTTGAAAATCCTGGAAAAGCCCCCTGACCTCGTGCTCCATTACTTTCAAGTAACAAGCTCAGCGAAAGTTCTCTGACATCTTTTGGAGTTTGCAATTCTTTCAAATAACCTTTTACTAAGTTCTGTGTGAACCTACCCAGATTTACAGCTGTAGGATTAAATCACTCAAACCTCAGTAGGCTCAATGTAAAAATGAGGTGAAACCACAATGGTTCTGAGTTCTACTTGCAATTTCAGGCTTGCTTTGAACTCAATGCACAAAGCAAAATGCACTTTAAGCCCAAGCAAGCAGTCTTTTGAAATCCTGCTCTCTTGGAGGCAAGGTAGACAAGCCACCTCTGCACATTACTGGGAGCTTTCTTCTGTGATAAAGGGTCAAAAGGAGGGAAAACACATTCCTGCCCTTCTGACTAATAATTTCCATGTCCCAGTTTCAAATATGTGTCCATATCCTTTCATTAGTTTTCTCAGCCAAGCTCAAAGTTTTACATTTCAGAAAATTTCATTTTCTACAGCTTGATGTCAAAAATAACTTATTGTGAAGTCTTGAAAGCAGCACTCATTTCCTCCAGTCTTGATATCTGTTTCCTCCTCCATTTTTTAACAGCCTACAATATATCACAAATCCAAGGATCAGACTGGTCATGTCATTCATATTCCCATTAAATACTCCAGCATTCAAAAATTCAATACACCTCTCAGCAGATGCCAAGAAGCAGCGTTTAACCTATAGGTTCCAACACTTCTTTCCTTTTGCAGACACAGACAAAATAGAAATCTTTCTGCTGGTTCTTTTCCACTTCCACTAAAACTCCAAATTTAGCATGTATTGATCTAACCTGTCATTGATGACTTATTGACCTTGATATTTTAGCCTAACCAAATCCTTTTCTCCCTCCCCCTCTCTCTCAAAGAGTATAAAGGGGAGCCCAAATCAAAATTAAGGGAAATAGTAGGATATTTGCTTTTGTCTTTCTAGCCTGCAATAAGCTTTGCCATTATTTTCAGATTTTCATACCCTAAGGCATTCTCCAGATCAGCTCACAGTCCAGAATGCACAGATCAAATGGAAAAAGCACAGCTATTAATATATGTAGCTCATGATTGCAAAGGATACAATAAAACCATCCAAATGCTCCAGTAAGCCAGTTAAGACACCTTTGCTCTCTACACACACAAAAAGCAGCAGGTGCCAATCTTCAGTGATCTCTGCAGAGACTGTGCTGATGCACATGAAAGAATCAGGCATTTGGTGATTCATTTAAGAACAAATATGATAACAGGATCACCTTCTTGTACCAAATCTGGCTTCTTCAAACTAACTAAATCCCTCTCTTAAAATACTGGCACATTTCTGTGACCCCTACATGAGAGTGTTCAGTTTGTGAGTCTGTTTGGTTGCAGCCATTTTACTCTTGCTTTAACTATAAACTAGAAATGCAACCTGGGAACTGAAAATGAAGTGGTACTTCTACCCTATTTCACAAAAATCACTATCAACAAGTATTTAGTCAATCATAAAGAATTAGTACTTAACTCATGGTTCCATTTGTATATGAAGCAGAATAGAATTCACCTCCCTCTCCCAAAGCTATATTGAGTTTGCAGTGCTAAGATTACCCAAGTGCAAAGTAATTTATTATCAAATTCTATAGATATGACTTGAAAAGAAATATATAAAACCTGATCTAATTCTCTTAACTCAGTTACATGATTCCCACTGACATCAATAGCTCAAGATGGGGATCATAGAGCAAATATATTTTTTAAAAGTCACACTTTAGACATAAAGAACTAAACAGCTTAAAACAGACTCCATGAAAAATTAAACTATCCAATCACTTTTTTTAGGCTCCATAGATTGCTTTGAAGCAAATAAACTAAGATGATTCAATAATTCAGCATCACACTAGGTCAAGAGCAAGATTCTGGTCATAAATAGAAGTGCACAGAACATGATCACATGTCTACCAGGAGAATTTCCTTGTTCCAACACAGCCATCCTTTCTCTAGATATTCTAATTGTTTCATTTTGGCAAAGATATGTCTTTCAAATTAACTTTTACTGACCCTTGCCTCCTCCCTTGCCACCATCTTCATAATTCTCATCACCACTTCTCAAATAATGTAAAAATAGAAAAGGGGGGGGGGGGGGGGTTGGGGGGGGTAGTAAAGAAAGGGCAAAAGCAAACTCTTTCCATCCAACATCTGTCCCAAGATATGTACTGGCTGGAGGGGATAAACTAAGTGTTTACCCTGCTTGCAATTTCTCACCAGCAGCAGTCTTTTCAACAGAGAGACTTTCTTGTAGCCATGCAGGCTGTGTATTCTGGGGGCTTTCTGCAAACACAATTGCATCTTTCAAAATCCCTTTGCTAATCAAGGCATGTTTTTGTGGCTGCCCCAGGTCAGAGATAAGCCTTGTCAGTCTGAAGGTGTGCAGCTACCAGCCTGGAGTTTGCTCAGCCATCAGCCAATTTCCATCCAAGCAACCATAATTATTTCCTGGAACAGGTACAGTGTTAGAGCTACACGATCACTAACATTTCTGATGTGGAAGGCTTAGATCAGTGAAGCAGCAAGAAATCAAAGCCCAAGAGGGGAAAAGAGTCTGCAGTTCTGCTGGTGAAGCACATGCTCCCATTAGTACAGTCTCCTCTCTCGATTTTCAGTGTCAGAAAAGACAAGAGGTGTTTACAGCCAAAGGAAGCACTTGATACCGATTTCCAGGACACTTTATAGACCATACAATAGACACTGACACTGGTCACAAGACCTTACCAGAATCCAAGAGTATTTTGCTTACTGAGATGGTTACTTAACCCAGTACTAATGCTTCATCTGGTGACAAAAAAAAAGAAATCTTGGTTCTGCTTCTCCTGCATTGAAGCTCTGCTGTGACAGGGGAGACAAGAGTCTGATATAGTGCCTGGTGAGCCTGCTAATCCATCTGATGCAGAGGCTATAGTGTGGGGAATGCATATTTCATGTACTTTTGACATCTGAAAGTTTGTGAATTTGAGCAAGCTTTGGGAGCTTTAGGCTCACAGTGAAATCTGTCCTAGACAAAATAAAAAGCTTAGAGGTGTTTTACCCCAGTCAGAAAGCATAAAGAGTAGAAAGTTCACTAGGCATTAATGATGATAAGTAGCCCAACAAGTTTTTTATAGATTCAAAATTTTAAACTAAAGAAAAATGCTGTGCAAAAGAGGGTGGGAAGATCAGGCAAAGGGTGCAAGAAGGTGCTGGCATTACAGTCCCACCACAGGTGTGCAACAACAGCTGCTAATAGGAACTGACAGGGTATAGAAACTGCGAGTGAACAGCATCAAAGCTGAGGAGGAAGCAAAAGAACAGAGAATATGAGAAAGCACAGGTAAATAGTGGTACAAAAGTGCCATCTACACTTATAACCAAGGACAGCAGTAAAAGTTAACAAATGCATCGACATTCTCAGGCAATAAGCTCGTACACTCATAGAATTAGAGCATTTTAACATGTCTTGAGTAGCCTGTTAAAGGAGGACAGGTAGTGCTCCATAAATTAAATCAAATACATTATGTGAACACATTTATTTTTATCTGAGCCTATACCTCTTGAATATTTTAACATCTAAAAAAACCCCAATATAGATATGCCCTGCAAACCCATCAATTCGTCAAGTTTAGATTTTGAAATGCATATAAAATTTACACCCACTGAGCATATTTTTATACCCACATAAAAAGTTATTCTGGCAGTGTTTTGCCAATATGTCATCTATAAAGTTTTGTTTAGACTTTATATCTTTATATATATATATATATTTATATATATGTATTTATATATATATAGGAGCTAACGTTGCCTCTCTATTGAAGAAGTTTGCATCTTAGTCATATGAGGCATGCTCTAAGCACCATTCTGCTCATATTTGAGATATAATGTCTTCCATCTGAAGTCAAAGAGTGACCACAAGATCACTAAACTGGATTCAATTCTTACTACAAAGCCAACTGTAGTGCTCTGCACAGTCCCCTGTGGGCAGGCAAATCTCAGGGTCTGTGTGGCTCACAGGGGACACGGCCACCTGCCCACCTGTCTGCTCCATCTCCCAACACAGGCACACAGAGACTGCAGAGATTTCACTGCCAGATTACTTGTTCCTACAAAACAGATGACAGCAGAAGTCTCCAGCAGCCTCAGCATTACAGCCATGCCTCCTTCCCGAGGCAGGTTTAAAACTGGGTGACTCCAGACTTTGTGCCTTCACAGAAGTCATCACCAGAGAAAGGTGCAATCTGCCCTCCTGGCTGCTTGGCACTGCAGATGCACCTTTCCCCATCCCACCACCTCCCTGCAAACCTCTCAGGAGGATTCTGCAATGCTGTGAGAAAGCACAAAACTGCCAGGCATGTTGACTGAATGCTGTGTCTGCAGCCAGAGAAACTGTCACAAAAGCTACTGACACCTTTTCATGCACACACGGCCTTAAATCTCTCACCGGGCATAAAGCAAAGCATCATCCCTACAAAACAAAATTCCAAAACATACCAATATGTAATAGTCAGTAGATAAAAGATAAAGGAGGCAGATGCTCCTGATGGTAAGCTGGGGGAGGGCAGGGTGTGGAAAGGATTGATATGATAAACTGAATAAGTTGAATGTAAGGTACAGAAAAATTCCTTTTATGATTACTCTGATTTTATTACAGAAAACACCAACACAGACGTCCATTTTCTTCCTAAGGTAAGTACCTCTCACATCCTGCTTGGTTCTTTTCATTCCCTCACAGGTTCCATTTGATTAGTGAGAGATAACTTATAAAAAACAATTTCAAAGGCTGTACAGTGCCACATTCATTTTTCCAAATGCTGCTTTTAATGGGTTCGGCACACTCTATGGTGTCCTAGGTTTTGTATTAAAGAGCCATAGAAAATCACTGTGATACTGCTTCAATGATCAACTAACACAGATCTGATTATATCATCCAGGAAAAAAAGAGCTTTTATGCATCCTCTGGGCCATGACTCTATGCTCTACTTGCCTTTGCTGTTATGTGCTTTGTGCTCCTGTCTTCTTACTACCACCAAGACAGCAATTTCACAGAATCTACATGGTAGGTAACTTGGCAACCATACCAGCTGGTGAAAACTGTCTTCATGTTACAATTTGCCTCAAGCTGGACAGATGCATATGAATTTAGGGCTAGATTTAGAGCAGTGTCCATGTATCTCCATTACCTGTACACATGGAGAGTCATTTACGAGCTCCCACAGAGGCCAACTAATTCCCATTGCCTTGCAGGCACTTATTGCCACCCTTTAAGCACTTAAACCCTTGTTTTATCTCCTTCTCTCATAGTTAAGATGACACTTGACACATAAGAAAGGAAAACATGTCTTTATCCACAGGATAAGCTAATACATGAGTTAATATATGGGAAAAGTCACAAAGAGCGAGAATATAAAATCCTTTCCTCTTCAATTCTCTGTTACTGGTCATGCAGTCATATTCACCTTTGGCAGAAGTAAACGCAGGATTGTTGAATTTCGATGTTCAAGTTTTGATGTGCTTGGTGAGCAGTGCATGGCACCATCTCACCCTTCTCTGTTGGAGCAGGTTCTGCACAGAGCAAGGAGAGCTCAGCTCCCCAGGCCCTGCAGAGCCCCAGACACTTCCTCTGTTCTCATCCCTGCTGTCAAGAGCCCAGGCACTGATGAGATATCAGAGCCCATGGCAGGCACTGTGCTGGTGGGTGCCTCCTGCATTTCTGCATTACAGAGAGCTAGGAATGGGAGGGCTGGAAACAGTGCCTTGCCTTAGTGGGGGAGATCATGTCCTCCTCAGACACTGGGAGCTCAACAGAGTTTGAGCCAGAGCTGCAAACAATCTACCACAAGGCAGTCCTTTCAAACTCTGACTCAGTGAGCAGACTGAAAGTTGTCTCATTAATCTATTAATATTTGAAAATGGCACAGCCAACTTAAGAGCATGTGCTTTCGTTAATTTAAATCACACAAGTAAGTTCCTGTCCTCCCATTCCTGTAGATTTTCTGCACTAAACAGTGCCTTTCACTGCCATATCTCATCCATAAATGTTTTCAGATCTGACTTTTGGAGCTGCAGTGCAATTTCACCTGGGCAGTTTCTATGCTCCTTCATATGTGTGGTCTGTCAAAGGGTATATATGTATTAGGCAATTAAATGTTCAACTGCTATCATATTTTTGTGCATAAAGTGACAAAATAGTTTGAAACCTATTTTTAACTGGCCTCTAAGGATGTACTATGAATCCAAACTTTAATTTTGAAAAGGGGACTTCTAGCCTGAAGCGGGACATATTTAATAGCCAGCTGCAAGAAGAATTAATTCTGCCCCCATTCTGTCCCCTCCCCTATGCACACTGTGATCCCACAGAGGTTGAGTTTGTGAAGCTGGATTAACAGGAGACAGCTCAGTTTTTTCCCCTTCCCCTCCAAGACTCATTATTTTTCCACAACTTAGTTCGAGGTATCAGACTGACTTCTGGAAGAGCAGGAAAATACACAGGGAAGAGCAAGACAACTGATCATTACAGTAATTTAGGTTCATTGCCAAAGTGAATGACACAGAATCAAGGGCAAAACTACTTTAAATTAGAACACAATCAGGCCCAGCATAGGGCTTTCAAGCATAGATGCACTGTACTAACAGCAGCCTGAGAGACAAGAACACCTGCAGCTCATTTCTACCAACACTGCTTTGACTGCATGTTTCTATGGCCTCTTCCCAGCATGAAGTTCACCTGCTTTCCTGGTATAACTTTTGAGGTTGTTACAGAGGCTCCAGTGTATAAATAATAATTAACTTCTGAAAGCAGAGGCTTACAAATGGCATTGTTTGATTTGCAATACATTTCACTCAGTTTTTCTTCTGCGCAGAGAATTCTTAAGGAGAATGCTGACAAACAAGCAGCATAAGGTCTATGTATTATTAAAATTTAAAACACATGCTGCACACACAGAATGTCAAAAGAATATGTTAATCAAGTACAAGTAAGCCAGCTTGATCAGCTCTTCTCTGTGATGGTGCAAAGCTGGGGAAGTTGCCAATAGGAGTTACTCTGGCTCCTTGTAACCACAGAGGATTTATCCAAACACATTAAAGAAAGCACACACACCTATCTTCAAAACTCATGCACTTCTCATATTCTAGAGGATTCATGCTGGTAAAGACAATATAAACCTTTGAACTTTGTTTCACTGTAGGGCATTTCCAGAACTAGGGCATTCAAACTGTAACCCCAAGCTTTGAGAGAGCAATGGGGAAACAAACTGACCATGAGTTATGGCTCCATGCAGAGCTTACCAGAGCAGTCTTCAAAACACCTGTCATTAAAGACAGTTCATATCTTATCCCTCTCCTCTGCTGCTTCGGCAGGAAACAATAGGAATTAAAATACATATTGGTTTCTAAGCACTAAATTCTTCCTTGAAATAATTTGAAAGAGTTTCTTTCACCCACAGCAACTGAAACTGTAAAGTTTTGGTTCCAATTTGAATTCAGTTTCTCTCATTCAAGCAAGAAGCAGGTCCTAGGTTTGCATTTCCTTTGCCACATTTCTAATATCTGGGTCATCACTTGCCTGCACTTAAAGGTGTTAGATCACTGGTGAACAATTTTGTTTTATGAAGCAGAAACACAAGAAAGCTTTTCCTAGGTTTCAAATGCTTTACTCTTAGAAAAACCAAACATCTGACTATAAATAATATTAAAAACTACCTCTAGTTTCAGTTTACAGTCATTCATTTGTTGGGTCTAGGGTTGGTTTTTTGTTTGTTCACTTTTTCCACTAAACAAAGAAATCTCAGATTAGCAGAGGCTTAGACTCAGAAGAGAATTTGTAGATAACATCACTCTGCAGCAGCAGAGATGTTTGTCACAAGTGTGATTCCCATTGATAGCAGTTTACAGCACAAAGCCACAGACATGGTGGCACATGCAGTGCTCCAGCCACAGACAGACACGTGTCAGAGCCAATTCCCTTTGCTGCACATTCATTCTGGGAGCAAATGAAAATGGATGGAATAGCATTTTTATACAAATACCATGGGGAAATCTTGTTCTGCTGAAGCTGGCCATGTTCTGTGCCATGTAACAGAGGAATTCATTTAAATTTATAAATTCACTGCAAAGCTAATATATTTAGGTGTGGGAGGGGAAATTGCGGGGGGGGGGCGTTCTTTGGATTTGTGGGTTTTTCCCTCCAAAGGGTGAATAATGAGCAGCAATGTAGCAGGCAGGTCACTGCCCTTTCACATTCATTTACATTATATCTACAATGTGCCCCTTAGAGTGGCATTTGCTCCTTTTAATCAACTTTTCCTATTGTAAGCGTTCATTTCTATGGACTTCATGGAATTTTGGCTACAATTCTTTTTTTTCTCCCATTGGAATGATTTGCTGTGCAGAAACTGGTTTTGCTGACAGTTACTCTTTCCACAGGAGTTCCCTTAAGTGGACTGCAGTGAGTTACTGCTTATCCCCCTGACCTGTGGCATGGCTTGGGAAAAGATGCACAAAGAGGCAGAGAGAATACTAAAAAGATGTGATCAGCCAGTTTTACTGCATAAATCCCTTTCAGACCTCAAATATCTCACTCTGTTAACATAAACTGTGCACAAAGGGAGGCATAAAAACTTCTTCAGCAATTCAGACCTTAAATGTTACTAGTACAGGGAATTTCAACTGGCAAAACACCAAGCAGGAAAACTAATGCAAAGAGAGACTTTTGTAAGGGAGCTGGTGCTTCAAGCATTACTATTGCATTTCTTTAAACAGTGCTGCTTTCACTAGGACTGTAATTGCTTCTTCAGTTTGAATAACTGCCAGAAAATTCTCTATACCAATAAACTCCATTGTCAATGTGAGGCTGATATTACTCTCGATAACAGCTTTAAAAAATAAACACGATTTATTAATAAAAAAACTTCAATCAATACATCCAAAATTTATATTCAGAAGACATCCTCACTTCGCTTTTAAACAAATAATTTCATCATAATCTACTTCTTAGTAAAACTACAATAAGTTTTCACATTATATTACAGGAGCAATGGCTATTCAGTTCTAAATAATGGCTCCTTTGCTAGACAAGTCAATGGAAATTGATTTGTTTCAGCCTCCTGTGCTCACACACACAAAGCCTGTGTACAACAACCCTATTGACTTCAGCAAACAGTATTCAACCTTGCATCCTCAAGGACTCGTGGCAAAATTTTTAAATCATTTCCCTCCTGTATTGTACCCTTTATGGAACAAGACTGCATTTAAATGTCAGTCCCCAGCAATAATGCTGTAAAGAGAAAATTGGTCACAGAATTGAAAATCTACTTGATATTGAAACATACAGCACAGGATTGGATATAAGAATGAAGAAAATTAAGCTGCATTGAACTTCAAAATGAAAAGCATTGACTGTGCATGCAGGAAAAGGAAACAGAGTCCAGCACCCTGTCTGCACAAGAGAGTTTTGGCACAGAAGCCACCCTGTGGGCAAGCCAGGCTGCCTGCCATAAAGCTCCCATCTGCACACAAAGTGCTCTGCATGGCACACAGGCCTTCTCCAATCCTGTGTGTACTGGATATTTTCTCTCTTCTATAAACAAGAACATTTAAAAACAATTAAAGTAAAGATTAGGGATATTAGCGTGGTAGGAGCATAAAGTGCAGTATCAGAGACAAGAGACCATATGGCCCATCAAAATCTGTGTTTATAAGCCTTGGAAATACAAATCAAGCATATTCCCATCCTTTTAATTCATCTTTTCCTATTTAAATCTGATTATCAACTTTGCCCCTACATATCCAAAAGTAAATGTCACATCTTACATTTCAAGCACTTCCATAAACAAAAACAATTGTGGAAAGTCTGTATCTGAATCTCTTCAAGGCTGATGCTTGACCTCAGGTTCTGGGCTAGTCACTACCTCACATAATGTATTGGTTCCTACTTGTTCCACTTGCTTTTGACTTTTTATATAATATTTAAGAGAGCACCTTTGGCATCTGAGAGATGGTGTGACAGCAGTTTTGTTCACACACATTGTGGCAATATTTTCCCTTACATTTCACTCAATGCCAAGACTGCAGTGATTGTTGCCCAGCAATTACTCTGAAGTATTAAGATGAAGAGTTATTTATGTGATAAAAACCTCTGAAGTGGGCACTTGAATATGTTTTATGTTGGCTAACCTTCACCAAAAGGGATGACCAGGTGATTTTTGTGTTCTTGCTCCTATTATACCAGTGTGAATAGCACATTATTTACTAGTTCACTGAGCTAAGCGACTAAACTAAAATCTGAAGCATGACAGAAATCAGCCCTGTTCTATTCCTTAGGCTTCTTTGCTGGATTTTATTTTAAAAACAGGAAAGGATTTGCCATGCATGGGTAGTACATAGCACACCATGGCATTGGTCAAGCCTTGGTGAGACTGTATCACACATAAGAATGAGTAACAGTGAAAAACAAAAATGAACAGCTGATGAAAAAACTTTGTTTTATTTGAAAAGAAGAGGTTCAAAGGGTTTAAATGCAATCTCATTAGCACTGTTTATCTACATTCCTTACAATGAAAGAGATATTTTAATTTCTATACATAAATTTGAATGTTGGGTTTAGGATTGGGGTTTTTTTCTGTCTAGTAAATGTCACTTGAGGTGTTTCTCCTCTAACAAGCAATTCTTGTATCATCATATCAAGCATATAGCAGCTGCTCTGGGCCATCATGCTGATGATTCCTTAAAACCCAATAACAGAATTCAGGGCACAGCACAGTTTATCAGTCCAAAGCAAGCAACAAGAGACATGCTTTGATACTAGGACATGAAGAACAATCAGTGGAAATGTTACTTCTCTCATTCTCTGGGGTATTTTGGCAGTGTGACATGAAAAGGTGCCTTGCATTTTCATCCTGATAACAGACAGGCCTCCAGAGAGGGATAACTGGATGCTAATATTCAAGTACTTATGAGAAACACAACATTTATATTGGATGGTCAGGACCAAAACACTGCCATTCACACTTTGTACAGTTCTCAACACAAAATGCAACCCACTGCTCCAAGAGCATGAATCTTGCATGGCCAATGAATCCATGGAATATTCCACCAGCCTTTATCATTTCACACCTCACATTTCTGGTGTTGATGAATGAAATACAAACTGCCCAGCACTAGTAATGAAGGAGTTAACAACCCAGCCACCAAGAAAAAGGAACAAAAACCTTTTCTTTTCCTCCATTTTGTCACTGTTTTGCAATTTAACATTTACCATGAATTAATTACTGGAAGTCTCCATTAAGACTCTTAACATTTAGAGTGAAAGGTCAGCATAAACTCAGGGTCACTGTTTACAGTGCTCTCTGAGCAAGCAGTCTTATTGCTTGGAAGTAACCATGAATGTTAAAAGGTACAAGGCAAGTATAATGAGGAAATGAAATACAGAACTCTAAAAATATCCCCCTGATCTATGCACATAGTGTAGTGTCTGACAAATTCAATTAAATATGTCATACATCATTCCTACAATGTTATTGATAGAGACATAGCAGTATTGAATTTTAATTATTCAGCTGGTATTGATCCCACAATAATCTGGTGAAAATCATTTCAGGTTGTCAGTACCCCTAGGAGACAACAGCTATTATCTAATTATAAATCACACTGTGTCATTTGACAAAAGGTTAGGGCTTTCTTTTTACACATTTTTGCAGTCAGATTCTCATGTATAAATCAGAGTGACATGATTGTCTGCAAATGCTAATTATTTTCTTCCCATTGAGCATCTATTCCATTACCATGATGGACTCATAAAAGCAAACTCTTAGTGCATGTAGCAAATTCCCAGGCACACAACAATGATAAAGGAATTGGGATTTCAGATTTTTATTCCATACTGACTTTAAGCAAGCAATTGTAACGCTCGCAGGGTTTGTATTTCCCCCGAGGAGAAGAGTGGGACAATATTTGCAGTGCCCACTCTTGTTAAATGCTTTCAGGTCCTCAGAGGAACGCTGCTGAGCAGCAGCAAGCTTTCCTTTCCAGCTTACATGGAGACAGAGAGGCTGCCTGGTAATCCCTCAGTGCTCTCATCCAGAAATCCAGGCTTCCCTCTGTACTGCACTGCCATCACCAGGGAACTGGGTGGCTGAGGCTCTCCAGCTGCTTTCTTTTCCCCCTTCAGACGCTGACCTTTTATCAGATCTTGGTCCCAGAGGGGGAGCACACATTCCCAAATCACGGAGTCAGTCCTAGCAGCCATCTCTTTCCTCTGCTGACAGCTGGCTTTCGGCTCAGGCAGCCTCCAGTGCCCAGCAGCAGCACAGGCAGAGCCCTGCCCGGTGAGAGCCAGGGCAGCCAGAGCAGCTCCCCGGGGAAGGCAGGCAGAGGGAATCTTCACAGGCAATCCTACAGCCCCTGACAGACGCTATCCCTTCAGGGATATTTATGGATAAGGAAAGAAGGTGATAAAAGTGCCTGATCATTGCTCCCTAAAATACAATGACTTAAACAACTGCACTGATGGTCTGTAATAAACACACCATTCAGTGCCATTCTGGGACTCCCTTTTTTCCCCACACATGCTTTGAACTTTATGATACAGAAATAAGGATAAAATAAATGATCGGCGACAAATGGCCTAAACCGAGAACATGAAATGTGAAAGGGGAGGTTAAATATTTGGAAAACTTTAAATGTCCTCCTTCAGATTTGAATTTTATCTGATTTGAAAATGTCACTATTGAGCCAAGGACAATCTAGAGACTAAAGAAATTTTTCAGCTGAAACAAGGGACATTTTGGAAAATCAGGTTCAAATGAGAAACAGACACAGGAAAGCCATCACTTGGCACTCATCGCAGTCTGCAAGCCCCAGCTGGGCTCTGGGACTCACTTGATCCTGTGAGACAACGTTTTCACACTTGCACTGGAGACCTGCAATATTGCAACATTTTCTGCAGTTCATGGAGTTCAGAGACTCTGGGGGAGAGTGACTACAGTCCCTCATTGCCTAGCACACCCCTGAACTGAAGGATCTCTCAGAAAAAGGAAGACAGCTATATTAGCACCTGGCCTATGCACTCTTGCAGGAGTGAGGGTCTGCCAGGGTCTCCCGTGCATGTTATTACCAGAGACTTTTAACAATACAATAGATTTTAGGTACTTGGTGGCTAAAGTTCTAGTTTGAAAGGAGAATTGCCATGGAATAACCCCAAGACTTCCTTTCATTTCACAGAAAGCAAAAATATTAGGTGGCATTAAAGGCTCCTCTAGCTAACCTCTCTTAGTACATCTGGGTGAAGTCAGGACTCTGTTCACTCCCAATTACTCATTCACTCTTCATTTTCATTCTTTTAATTGCTCCAAAACTCTCCCACACGAAGAAATTCAACAAGACACTGCCAAAAAGAGAAAATCCCTGGCATGATTCACTTAAGCTGCCACACGATCCTTAGTCACTTTCCTTTCCTGAGGAATGGAAATTCCTGAGGTTAAGTTCACCTCAAGCCATCTAAAATAAAAAGCTGTATGTCCTAAGCTACCTTGCTTCTTTTAAAATATTTTGTTTTATTATTGCTTTCTGTCATTGTATGTCCTTTCAATTTTCAGGCCTTGCTTTATAAGATGTCAATCTGTGACCAGCCCTTTTTCAGAGTTAACCTCACATATTCATAATTACCCGTGGTTTTTTTCTTACTCTGAACATAACCGCCCATTTTGCTTTGTCTTTAGACTATTCTATGCTGTGCCCAAAACTTCATGAACAAATAAATGCACTGGGAAGGACAGAGTCCCAGCAGGGTGTGCAGTTACTCTTTGAGCACGAATTACACAAAGCCAAGGGGAAACTCCAGAAGACACCTAAAGGAAAACAATGCCAAGAAATGCCAGGCTCACCATACACCATTTCTTGCTTATCTGGCTGCAGAAATCTTTGTCTTGCACACCACAGGTGAGTTCTACTGATGCCTTTTTCTGGTCTTAGGAAATAAAGGCTCAGACAGGGTTAGAGGGTTGGGGGTCGTTCCCCTCGGTATTTTAATAGGATCCCGTTCCATGGCTTCTGCCGTCCAGGTAGAACGCGCCGCAAAAGCCCCGTCCCCCCAATCGAGTGTACAATTAAAGACTCTACACATTAGCAGATCTACCAGGAGGGTCCAATAAGGGGCCTGGGTGGGCTAACTTCTAGTTTACAAAATCTGTCCTACTAGGAGACCTTGAGGCCCCACAAAAACAGAGTGTTTGGTCTTCTAACTCTACGTGGCTTCAGGGGTGTTTAGTCTGGCCTACTAAACACCATGAAACCAGGCTAAACTATCACCTAAAGCATCACAAGTATGCATGCTAATACTTGTGAATATAGGGAACAGTGTAAGAAATATTCAGAAGAAAAGCAGAAAAATACTTCAGGCATCACTACCAATTCAAGCCCACCTAGAACTCTAGATCAGACTTGCACCTCTGTCACCACTGACTCACCGGTGGTGAGGCAGAAAAGCAACATTTCCTTCCCAGAGTGGCAGCCCAGGGACCTAAGGCAAAGACACATTCTCACAACTTGCCACTGAGGTGATGCCTAGCAACAAGGGATCAAAACACAGAAGAAAACCTACCTGTTAATTTTGAAGTAAACACGAAGTTACAAAGAAACCCATATTTTAAACAGTCCAAGGGGTTTTGAGAAATTGAGGATCTGTGTGGTTTGAAAAGGCTACAAGGCTACAAGGCTTGAATTATCCCAGACAAATGACTACATGTCACAGGCAGTACAAAGCCCACTGACTGGGTAATGGCAGCTCACAGGTGTACAGAAAATCTGCATCTGATCAAAGGTAAAAATAAAGGCAAAATTAGAGCAGGACTGTGAAGCTTTTGGCTTGGAGAACTTTCACATGTATGCCATCCATCAAATCCCCTACTATGCATGAACATGATATCAGATCCAGGCAAAATGTAACATTTTTTCACCACGGAGCCACTTGGCTTTGTTTCACATGCCTGATTGTGTGATTTTTTTCCCCCCTGAAATTTCAGCTGCTATTCAGTCACACATCTTTCAAATCTTTTAATCATAACACCATATTTCAATATTCCATAAAGTGCAATATCAATGTTTTAGAGATTAACAGCGCAAATAATATACATTTCCAAATGGCATATGATAATATTTGGTGAATAAAAAATGAGATACCATCAGTGCTTTTGGGTCCTATTGTATAATAGGAACTTGTGCATTTACTCTGAAAATGTTGCTGCTACATCGCAGTGCATTTCTATACTCACTTCCCTTCCTAGAATATGTGATATGATCACTTCAAAATTGTGAAGAGCTCAGGAGAAACACTAGGTGTGGCAGATCAGAAAAGACCCATCCTGGCCTTAAGTTGCAGTACTCAAACTGTTCATAAAAAGCTTTACTTCCTTTTGTTTTTTCATAAATATATATACTCTTCTCCTGAAGACTTCAGCATTAATGAAAAAAAGCTTAACTAAAAAATAATTAATTAGTTTCAACAAAACAATCCAAATGTTGTGGAGATAAAATGGAAATAACCAGAAGGATACTTTATATCAATGTTTTATTTCAGTAGAAAAGATGTAGCAGAGCTTACAAACTATACCAGCATATTTCTAAACCAAATCTGAATTCTGGTCAAATCTCATATTTGCTGGTAGAATGTACAGGCTTTTTTGTCTGATACCTGTGCTATCAATTGATCTGCTTTAGAGTGGTGCATATGGAACAAGTAATAAGATCAAAAAAATCACAGAGCCCCTCTAGCAAACCAAGTGGCTTTCTGATGTCCTTGCTTACAGTGTTTCATAAGAATTATGAGAAGTGATGAAGACTCACAATGAGAGACAGACAAAAGATGTGGTTGGATGGTAATAGCTGCTCCTCCTCCCTTCCTGCTGGACATACAGGAAACATTAACTAGCCCAAGCTGTAAACCCATCACATTTCAATCACTGAACTAAAAAATAGTTATTTTCTGAGAAACGTCCCAGTGAATTTATTCCTCTGTACTGGATGCTGGCCAGCTCTCCCGGGCTGCCACAGCCACACAGTCAAAGCTTCAGGAAGGAGATCCAACAGAATCAGGAATACATGCAAGGTTTGAAAGGGATGATCAGGGCACAACACCAAGCCCTTGATGTATCTTCCTGGATACTCCACTGCTTTGAACAAAAGTAAAAGCATTACTGGATGAACAATTTGTCCCAATTCACTGCAGGGCCATGGGGAGGTGGAGAACATTTGCTATCTATGCCACTGATGAGCCAGCCTCGTCATCCATGATGCATCACTTCTCAGTTTGCCTCAGAAGGAAAAGGGATGTTCTCATGTTCAAGTCATTCCCAGTGTTACAAGCAAAAATGCCTAAAGAGCTTACAGGTGCAGAAACAGGGCAGAATGCATTATTGGCTTCAAGTGTCTCAGAGAAAGAGCCCACCAAATCAAACAAAGCTGATTTCAGAAAGGTAAACACTTAAGGATGTTCTACGACTACAGAGCAGGTTTTAAGGCACCACCAAGTTTGCTCAGGATGGGCCTTAAGCAAGGGCTTTATGAATTTTCATAGAGCAAACCAGGATCCTATCAGTGCAGTAAGCAAACTCAAATGGCAAAATTCACCAAGCATAAAATTGCTTTCAGCTCTATTTATCTGGAGGCAGAGAGGACTAACCTGTGCTGGAATCCAGGTTCTTCCCATTCCCTCTGACAGTTTGCTAAAGGCTCACACAATGACACCAGCTCCTCTCTCTGAACTATGCTGCAATTTCCATTCTACATCTAGAGCTGGATTTGGTAATTCCAAGATAAAGTCCATAAAAAGGGACACTAAAATTAAAAATTCTCCACAGGTGAAATGCAAGGGCTGCTGCCTGAATTACAGCAAACCACCATTCTCCAACTTCTTGTACTGGTTCAGCTAAAGAAAAGCCTCACACTCCAGGTTTATTCAAAGGTTGCTGACTGAAACTTCTGTAAGAGTTCATAATTCTCTTATATTTTAGCCCATACTACTGCCATAGGACTCATATTGATAAGTAACAGATCAGGCAGAAAATGGAAATAGAACAAAGGAGCCAGACAAGATCATTGCTCTAAATTCTTCTGGGGAACTGGTTGTGAGTTTTGACTGATCTTCAGAGCCTCACCTGATATTTCCTAACCCAAATTACTGTAGGATAGACAGGGATGCTTTTCACTTCTCTGATAACTATAGCTGTTGCTGGGAGATTTTCCTAGACTATCCTGTGTACCAGCAGACCTGCTGCACCTGAGCATCCCTTCCCAATGCCTCAACTGGATTTTCAGAACTTTGAGTCTTTTTTACTATTAAAACCTTGTGAGACCACAAAATTTGTTTACTGGATGAATTTGATCTTGTTTACTGTCTTGTGCTCCAAGAGGCTTCCACCACGGGACAAGATAAAAAAACAAACAGAAAGCAACAACCTTGATCAGCCTAGGATGGACAGGGACAGCTCAGCCTTGCCTGTGCTCAGGTGATGCTTCATGACACAGGACAGGAAATGGAAAAGACTCCATTTCAGGCATAATGATAAGCTGCATAAATTGGCTGAGCTGTTTGCTATAAAATGACTCATTTCTGTCTCTGTAAGTATTTATCTACAAATAATATCAGTGCCTTTCATGGGGTTATTTTTCCTCTTGGTTTATGATGCTATTGCACTCACTTGACCCATTCACCTACCCCAACTTGTGCAGGAACTTCTGCAGTGACCCCAACTTCTCTGCCCTTTCCTCCCAGACCCCACCAAACTGCAACATGGGAAAACAGCTCTGTCACTCAGCTTACAGGTGCAACCAGAGATCCAGTCACTCTGAAATCCTCCTCTATTTGTTTCACTGCAGGGGTGAAGAAGAATGCTTTGCATTCACTTTCTTTTTCCTTTTCTATATTGAAGGAAATGAAGCCACATCCATTCCAATTATTAGTACTATCTAAAGCCTTTCCAATAACGAGGCATATGGACAGCTAAACATGCACAAACTAATCAGCTTTTACTGCCTGATAAAGTGTCACACTTATCGTGTTCCCTGATCAGCCGAGCTTATTAGTTCACTGCATATGACAGTCACAAATTTGCATCTATTATCCACTGTCTGGAGATTTAAAAGCTTCCTGTTATGCAGAGATTGTCCATCAATGGAGGCAATTCTTGAGGGAGAGAAAAGAATATGTTAGTTCAGTGCTAGCTTTGCTGGGAAGGCCTTGTTGGATTTATCATCTTAATCTGTTATGTTGACTGAAACCATTGCTGCTGTCTTTATCCAGCTGCCTCAGAAGTGATTTGCAATGTATTAGTAATAATTTTACTAAACATTCTTCTGCATCTTTAAGTGCATAAGTCAAATGAAGCTTCTTTTTCTTTACTTTAGCAATTTTTCATTATGTGCTAGTAAAATCCAAAAGGTACCTGAGCAGATGAAGTGCCTTTGGGTGGTGCAGTGCCTGGAAATCAAAGAAACTGCTTCATCCTGCCCATTAGGGAGGGAGGGAGCAGAGGTGGCAAAACAGGGCAGGCTCTGGCCCCTCTGCAGATCGTGGGAAGCCAAGAGACTTGACCTTGCTTATTGATCTTTTGAAGAGAGCAATTAGGTCTCAATTCTTTATTTACACCTTAGAGAAACGGAATAAAGGTGAAAAATTGTTTTAAAGACTTGGCTGGAGCTTCTTGTTCTCCATCTCCTCCCCCTGAAACAAGAGCCTGCATAATCTCTGCTCTTCCACTGCAGTCAGTGGCTCCCCCTTTGTTTTAGTGAAGCAAGCAAGAACTTTTACATCGTAATGCACAGACGTGCAGTCAGTCTCCAAAAATAAATTACAGACAATCTTTATCTAGTTATAGATTCCAAGCAGAGGAAACAACAATTGGAAATTGGAGCCAAATAGTTTATCTTGCAAGCACCAGGGCTAACCCACGTGGGTTCTATATTGTTATTTTATTTTCTCATTTGTGCCAGTCTCCTCCTCATTATTACCTTCAGCCAGGAGAGGGAAGGGGTTAGGAAAGAAAAAGGCTGATACTTATTCCAGCCATGAATCAGCAAACAGAAGATGGTACATGAGCATTCAGGCTGGCATCTTTCCTGAAGAGTATAATTGTGGCAAGCTTGCTTGGCCTTCTGTCACTTCTTACTCCTGCATAAGGCATTTCTGCCTTATGCATTTCCTGCAGGGCATTTCTGTTTGCCATCCTGCCCCTCCAAACGAGCACGGATAGTTAGTGTAATTGTGCTCTCTAACAAGCCAAAAAGAGGGAATTGGCTGCCCTTTACTTTCTGCTCAGGTCAGCTAATCCTCAAGGCGGCCAGGCAAGTTGCAGAGAGAATGTCACACAGAACTCGCACCAGGCAGAGGGGTGTCCAGCAGCAGCTGTACAAGCTGCTTCCAAATCCAAAGAGTGAGGCAGGAGTGAGGGGAGAGGAAGAGCTGCATTAACAAGGCTGGTGGCTGTACAAGCATCCCTTCCACAGGCCCACAGCAAGGAAAAGCACAGCTGAAGAATTAAATTCTTTCTCTCAATCTGTTCAGAAAGAATTGGACTATAGACCAAAAGTTTAAAAAATGAGATGGTAACTGGCAATGCTATTCTCAGTTGTATGTGCAAAGACTATAAAATCACTGTTCCATTTCTCCATTTCCTTTCTGCCTAATCTGAACAATGTTTGAGTAAAATAAGATATAGATTGCAAAGATCAACGTGCTTGAGGTGATGTCTTTCAGAAATATCTTAGAGCATCTAGTGACGTTTCTAGAGGCCTTTGTAACATTGGTGCTGCTGCTGAATAAACACCTGCTTGGGCTAACCACTGCACCTCCCTTGCTTGTTCCAATTGCACAAATACTGATCATCACTGAACCAAATCAAAAGCTGTAGCAATCACAGAGCACCTCTCTGTGGCAGCCAAAAAGAGGCAGGATTTCTGGCAAAGGCATGGATTCTCCACAATGGATTTTTCATAATCAGTAACCAAAAGTAAAACAGCAGAGGCATCTATTTAAGTCTCAGTGACTTAAGTTTCCAAGTTTATGTGACAAATGAAAGAAATGGAGAAAGCAGCAACAACTTTGTTGTGATAAGCAGGGCTTTCATGCTTTGCAGAACACCCTTTTGCCAACTTTGTCATTCATAATGCACAGCCATGCAACTGGTGGAGAAAGAGAAATGTTACCTGCATTGCACAGGTATAGCTGAGTGGTGCAGCAAATAGTAAAACCAAAGATCACTACTGCTTAGAGTCCTGTTCTGACAACTGGACTGTGGAGCTCAAGCACTGCCATCCTTGAGCACAAGGGACTTAAGAGTCACAAAAAAATTACTGTATTTTTCTGGCAAATCTCTTCTAAAAGCCACAAACCAACCAGGATGAACCTGACTTGCCACACACTACCATTTTATAAGAAAACTATAAGAGATACTGTGTGAAGGAATTAATTCTCTCCAATCAGTGACTGGGAAGCTGAAGCCAAAAAAAAATGAAGACCTGGATGGCTGCCACCCCGGTCCAAACAGCAGCCAGTGGCCTGGTGTCCCACCCCTCTGCTCCTGCAGTTTATTCTTCACATTGCATTTCCCCTTGAGATTAAGCAACTAAATATTTATAAGACCAGAAGTATTGAGAAGTGGAGAACATTAAAGCAAGGACAAAAAAAAGAAAGATAAATTAAATCTGTTGCAAATTAGAAACAAACTACCCCTGCTGTTTAAATAGTCTGTAACCAAGGGTACTGTGCCATTCTCTCAGGTCTTTTTCACCCAAACCACTTATTTCCAGAGGGGAATCAGCTATACAGGTTTAATTCAGTCTGTGGAGGTAACAAAAGATAAGCCATTCATTGAGACCATTTCCCTGCTCTGTTCATGAGACTTGAGCCAAGTTCTGCCCTGGAGAAGAGGCACACCAATCTCTATTGACAGCAAAAAGAGATGCAAGTCCCAATTTAATTGTGACTATTTAAATCACTGCAAAATAAACTGTTTTCCCAGGGGCTTCATGAAAGAAAATGGAAGTCAAAACTATTTTTTATTCGAGTAAACAAACTGGAAGAGTAGACAATCTTGTTAATGAAACACACTGAAAATAGCTGAAAGAATAATGCCAAGAGTTGCAAACAAGACGCGCTGTGGAACGTGGAGCGGCAGCTGATTAGCAGCCCCGTCTTCATTTTCTAATGGTATGTAATTAGCGGTTCCTTAAAGGAGATGCACATGGCATTTCTTCAAACCAAGCACAGGCTCTGTTTGCTAAAGACGCGGGGCTTCCTTCTTATCTCAAACGTGTTGCAGTGCCAGGATGTGCCCTTTCTTAAGGCTGTGTTCTCAAATAACTGCTCTACTGCATTTCAACACCACTAGGCTCATTCTCTGAAGTCCTTCAGAATGTCACAGAAAGGAGTATTTTTTAACATTTCAGCAGTTATCTTTTAGTAAAAAGGAATGCATAATACCAAGAGTATATTTGCCAAGGAAGCTGACTGATTTATTTGAATATTTGCACAGCTTTTGCAGCAAATCTCCTTCTGCATTTTCAGATCAAAGGAAAAAAACCCAAGTATTTCAGTGGCATACAAATGGAGCAAACAATACTAGCCCCAAGGGAGTGGGGAGGAAGAAAAAGTCTATAAACACAGGCAGGAAGAACGGAAATGAACTTTTTAACTGAGTAAGGGAACAATTTCATGCAATTGTGGACCTTACTGCAACAGAGTTAGAACAAAGCAACACAATATAAGTTGTCATGCAGCTAAATTAAACATCAACAAAGAAGTAATGACATAATGCACCTCCCTGGTGAAGAGTGAGCAGAACATTCAGAGAGTTACAGCATGGTGTGCACTTGAGTCCATGTCCACACAAGCCATCTTACTGCTCACATTACCAATTATCTCAATCAATACAATATTGTTTCCACCCCAAAATGAGCTTTTGCATTTATGTTGGAAATGCCACTGTGCATCCTAATGCCTACAACAAATAGAAGCAGCACATGTGCACCTGTGGCTCACTGTTTCTCCCAGGGTACATTTCTTTGTGCAACAAAGGCATTAGACCTCACTGAGGTGCTCCAGCATGATGGAACTATTGCTGTCCAAATTCAAACACTTCAAATGGCATGGAGTTTGTGTCCGGGCAAAAGCCACATGCCTGGAAAGAATTTCAGCTTGGAAAAATCCCACAGAGAATTAAATTTGGAATTAAACTGGGTCTAAACAAACCAAAAAATGAAACATGTTCAAGTCTCAAATTCCTTTCTCCCCATACTTCACTAAGCATGTATACCCCTCACCTCACCCAAATATTTGTGAGAAGGAAGAGCATGAAGGCTGAAAAGCTTTAAGTGTCTTGTTCTGCCCAATTTGCAATTGCTTTTTCATTTGGAAGTGTCAAACCACCCATTTCCAACTAATTGCAGGAAAAGCCAGAGGAACAGAATCAGAAGGAGACTGCTTTGCTCTGCCTTGCTCCCAGAAAGAAGCAATCAGCCCTCCTGGGCAAGCCTGGCTGGAACAGAGCTGAGATTACACCGCTGGGATGTCACCTCCTCCAGAGCACAGGCATGTGGCTCTGCTTGTGACACTGCTCCTGCCATCTCCATACAGGAGGAACAGAGACAAGCAGAGCTTCCCAAGGACACAAAATGCTTCCTCTTTTATTCCTGCACAGCCACTTAAATACAAACCTCGATCCCCAAAGTTTAATGCAGATAACCAAGAAAGTCAGCAGCTCAAATCATTTTCATAGGTAGGCATCAGAACAGAAGTGAAAATACCAAAGTCAAGACAGAACAGAGCTGAAAGATGGGAGACAGCAGAACTGAATGCCTTGGAGCTATCTTTTCCACATTCCCCTTGCAATCTGTATTAACAACTTTGCTGTTGAGATATACCAGAATTTTACATATTGTCAGGTATTTGAGGAATCAAAACATGTCAAAGCACATAGTATCACATTCTATCTAGCAGAATACTTTATTCTACTGGCAGAAATATGCATTTTCCAACTTCTTAAATTGTTTGTGCAGCAGCTGATTAAATGTCTAACTAAACTTTTACTTCAGACAGATGGAAAATGTTCTAAAAATCATCCACCAAAGAGATGCAGTGAAGGACAGCAAGTGCAGTAAGGAGTATACACTTGTGCATCCAGCAGTGTCTCACCTGATGGGAAGAGGCACTGCAGGTTTTTCAACAATGCCAGATTTTGGCATCAGGCAGGGACCTGGCTCTGCAGCAGTGGGACCCCAGATCCACAGGCCCCCAAGCTGCTGGGCAGATTCACACACACCTCAAGTCCTGCTGGGGCATCGTTTTTCACTGTCCTCTGGAAAATTCCTCAGTTTTCGCTGGAAACACAGTGCAGCTGAGGGGCTGCAGGTACTGCAAGAATGAAGTCTTCCTTTGTGACAGATTGTAGAAGAGACTGTGATGGATGAGAAACCACTACCCTTTTTAAAGGTGAGCCTTTAAAAAAATCAAGTCCCTCTTGAAACACATTCTCCACAGACACTCCTACCTTCAGGGTTCTAGCAAAACTTGTGGAGCCAGAATTCACAAGAAGAAAAGCACCACAATGTAGAAATAGAAAACAAATGGATCTGCTGTTTAACTCACCTTGTTAGTGACCCAGGAAGCTCATTACAATTCTGAAGGCTTTCCTTTTGACTCTAAGCAGTTGCCTTACAAACACAGCCACAAGTGAACTTGCAGATAAAATCAGGTACTGCAACCACATGCCTGAGGTCTTGGTGCTGGATTCAGAATCCTGCCCTTTTTTCACATTGCTTATGCAATACTCAGAAAGAAGAATCAGACCAGCATGGATTTTGCCACAGAAAGTTTTCATTCACTATGGACTTGTCATGTTCCAAGAGCCCGTAAGAAGTCACAAAGAGAAGGACACCTAATTTGGTGACACATTTCACACAGAAACAAACTGGATACACCATCTCTGTTCTGTGCTGAGCCACAGCAGAACTCTTTATACCAGAAAAGAAAATTAAAATAAAGACATGAGTCAATCAACCATAAAACTTCAACCATCTTCAGGGTTAGGTGGCATCTAAGCAGACTTTCAGGATGGTAAGTTTGCATGGGTCACCCAACCCCTCAGAAAGCACCTATCCTCAACAAGCTCTGGTCTCAATTCTTTGTCTGCAAAAGAGGGTGAACAGAATTTGGTGTGGGGATGGGGGTAAAATATTGAAAGAACATCAGTCATAAGTACCTGTGAAATTCTGAAATCAAAGAAATTGAACATTAGTGCAGGAAAAAGTTTCATTGGCTTAGATATAGAGTATCCTGCTGTTTAAAATTATTTCTGTTTTACAGTGTTAAAATCTCTCTGTGCAGCAGCATATGAATTTTAAGACTAATTATTTTTAATGACTGTTTGCTTTCAGATGTAATATAACTATTATTACTCTAATTACCCATTATTACTGTAACAGTATTCAAAAACCCAGCATTCAAAAGCCACAAACCACTTAGCAAACAAACATTCTTTTCTCACTGGGCAATGGCTTTCATTATTTTGCCCTTCACGAAATCACTTACTGCCACTGCCTCATTCTTCACAGATAACTTCTGCAGAAAGGGGAAAAAAAACCCAAACAAACAGCTAATCAGGATTAAAATTTCTCCTTCTGGGTTTCTACCATAAGGATCACTCTGTTACCACCCAGATCAGCTTGCCCTACCTGGCCTTGCAGGCTGTGCTCATGGCATTGTTCTGCCTATGCTGTACCCAAGCCAACAGGAGGGAAAGCAAAGCAGGCTCTGAGGCACTGATGGAAGAGAAACCTCCTGCCCATGGAGCAAATGCTGCTGGAAAAGATCTCAGTGAGCAGCTCGTGTGCTGTGCACAGCAGAGCCACAGGTGCTCTCCATCAACAGCAGGACACGAGGCAGCATAAGATGCTCTGCTAGGACTGGGGGACTTAAATCCTGCTTTTATCATAGGATTAGATACTACAACCACTGTGGGCCAGCTGTTTTTTATCAAGAAAAAAGAGGCAGCACAGCACTCCTCTAGGAATACACTTAGCATGACAAACTCATTTATTCCCAGCAGTTGTTTACCACTCTGTAGCTTTGCTACAGCAAGTGAGAAAGAAGACAGGATTTGAATGTGGAAATGGCTTAAATGTTACAGCAGAAATGGAGGCTGGGGTCTGGATTCACTGCTCAGATCTACTGCAAGAACTTCTGTTTCTGTCCTGCACCTCTGCAGAAAGCAGCAATACCAGTGTGCAGTGTGATAATCTGCTAATGCCAGGGTCAATTCAAACCCCATCTGTGTGAGACTTCAGAGAGGGAAGAGCTACTGACTATCACTGTCCAATGTTACCAATTTCATTCCTTTTCACCAAGAAAGCTTCCAGTCAGCCTCCTTCCTGGTCCAACCAACCTACTGGAGCCAGTGCTCAGCACTGCTGGAGTCACCAGAGCTATGACAGTACACCCAGTGCCAGGGGTATGGCATGGTATGAGCCAGACTAAAAGCACCAGTGTCCCTTGGCCAGGCCCTGCCTCTTAATTCACTGCAAGGCTCTCCTTCCTGCCACCAACACTCACCTACCCTGAGGAAACAAAATCCAACCATGAGAAGAAAAAATAAAAAACAATTCAAAACTAGGTGGCTTGGCCAGGTCAATCTTTGGCTCCAAGACTGCCACTGGATGCAGTGCTGGAAGGGGGATAGGGAGAAATAGTCCTTGTCCCTAGGCACAGGGGACAGATAAATCACACACCTGAAATGGAAGGAGCAGAAACCCACTGGTAAAAAAAAAAATGTATTTATATTTAAGAGCGGGAGTTCATGAATTTATTTTCATTCATTTAAACCCAGCAAAATAGGTGGTCCTGATTTTCAACACTGTGTGTCCATGAGGCCCTCCTGTCTCCCTGCCTTTGGCTGGAAAACAACTCCATCCTCAGTGTTGAGACTGGGATCAGCACAGCAGCCCTGAGGCAGTGGGTGCTTGATGCCCCTGGTTCTAGAGAGCCCCTAAAGTCCCTTCTTGATAATTTAGGAATGACTGCATAGTTCCATTTCTTTTGTACAACGAATTCATGGAAATCTCCAATTTAATTACTAAATCAAGTGTGTTTCTAGTGTCAGCCTGGCACAAGGGACACCACATGCCAGGAGAGGCTGGCCTTGCTCCTGACCCAGCAGATCAGAGCACATTCCAGGATTCCCTGTCACTGCAGCCCCACAGCTTTGTGGGAATCCTCACCACAGACTCTATTGACTGTAATTTTGAGAAAATTCGGGTTGGTTAAGCAGAGTGAAAGAAACACTCTTCAGTCTGGATTTACAAGAAGAGAAACTGCTCAGGAAGCTGAGCAACCCCCATGAGAGCAGCTCAGCTGGGGCCACTGCCCAGGAGGGAGCCCACAGCCAGGGACACACACCCCGAGACTGCGGCCTGAGAAATGGCCTGACACTTGCTCCTGCCGTGGCTGCAGAATCCCTTGAGTGCATTTTCACCTCAGGAAATCGCCCTCTCCTCTGACACACCCTTTGAGCAGTGCCTAAAACCTCAGGGAGGAGAAAAGGATAACAGCTTCTGGAAGTGCAGAGAAGTAATAAATTATTGTTGTACATATTAGGTATGCACACATATGGATAGATTTGCCATATATATTTGAGCTGTTGTGAGACTATTCCCCCGAAAAATAACTCTACGAGGCACAGGAGTTTCACCAGTCACCTTGCAAGAAATCACATGATTTGGATACAGAGAAGGTGGATTTATAGAGTTGTTTTATTTTCACCAAGTTTTTTCCATGTTTCATAAAGCAGAACATGGTGTAATTTATTGCTTGTCTGGCATCTTTCACACCAAAAAGATTACAAAAATGCTTCACTGCCAATTACAGTTAACCAGCCTCACTCAAAGGCAGCAGAGCTAACACTGAACTCACACAAGCTCAGAAGTTCATGGACAGATGAAAGATCTCAAAGCTCAATTATTTTTCGTGGACAGAATGCTAAACATCTTCCTCTTAACCATATCCTTCTCAGGAAGAAGGATCTGAAAGCTGAAAAGCTCAACAAAGATGGCTTGAAAGGAAATCTCTGAGGCAGGCTGGCTCTGCAAAAACATGTAACAGAGCATTCCCAGGCATAGCATGCAGGCAGGGGGAAGAAAAAAAAACCCAAAAAGATGAAGAAAAAATAAAGCAAGCTCTCCTCCCTCAATATGGCAACGATGGACCAGAACAATGAGCACAGTTAGAGTCATTGGGTAAGAAAAACTGGCTAGGGCAACACAGCAGGGAAATTTTTAAATGAGCAGGATCGTTTCTACTTGACTTTGAAAAGAGAGAGGATATGACTATCCTCACCCTGGTGTGGAGATATTTTTATTGCTTGACTTTTACATGAACCTATAAAGCTAATATTTGGACGGTAAGAATATATTTCAGAGATGTATCAGTATGTCTGTGGTGTGGCTGGCAGGGACTGCAGCTTCTCTATTCCAAGCCTCAGGCAGCAATGGCCTGGGTGACGTGGGCTGTGTGGAAGCACTGAACATCCATCAGATCAAGGCAACTCACAATGCTTGTGTGCTCACTTCAAAATCCCTGAGGTATACATGGCACTGAGACCTTTTTCCCCTAAATAAGGGGATATTCTTCTTCTTTTAGAAGATGGCTGAAGCCACAGACAATATATAATGTTTTGAAGTCTCAACTTTAATTAGAGAGTTCAAGAAGCATTTCGTCTTTTGTTAAAAGGACAGGCTGCATTGAATGTGCGACAATGAACCTGCTTCCAGAGATGTTCCTGCAGAGAACCGTGGAGAAGGATGATAAAGAGCTCACTTTTCACAAACATTGCCATCTTTGCACTTTTGTGACTCATCTCCTACTGATTTTACTAGTAAGCAGAAAACCTTAAATGCAAATTGTATTTCTCATCCAGTTTTATCAAAGACAACATCCAATGTTAAATCCATAGTTAGTCAATTTTTAAACGCTTTAAATACTGAGGAAAGGAAGAGATATTCATGTGGAAACTTATGGGGCTATTATCACAGAAGTGAAATATTAAACCCATGAAAGATAAAAGGTCTTTTGGACAGGGCTGGTTTAGTTCTCACAAGTGCTGCTGCTAAGAGCTAAAGCAGATACTTCTTTATTTAATAGAGTCCCCTGCAAAAATATGCCAGTCAAATACTGTGCCTTGCATTGAGAGATGCCCTTGTCTAGCACTGTCAGAGAACAGTGTAAACAGCACAATTCAGTCTCCTTCCTTGGCTCACAGCAAACAGCAAGCAAACCCTAAAACAAGGGCAAACAATCCCAGCAAGCAGTGTGATTAGGTTTGCTCTGAAACACCTGCACCTAAATAAAGACAAAGAGACTGCAAGCTTCTATTTCCCTCTCCAGGAAAAAGAAAACACAAGATCTGACAAAGTCCATCCCTTGTGTCCTGATACAGAAGGATGAAATGACCCGCGCAGCAAGAAAATGTAAACAACCAAAGAGAGATGACAAAAATCTTATATTTAATACCACAGCCTAAGTTTTCTTGACTACAGATTTCAGACTAGATTTTCAAAGGCTGGTGTCTAAAAGAACAAATAACGATCTTGTCACTGCAACCTCAAAGACTGTGTCTGAAAAATAATGCAAAGAGGGTTTGGCTAAGGACGAGCTTGGAAATGCAGCCTCTGGGGAATCTGCTTTTTCATGAAATTTTAAAGATGCACATAAAATAGCAGTTTAGGTTGTGTGCTTAGAATTGTGTGTAAAGTAAAAAACGCTTTCTTTGTACCCATTTGTTATTTGAAAGAATGAGCACTGGCAATCTAGATACTTAAAAATAAGATTAACCCAAACCTGGGCAAAATTCCTTATCTTCTCTCCCTTGTCCAAGGTGTTTGCTGATTCTTTATCCAGCAGTCATCCTCTTTAACTGTAGGCGCCCTGAGTGTTAGAAAAATATTATTTTCCTTGAGTAAAATACAAAATTGTACTTAAGGTCTGAAGTTTTCAGAGTTGGGCACTTGACTTCAGAGCCAACAGCCTTGGATGCACTGGTTCAGACTGGAATTTGCTGCTGGAGAATGCAAGCTGGAGTTTGTAACAGCTGCTGGGCAGAGCTGGGTGTCCCAGGGTGCTACTGGGAGCTGACAACAAAAACCAGTGTTACTCTTCCCAAAGGTGTCATTTCTTACTGTGCCAGACTTTCCCAGCCCTGTCCTCTCAGCAGTTTCTGCTCCCTGCAGGAACCCCTGTGCTTTGGTAGTCCTTGGACCCAGAGTGATGGGCTGGAGCAGAGGGGATCTCCAGCAGAGATAAACTGGTGCCTAGACTGAATCCCAATGACAAAACCAGCACAAATCACTCTGCCTTGTAGACAAACAGCATCACTGTCTCAGTAACCTCAGTATTTAATTCTCACAATTTCACTATTATTCACATTATTCCACCTAATCTTGTAATTATTTGCCACCAAAAAAAAAAAAAAAAAACCCAACAATGAAACTCCTCAAATAAAACCAGAATATTTCAGTTATTCCCTTTTGCCAGTTAGTGCATCACATGCAGCCTTGCTTTGATTTCCCTGCCTTAAGGATCATCCAATTTGCTGCAATGCTGCACAAAATAAATCACTAACTTCATAGAGCAACAAAAGGAGGACTTTTAATGAGTCAAAGAATATATTACATTACCAAAACAAAGATTAAAGGAACTAAATTGTTCATTTAAAATAAAATTTGAAAGCTTTACTGAGCCCAAGAAAACAAAAAAGCCATACATGAAGGAAATACAATAATTCTAACCATAGAAATACAAGTGTTATTGGTAGAAAACATAACAGGGCTTTCTGAGAGAACACCACTGAATGAAAGCAAGAGAAGCAAAGACTGGATGAAAGGAAGAAAGGATGAGACAGATGAAAGAAAAGATGAGAGCTGGATGAGAAAACAGGAAGGTCATTTCCTTTATCTAGACTTGCTAACTTCAGTGTTCAGAAACAAAGGCAGCGACTGTTCTTCGCAAAATTGTCTCCAAGGACTCTGTAGCCCATTTGGTGATATTTTTTTAAAATAGTTTGAAGAAAAAGGAAACTACATTCTTTAATGTCACTCAGCAGTAGTTCTGCAGCTGGGGATTTCTGTTCATACAATGGTTTAAAGTTTTTTCTGCTCTAGTTATTTCATTACAACCATAGGATTTATTACATGGTAATTCCCTGAGCTCTTATAAATCTATTTGGGGATAGGAGGGGAGTTGTCTTATGATTCCAGTCTGGCAACAAATTTTCCATATAAAATTTAATCTATTGTATCTCACTTTTGTATAATCAGATCATTAAAATGCATTGCTAATATGTAAATCTGAGCTAACCTCATTACCATAATTATGCTCCATAATTATTGAATAAACAAGCATTTTAGAGTTTCTGAAATCTGCTGAGAATGTTTTTCCAGTTTGGGAGTGGCTTTAATTATGTGCTTCCTAATCATTATTATAAACCTTTGTGGCAATCCTGCTATGTGATTGTTTTAAATGCTGCTCCTGATCTGACAGGCAAGGACCAAAGGTTCGTGTGCTGTGAGCACATCACAGATCCCTCAGTCACAGCCTGCCTGCTGGGCTCCACATGAATTAGTATTATTGTTTCATTTATAGACAGGGCTTTGCTCACAAGCCTTCATGCATTTTCAGGAATTACAGGCAATGAGTCAAATTCTGCTTTTCCCTCTGGAAGGGGAATTAGTGAGTGAAAACCTCTGTGTGTGACATAAATTTATTTGAATGTAAAGTGCTCTGAAAAAACATGCTCACCAAAGGTTTTACACCTGCACTGCACAGATGTCCAATGAAACAGCTTTCAAATGTGCTTCCTCCTGGGTATTTATTCTATTTTTATTCCCTTTTTTTTTTTTTTTTTTGGTGGTTTGGTGGTGGTTTTTTACAATACGTAAATGTAATACAATAAATGAGGCATAGGGTAAACATCAGATCCCCAGCCAATACAAGCAGCTCCACTGAAGCTAATAAACTTTTGCCAATGTATGGAAGATTCAGCCCATTACCTTTGGAAGCCATCATAAGCAGAACCCTGCTGACTTCTACAAGCCAGTTTCATCTTTAATGAGCAGCACATCGTTCTAGGACTACCATTTTCAGAATATGCTGCCACATCTTGATCTAAACAGAAAATGGATAATTACTGTCTCTGCAGGAAGAGATCCACAATCTGTGACAGATCTGACCTTAGAACAAAGAAAACCATAAATTATCAATAAGGTCTTGGAAACATTTCAGTGTCCTTGACCCAGAGTGATATAAACAAAAATACCCATGATACTGACCCTTTCTCCATTTAGAAGAGATTTTGTGTAGGACACCTAATTAAAGTTTGTCTAACTGCAAGAAGGCCAATAAGAGCGACTCATACAAATTTTCAGAGTGAAAATTTTTTAAAAATGTCTTTGATCTACACATTAGAAAAAGCAAGTACAGAAAGTGTAGCAGGCATACTAACAAACCTGCTAGACTAGAAAAAACAACTGATTAACACCACCACTACAGTTCTCCACAGCTCAACAGAAAATACAAATCACGTACACTGGCAAAGGTCATCTGATCCAAAAAAAGACTCTCAAACAAACAAAAAAAAATCTCAACCAAGAATCAGATTACTTTAGTGCTTTTTATAGAGTCCCAGGGCTCAACTGATTTTCTAATAGCAAACAGGAGAAAGAGACTGAAAATGCCCCATCCCTCAGGGGGGAGCTCTCTTTCTCCAGTTCTTTGTAATAACGTCTCTCAACAGCCTGTCCTCTACATATTCAGTCTCTCAGGTCTGCTTCCCCAGAAAGTGAACTAGAAAGGAAGCTCAAATTAGATTCAGGCAGTGATGAACATTACCATTTTGGTGAGCTGAAGCTTGTCAAGCTCTCTTATCCTTTAGGTGAACATCACATTACCGGACCACAGGACAAAGATTTGATGTGAAATTACACTTCACTGTGCATTTATAGGACAGACAGACTGTTTTATCTTAGATGGGGGAAGAAAGATCAGACCTTTGCAGAAAAGAAAAAAGGATTATTCACATTCACTGACAATAGCATCACCTTGTAGGCAAAGACCAGCACTTTTTTCTTCTATGTATGGATTTTGTGCCCTTCTGCACAACCTTTTTTAAGAGCATTGGAAAGAAAAGTGACAGGAGTAAATATCAGTGAAATAAATCATTCGCTCTTAAGGAATTCAAGATATAGAACAAGAGGAGGTTTAAGTGATACAAGAAATACATTCACAGAAACACGTTAACCTGGAAATTAACCACAAGGAGCTGGTTAGGAAATAAGTCTCAAGCTGAATTTAAATACCATTTAAATTTAAATACCATTTAAATTTAAATACTATTAAATCCTGAGTCTATCCTTTCCTTACACAAGAATTTCCAGTGCAAGGAAGCTGGTAGGAGAAAAGATAAGATCAGTGCTTTATTCAGTAGAAAATCTCAGCACAATGTGGGGCTTACAGCCCTCACCAAGAACGACACTGACTAATAACAATAATGCTTTTCATTTCTGTAGTGCTTTTCAGCAGAGAATCTGGAGATACTTTTAAGTATCCATTTATTAAACTTGACTATGGAAATTATATGAGCACATTTTCTGGATTAAAAGAAAAGGCACATAAAGACCTAGGGCAAGATCCCCGTGGGTGTAGGAGTGTGTGTGAAAGGCAAACAGCATAGTAGTTTCATGTTTTTCTGGCAAGAATGCTCTTCCTCCTATTCCCTTTTTCTGCAACCAGAATCTAGATCTCCACCTGCACTGTACCACGGCTTAAGCAGTCTGGATTGGCACACTGATTTCTTTGGTGAAGGGCAGATTTGGTTTCACCATTCCTCAGGTAAGCCAAACTCACATCTCCTGCCACTTCACACAGCCTGGGAACACCAGAAGAGCACAGGATGCATTCCACAGTGATACAGATTTCTAAAAGAAACAGAAAGCCCCATTAACACAAGAGACCCAGCTGCTAGCATTGTTCAGTCAGAGACAGGCAGTGATCCATGGGGCAAGGAAGAGTAGAGGGAGTGAGTGGGATTTGCCCTCCTCTGGAAGCAGGGGCACAGATACCTGCAAAGCTGCCTCTTTCTCACGGGAGGCTTTGCTGGAACTGGAGCACTGAACTAATCCAGCTTAAAAGAATAAAGAAAAAAGCAACCCTGTGTTGTTTAGATGCTCATTTTAGCTGGAGTCACTGCAGACCCAGCTTCAATCCCTTCACATGATGAGGGAAGCAGCAAAGAGCAGCTCAGAGACAGCAGCCAGTGACCAGCAGAGGAAGGGAACCTCCTACATCTTCATCACAGTACCTACAGGGATCCTCAGAAAAAGCACAAGGAACAAAACATCATTGCCTCAATGCATCCTCTTAGCCACCACATCAGTGTGTTTTAGGGTGCAGTTTCACAGGAAATGTAAATTAGGGAGGTGGCAGGAATGGCTCCATCAAGGACTCAAGTGATCTGTCTGGGGAGTGGGCCCGGCTGAAGAGATTTCTCACGCTGGGACACCAACTTGTTTGCTCCTCCTCTGCTCAGGGAACTTGTAGGTCCTTATTTATCTCTGGAATACTATCCCCGTGTCACCATGGAGCCTGGGTGTGTGACAGCTTTTGTCACAGACACGATATACGCATGCAGGCAAACACTCACTATCCTCCCACACATTACATTTTCCTAAGCAAAAACCAGGGCTGATTCATCAGTAAAACAGATGATTTCTTGAATTGCAAATCTTGGTATCACCAGGTGCAGGCACACTCAGCCACTGAAACAAGATGGGCCATTCTTTCACCTTTCTTAGCCAATCTGTACTGCCAGAAGGCAAAAAAGAGAAGTGTCTGCCTGAGCAAGGGCACTGTACAGGGTGTAAAATCACCACAGCATCTCCCATCATGGGTGTAAAATCACCACAGCATCTCCCATCATGTGTCTCTCCCACAGTCGTCACTCACAACCAGCAGGACAGGGGAGACACCAAAGAAGCTTCATGACACCTACTCAAAGGCTTTCTATCAAACCTCCTTTGACTTCAAGCAGCAGATTTCACAAACTCAATATATGCCATGAATCACTGGGATGAAAATCATGAGCTGGCCTTATCTTTTCTTGTGCCTTCATCTCAGGATGAGATGTGCTCTTTATATTGGATGTTTACTGACTGACCCCAGGATGACACACACAGGGACCTTCCCACTGGCCTGGAGAATATTGCAAGATGATGTTCAGAGCACCAAATTCAGTTTCAAATTCTCTGTTTCACTGGCAATTTTTTTTCAGCTGAGAGATCTCTTTTTTGGGGGGCAAAAAAAAATTAAGGGACTGAAATAACCCTTCTGTCCCAGATGAAACCTTCTGTTTCCTTTCTGAAATAACCTTCTGTCCCCATCTTCTTCCTTTGTGTATCTCCCAAGTAATTTCTCAGTGCAAAAGAGCTATTATTGCACACTGCACATGTTTGTGACACTTGACTTCAAAAAAAACCTACAAACCTCTCTTCCTAAAGCAGCAGTAAAACAGTTAATTACACTAAGCTAGTTAATAGCCTTTCATCATCAACGTCTGGTTCTTCTGCACACACACAGGGACAGAATCCATTTATTTTTTATGTATATTCTTTTATTTATCTCACTCCTACCAGCTGTATGATAATTTATTCTCTGTCACTGTTCTTAACTCATGAGTTCATTTAAAGTGCGATAGCAGAAAAAATACATTAACAGTTTCAGAGAATAAAACCTTTCTGAAAATGGAATCCAGCACTTTACTTTTACAAATACAGAATTTACACATTTGCACTTGGCTTAATTAATCCAATCCATGTGGGAATTACCTGAGCCATACAGGAGGGCACAATTATATGCTGATACTTAATTATCATCAATTTAGGCAGGACAAAGCCAGAAAACTGTCTCAATATGAGAAATGTGTTGGGACTGGCCAAGGAATGAGCAGAGACCCTCGTGGTGACAGTAGCTGCTCTGAGGTGCCCGGGATGTGCGTTCTCAAGCTGAGACCCCACTGCAGCAGAAGGAAAGGACCCCCTCTGCCTTCTGTGTGTCCCTGCACACACATCACACGTGTTCAGGTCATTGATCCAGCTGAACATTGAACCGGTTTGGCAAAGGTTGGCTGAGCAGTGCTGAAAACAGCTGGCAGCCAGAGGACGGCTGGGGCCAGTTTGGGAAGAGCCTGAGCAGCTCACATAACCACACTGCTAGAAAACCTCAGATTGTTTTAAATCACAAGTTTCTAGGATCCCAGGGGGAAAAAAAAAAAAAAAACACCCAAAAACCTGGGAGCCTTTTTGCCATGCCTTTCCACTATGTGAGAGCAACAACTGCTTCTGTCTTTAGTCTCAGGAAGCGCGTTCGCAAAGGAGCGATCTCCTTTAGCCCGCCGGGGATGCTGACAGCGCTCTGCTCCCAGCACAGCTCCGGGGTCCCGGCACCGCAGCTGCCGCCCAGGAGGATCTGCTGCTCCTGCCAGGGACATTCAAAACCCTGAGATAAGAGATCGAAGGGGTGGGGTTTACCCGTCTGGGTTTTTTTAAGGAACAAATTTTTCTACTCCCCGTTCTCCTTTTTTCCTCAGCCTCTTCTGTGTAATTAAGGGCAGTTAGAGGAGAATTAGCCGGGAAAAAGCCATCTGACTCTTGGGTAAAACAGCCACTGGGCAGAATCGCTTCCAGATCTTGGCCTGAACCCTCAGCTGTCCTTTGTAAATGGCCTCTCAGAAGAGGAAGCTCCGAGCACAGAAGCGCAGAGCTCCTGGCAGCAGTCAGGACTGCAGAGACAATCTGATGGAAAACGCTGCCAAATCGAGAACACATCAGGAGTCTCCCCAGAGAGAAGGGCCGGCTGCGAGGCAGCCTTCAGGACATGCAAATCAGCAAAGGAAAACAGGAACCTGGAAAAGTTAGGAAAAGACACACACACCCACAATCCATTGTAACGATCATTATTATTGATTTTGCTGCTGCCTTTAGGAGGCATCTATTACAGGAACCAATACTTAATGAAATTAGAAGAAACACATATGCTTTCCCATAAACACGCCGGAGACAATTGCCCATCACCACTCATTCGTTACAACTCCCTGGATTCAACCACAGCCTGGAAATAACATTTCAATATTGATGCTGCTCTTAAGCAAACATGTAGAAAACAACAAAAAAAAAATTGTCCTCATTCAATTCCTTGCTCAAATCAGATCAGTTTTCACCAGGAGCACTGAATTGAAACATTCTCTTTCCACCAAGAAGCATTACTTGCACAGCTACTTATATGCTCTAGTCAATAACCCAGTGGAAAAATAGGAACCCCACAATGTACAAAAGATTATTTCAGTCTTCATGGTCACATGTCATGGCACTGCTCATACACTGTTATTTCTGTGCTCCTTTCCAGTGGACTGGCATCCTTGTATACTCATACACTGTTAATTTGATAAAGCACTTAAAAGTCAAATGCTTATCAGTTTCAAAATCATGGATCTACTAGTCAGTATCTTGTAGCTAGAAGTTTCTCCATGTATTTTTAAAAAAGAGATGCAAATCACAGAATTGAGTATACAGGGCATAATTGTTTTTTAAGAAATTTAAATTATTTTCCTCATATTTCAAAGGTGTCTGTAAAAAGTATCTTGAAAACATGCATTTTTGTCCTCTCATTTTCAAATTAATGTGAAACATGGGCACAAGTTTTTTCCTTCCAGATAATATCAGTGGAGCTCATTACTGGACTCCTAAACCTGGAAGTCACCTGCCACGACCTTGACTCAGAAAGAAGGTAAAGTATACGACCTGAACTCTTTCACAAAGGCTTTTAGCTACAATTCCCTCAAAGTTCCTGCACTCTTTGTCCAAAACAGGGTTTTTCACTTCAGCTATTACACAGTTAAACAACATAGCTTCCCAGAGAAACACTGGTGAGCTTTTTTAGATTAGCTCTGTGTACCAGGTAGAAGACAAAAATGCAAAACCATTTTATTTGATTTACTCTGAAATCAGGCTCCTGGGGCTTTTCAGGTTAAAGAGGTGGTTTCTGAAGTTCTGTTTGTATGTAACAGAAAATTGCTGCACTTTAGTGTAATTCTTATTCTCCAAAATACAAAGTCACAAACACAGAGCTGGTACGATCATGAGAATCAGGCTGTAGTGCAGACCTATCAAGCACTATTATACTCCAGTTTAAGTAGTATTATGGCAAACCTCAAAGGAATTTTATAAAACATTATAAGCTTTTTAAAAACAATATTTTAGAGAAAGAGTATGTTTCTATTAACTAGTACTATACTGTTTAAAAGTTACAGAGATCCCACAACCCATTCAATTCTACCAGTTCTCACAATCACTTCCATAAAGCCATTTTCAGATCCAGAGTCAGCCAAACCTTACTCAAGCACCAGGTTTAAACATATGATCTGTATCATCCCAGCTCCACAGAGCACTTCAGCCTGTTATCATTTAAGCACATTTAAGTCTCACTTAGGTTGATGCCAGTAAGAACTGCGGGGTCTTTGCAATGGGTCCTTCTGTCCTTTCAAAGCACTTTGACTGTATTTGTACTGACACAGCAATGCAGTCCTACTGCTCTCTCTCAAAAGAAAATTAAAATCCTCATAGGAGCCTGGTGGAAGACACCATGACTCAAAGGCAGCTGTAGGTTCAAATTCAGCCCCTGGCTAGAACTGCCAGAGAGGGCGGCTTTGTGCCAGGCTGGAGAAGGAATGGCTGCTCCCTGCTGCTGCCCAGTGCTGTCTGAGCTTCAGCTGATGCACAAGCCATTTCCTCACCAAGGTTCTCACTCTGTAGCTGCATCTCTCTGCATAGAGATTAGATGAGCCACAGCAATAAAAACTAATCAGAGTTTAGCAGCAAATAATATAGCTTCTAACATTTGGAGGCTTTAGTATTTTGGATTTTACTTCACCCTGCACAAAAGCAGTCTCTGTCTTGAATAGCCTCATAGTGCAAACTTTCACGTGAGCTGCCCCCAAAATCAGCAAGCAATCCAGGTTTCAGTTTCACCTGGTTTATAGCCCAGTGGTTGATCATGACTAAGACTGCAAAAGACTGGGCTGCTCTGCACATGCCTTTTTATAATTTAGGAAGCAGGAAGGTGGGAAGTGGAGCTGTACACATCCACATTCCAGCTCTGCGCTGAAGCAGAACAAGCTCAAAACAAGGCTATCAGGAGACCCTATGCAAAATTCCTGTAATGCGTGCACTTCCGTAAGTTTTAAATCCTGACAGCCACGATGACATCTCTGCCAGTGAACATGCAGTGCTTTGTCATGCTGTTGTTGGCTTTATTCTTTCAGCAGCTCCACTTATTTGTGTGGTTCTGTGAAGAACTCCAGCATGTCCTCCTGGGCAGCAGGACACGGAGTGAAGAAAGCCGTTAGCAAATCAATCCTAAAGTGATTTATTTCCAAGTGGCAGATACCAAGCAGGCAGCGTATATTTATCATTTGGACAAGGCCTTAATAAAGATAGATTCAAAGTATAAGTCTTTCTAAGAAACAGCTTCAGCTGCAGACACAGCCAAAGCTCCCCTCACTGTTTAATTAGACTCATAAGTTTCATCTGGGGTTTAATATTCATGATGCTTGTTTTCACTTATGAATATTACAGCTAGTTCTCTAAAACTACAGGTTGTCCAGGCCAAATAGCATTGAAATCCTTTTCAGATATCTATTGGTCACTGGTGTTGGAAAAAAAAATACAAATCAAAACATTCTCCCTGAGACAGTAATTGACATATATTTATTACCTCAATAAAGGTATTTTAAAATATCTTGTTAAAATAACATGAGCAATACTGAATCCTGTGAAAGACTCAGCAGAAATGAGCAATCTAGGACAATAAGAGTATTGCTTTAAAAGAATTTCTTCTCTTTAGAAACTGAGCAATGTAAAATTGGGGGGGGGGGGGGGGGAGGGAGGAGAAAGAAGCAGCACATAGTTTCTTTTTGTCCATAAAAATACACTAAGCCTTCTTTTATCTATGCCTAGATAGCTATCCATCATATAAATCATCTATTATTTACTGTAGTTTACAATATTTTCTGTGCTGCATGGTACAGTTTTCCAGTTTCTTTGAGACTAACCTAGAGCCAACCCCATCTTCTCGCACAGATGATATTTCTTTCAAGTCAGTGGGAGGACACAGGTTGCAGAAATGAGGTTGAGCTACTCAGAGGGATTTGGAAACACATTGCATCAAAATGAATGAAAAGTAAACCTTCTGCATGCCTTGAAAATCTCATTTGCTCCTCTGAACTTAATTCAGCTATACAAGTTCTCTCTATTCAGGGGCTCAGTAATATTTTACCCATTCCTTTATGCAGAGCTGCCACAGCACAGCGTGCTCTGTGGCTATGTCTATTTGCTTTATGAAATACAACCATAACAAATCTGAGGCTAATGTCAAATTTCAACTATAAATAACTCTATACTAGCAACTGACTGTTCAGCGCTTCTGCCCCACATATGAAATGTGAACCAGGCACTTTGCTCAAGCACCCTGCCATCAGCCAGGAATAACCTTTCAGAAGTCAAGGGAACCATGTGGAACAAACCCACTTCAAGTGCAAAGACAAGCACTTCAAAAAAGACTAGGAGGGAATGTCTGGTCTGTGATTTCTCAGACACCCAAACCCACTATTCCACGGAAGTCAAAAATCTGCCTTAGTATCTCTTCTCTCCTCTCAACAGTAAGGTTAGAAGAGCCTCTCTAGGGACACAACCTGCCGAAGCAAGGATGCCAGTCCACTGGAAAGGAGCACAGAAATAACCCATGTCCCTCTCCCATTCACTCAATTCCTACAAATATCTATTCAATTGCCCAAATGGAAATCAGAGCCACACTGCACCAGGCAGTCACTGTCACCCATTGCTGTGAATGGTAGGAACATCTGTATAAACTGGAAGCCACATTAACATCAGGTAAGACTTCTTAAAAACAAAGATACTTAAAAATATTTTCCCAACAGTTTCTAATGAAAAATAAGCTTTCTGCTGGACATGCTTCCTCCAACCCCTGTTCAACTGAGAAATCCAACAAGAAATCCACGCAAGGGCTACCCACAAATGCTCTTTGTCCCAAGAGCCTCAAACACTTTTTAACACCCTGTGTTTCAAAACAGTCATGCAAATGAACAGCCCTCCTTCGAGGTGGCTGCCTGGGGACTATCTCCAGCCCCAAGAAATCCATGCTTTCCTAAACCTTTTAGTGCCTCTCAAAGTATGACAAGTGCTAATGGCTCTGATCGATATTGTGTTGTGGCACATCTCTTCCCTTAACAGAGAGGTCAGAAGAGACCAAGGAAACCTCAGAGAAAAGTGTAAAGCTAAAATACACACCTTAGCCCTCTCTTGGGAAAGGGGAGGCAAAGGAAAACACAAAGGATGAACTTCCCTGCAAGGTAAGAAAGAGAGTCAAACAGCTCTCCATATTTCATATTATCACAAAGCTCACACAGATGCACAAAAACTCACTGAAATGAGTTTGTAGATAACCCAGCCCGTGCTCTTACCTGCATGTTGCTCAATGGTTTCCCCAAGGTTTCACAGCAGAAAGAGCTGCTGAAGTGCAAAGGGGCTGCCTGAAGTTGGGGTGGAATTTGACTAAGGACTTCACCTGATTCTCCACGTGAGGAATACACCTGAAAGACTCTAAGGCGATGGGTAGTTTGCAATTTTGGATGATCAGATGCTTTTTAGCTTTCCTTGATGTGTCTGTGTTAGACAAGTATGGGAACACAGGCTTGCTAACTTAAGCTAAATGCCTCAAGGTAGAACATTAGTGAAAAGGAACTTTTACAAAATCCTCTTTATTTTTCTCCTATTTTATAAAAAAAGAAATATATGCTATTGGGTCAGCACTGAAACTCTGTAGCATTTATCTCAATTTGGTAATTTTAGAATTTACCTTCCCCTCACTAGGAAACAAGTGTTGAATGTCAGGGGTGAGAGATCAAGAACTGTAATGCTTTATACAGAGAGTTTTTAAAGTCAGCTTTTGCTAGGCATTACAAGACTTAGCTCTCCATTACTAAGTCTGGATCTTAAAAATGTTAATCACCACCTGGCATACTCCATCAACACTTAGGAAACAGACAAAATGAAGTTGTATTTTACATTTAGGCAGCACATCAGTAGGGAGAGAACACATCCACGTGCTAATGTAGGCAGACACATGGAAAGAGAAAGACATGAAGTAGTTTAGAGGGCATTATACAATAATTGTTGGCAAGTGTTGACTTTTTAACAGCAATGGCTTTAGAAATTGGGCAGCAACCCATCAGCCTGCAGGTGCTGAGCAGAGAATAAATTGCTTATCTGTCCCTTCTGCTCAGTCTCAGGAGAGATGCTGCATTGTGCCATTCAACTTGCTGATCTCTTCAGACAGGTTTCTGTAATGACAGAATTTTAGTGCCAAAAGTGTTGGTTTACCAATAAGGAAACACGACTCCTGTGAATTGATATTTCTGTATGCTGAGCACATAGGGATACCCTTGGGTAGTCACAAGAAGAGCCATTTTCTAATTAATTCATCCACACATCTCCTCTTTCGCCTACACTTGTATACATCAGTACTGACATCAAATTGTCTGTTAACTTTATCAGAAGTATTTCCTTTGCCCAAATTTCCCAGGGGCTGTATCAATACCTCTGTCCCTAAATAAAAGTGGCAGGCGGATGTAAAGTGAGTATCAACTGACTCCCCTATTTGGCATATCTCCAGTGCAGCCAACAGTTCAAAGTGGTTATTAAAAGGTCAGAGATCATTCCAATTGACAAGGCACCAACTCCAAGTGACACTCATCCAAAAGTGCTAATGGAAATGTAGACAGAAATTGGAAAACCTGCGGGAGATATTTTGACAAGCTCAGCTGAGTAAAGATCCCTGAAGGCAGACAAAGAACTAACATAAACCAGTGTTTTAAAATACCTAAAAACAAACAGGCAAACACACAGATAAACACTGACAGACCAGTATTCAAGAGCATTTTCATGGTTCAGGACTATAAAAAGCCAAATGTCTTCAATTTGATACTGCAAGCAAGGCAGTATGTTTTCAAGAAAATGTAAGTTTCCCTTCCTTTGCCATCTCCATGTCTTTGCATGCCTTTGCTTTTTCGGTGGGGAAAAACCAAACAAACACAACCCTGTTAAAGGAATCACATTTAATGAATAGGGGCTGAAAAGGAATTCTGACAGCATCAGATGTCAAGAGTTGATGCCATCCCTTATATATTATTGTATTCAGAAAATCCTACAAGTCCTCAGCCAGAGAAAATTCCCTGACTTAAAATCAATACCCAGCTAAAGTCCTTTATCCTGCCAGTAATTGCTGTTTGCATGCAAAGCTGCTGCACACGCCTTCACTGGGAGAAAAACTAATAAGAGTTTCCTTAGATCGGCAGAAAAACAAAGAACTCGGATGTCTGCTCTTAGCACTTCTGTGCCGGGGTGGATTGGGAGAGGTGGTAATGGCCACATCGTGAAAGTCAGCTCTCAGTTTCTTCAGTGAGTGCAAATCCCCAGATCGCAACTGCCTGCAAAAGTTGTGTCAGCCCACAGACATGCAATTCCTGACGTGCTGCCCAGTGTTCCTGGAAGGGGATGCCCTGGATGGACATGGACACTCTGAGCTGTCAGCAGTAGGGGTCAGAATGGAAAGTATCACAAATATCAATTAAAGACAAATTCTTTTGACAAAACTTTAGCAGGTTGAAACAAAGACGTGAAAACTTTACTGCTTCTCTGACCTGTCCAGACTGCAAGAATTTGCAAAAGTGAGTCGGGAATTTATTTTACTCAACCATATACCACTGAGGTGATGTTGGTTTGAGAGTAGCAGCCTTTCATGAAATCTGCAAAAATACCCAAGTTTCCTGTTCTTGCCTCTTCTATGCCTCAACCTTTTCCTGTTAACATGCCTGAATCGTGCACCGAGCCCTGTGGCACCTCTGTGGGGGCACCCCTGCAATGGGCTTACTCTCATGTGCTAAAAACACTGCTTGGAAGCAACATCTTGGTGATTAGCTAGAAACATCTGCTGCAAAGCTGATCCACAGTTCTGTGGCCTCTCTTCTTCTGGCTCCCCCAGCAGAGAGCTGGTCGGTGGGGCACCAACCTGCTGAACTAGGGGAGTCCTATCAGAGGGGCGCGGGCATAGCCCTCACTGGTGGTGCAGCAAGATCTGTTTGCAGCCCTACACGGAGTCCTTCGCATCCATCTTTCCCATTAGTCACTTTGAAATGGAGAAACAGGGAGAAAAAGTTGCCTAAAGAAGGTCAAAGGACATTTGTTCTATGTTTGTTCTAATACAGTGACCAAATATTCGTTTGCCGACATTTTCCAGGTAGATTCCAACTTCAACACTTGTGATTAGACAGAAGGTGAGCCGTGTCATCCTGAAAGGATCCTGGTTTGGAAAGGCCATGCTCATCAAGGTCAACATATGCAGAAGGTCAACTGATTTTTCATCCACCTCATAGTTACTTTCTCTTTTTGTAGGAACAACTGACATTGATTCCTCCCCCAACCCTACCATGCTCTTCCTTTGAAATCGACTGATTTTAGTTTAAAGGAGAGTACAAATAAAAAGCACTGAATTCTACAGATCACATGTATTCCAAAACTTCATAGGATGTGTGATCTCTGTGTTGAAATTGCAATCTATCCTCTATAACATTTTCACCTGACCAGATAGTAGCTGGTATTTGAACACCTCTGTTTAAAAGATTCTACCTTTTGTTCTCTGGGGTTGCAGGGCCATTTTAAGCTGTATTTTCTAGCCAGCCTTTCCATAACTTCTGCAGAAGCAGGTAATTTCCACCAACACCTTTAATGTCAGCACTGTTTAATCCCCTCCTGAAATGCAGTGAAAGGAAATTTAGAAGCAAGTGGAAGTACCTGGATGAATGAAGAAAGATCATATCCCAGTGTCAAAGCCTGAATTAATTAGTGTGCCTGCATGCATGTTGTTTTATTATAGTAGTGACTATTAAAAATGGGCCAGCTGATCACCATGGAATGAGAGTTTGAGATCCTCATGAGCTCTCAGTGAATCAAAATCACACAATCCCTTGTGCTAAATAACTGTGCTGATGTGCTCTGAAAATGCAGAGACAGTCTCTGCTCCTTGCTCAGCCTGTTTATCACATAAAGTGGCTGATATGAAAAGTACATCTAATTAAACAGGCAATGAAGCAATGTCCAAGAAAAAGCCAGGGTGACATGGGAAAGCAATTAGGTCTGTGGTCACCTGCGCTCTGACACTGACCACTGGCATTCAGATTTGAGGCATATTGGGTGTGTTTGGGGCTTTTTCCACTGTTTGGTAGAATTCAATTGCATTCTGTAGCTTTAAGGTCTGGTTCTCAAGTAGGCAACTTGTCTGTGTGTGGCCCTTCAGCCGCCAGAGCACTCAAATTTATATTAAGGAATGTGAGACAACAAGGCTGAATAGGGGGATGTCCTGGTTTGAAAGACACGTGCCCGACAAAGGAGGCAGGAACCTCCCTTGGAATGGAAAATATTACACCCTTCCCTCCAGATTATTATAGCTTTGAAATGACAGGGCTTTCAGGCAAAGATATAGGAAAAGGAATAACAGTTATTTACCAGAATAGATACAGATATAGATATAAAGATACAGATATATAGATATAGATTATATAGATTATATAGATTATATAGATTATATAGATTAGATATAGATATAGATATAGATATAGATATAGATATAGATATAGATATAGATATAGATATAGATATAGATATAGATAGATATAGATAGATATAGATAGATATAGATAGATAGATTAGATATCGAGGCAAACAAAGCCCAGCAGCGGCAGCGCCGAGGAACAGAACCCAAACCCAGCGCCGCCTTCTCTGCGCTGCAGCGCCTCCCCTGGGCTGCAGTTCCGCTCACGGCCGCCAGGGGCGCTGCTGGCCACGATTGCCCCGCGCCTGCAGGGGGCGCTGTGCCGCGAGCTCGGCCGCGTCTCCCTCACGGGGCAATGGCGGCCGGGCCGGGGCAGGGACGGGAAAGGAGCTTCCTTTACAAACCCACAGGGGCAGCCGCTCCCGGTGCCCCTCTGGATGGTGAAAGGAGCTGCAGCGGGAACCTCAGAGCGGAGCTGGGACGGCAGAGGCGAGTAGACTCCTGGAGGCGGTGAATCAAAGTAGAGTGCTAAGACCCAAGCAGTGGCAGAAGCAGAAGCAGCGCGGGGGTCGCAGTGAGCTCAGGGTCCCAGTGAACTCAGTTAAAGTGTAGCAAAAAAGCCCAGATCAGCGTCGGAAAACAGCAGGGCAGGTGAGCAGCTGGGAGTTGTGCCCTCCAGGAAGGCATCCGGGGTCTGGGTCCCCTTCCCAGTGAGGCTGAGTGTTGGAAAGGCCCCAGTTCAGCAGTTGCTCTTGTGAGTGGAAGCTCATCCACACTGAAGAGAAAGCAGTGCAGGACAGAACTCCGCGGTGACAGCGAATTCTCCCCACAGCAGCAGCCCAACTAGCTCACCTCCAACCCAAGAGCAAGAGGACGAGGAGCTGAACCAAGCCGCTCACCCCCGGCCAAAATCTCAGGTGTCTGCCCTTGCCAAGAGAAAGCCCCCCGTCTAAGAGACTGCAGCCAGCCCCCATCTTGGCTGCTTCTTTTGTCTCAAGAAGTATCGTTATCATCTCCTAGGCAACAAATGGGAGAAAATTCCCTTAGAAAGAAAAAAAGAAAAAAAAAGAAAAAAAAAAGAAAAGAAAAGAAAAAAATCCTAACCTCCAACAGGGAAGAAGAAAAATCTGAGCCTGTTGTCTACCCAGCGTTGTCACCAGAGTAGATGTTTCTTAGAAGAAAGGGGAACCGTGGTCTGTACCTTGATCTGGTGGTGTTTTCTACCATGCCAGCAGAGCTCTGTCCTACCCTTGATCCAGTAGCTGTGGATCTTTTCATCAGAATCATTTACCCATGAGTGGCAGCCTCATTTCTGCCTCAGTACCAATTTTATCTGTTCCTCATGTATTGCTAGCCTGTAGCCTGTCTCCTCTCAGCCCTCCCTGTCCTGAAGTCACAGCAATGCAATGCATGCCCCAGGAGAACATGGCAAGAGCCATGGCCCTACATGGCCCAGAGAGTCCCTTGGCAGGAGAGAGACCACAGGCAAGGAGGGGTCATGGAGCCAGGAAACTCAGCTGATGTGCTGCCTGTGTGCTAAATCCTGCTTCACAAATTCACATCCCTATGTGGATGTCTTCTTTTTTTTTTAATCACTCTTGAATTTCCCATGGCTTGAGGGACAAGGCATTAATGGCAGTAGTTTAATTAATTAATACTCCAAGGAAGCAGAAAAGTCCTGCCATGCTCTGAACTGCATTTACCTGTGTTGACCCTGCTCCAGTGAGGCAGCATAGCTCAGCAGAGTCCAGTGGACATCACCGGGGCTGTTTCAAGCTGATGTACCCAGATGAGCTCAGAACACAGCAGTCAGGAGTGCCACACACTCTGCTGAGAACACATTTCCTTCCACATGCCAGTCAGATCAATATTCGCAACTACGCTTTTGGCAATGCTGATTTAAAACTGTGTTACGGATTTCAGGGACCTGTAAGACCTTTGTAAAGAAGAAAAACCCCCATGGCCTCCCCAGAAATAATCTTTATCAAAGTAATGTAAGGGCAGGCACATACATCATCGAATCTATCTGGTAACTACTTCTGCATCGTGCACTGTATTCGGAAAGCTCTGAGGACTGCGAGGAGCAGCAACATTGAATAACAACTATCAACAGGAGCTCCACAGCAGCTGCTCTCAGTGACTGTCAGGAAGCAGGAGAGCAGCAGATGAGCAACGCCCCACAACAGAACCTGGGGTAGAGCTGTCCAAAGGGAGCAGTGCTCCATCCTGTTCCTGCAGCACAGGTTTGAACTTTCCTTTACTGCAGTGGCACAATACCACTATGAAGTGGTGCTTCACTTAATTAAGTCAAAACTGAGACTACCATGCATATTAATGAGCATCCTAATGAGCATTAATTTTTGATGTTCCTCGTTAACAAGGATTATAAACTATGACAAATTTCTGTTTGACTGAATGCCAAAATCTGGATGAGCGGAGGTTTAGAATTGTAAATCTGCAAGCTTCCCCCAGGGATTAGAGCACCAGGCAGATATGCTCTGAAAGCTTGCATGTCAAAGAAGAAATAAAAATGTCACAACAGGCTATCATCCACTGCCCTTCTACACGTGTCAGTAGAAAAGCACTCGCATCTTTCAAGGAAAGGCAATTCAGATTCAAAGAATAATAAAGGAAGTTCTCAACCCTCAAATGGTAAAAATGAATTATTCTTCTCTCATTGAAAGCAATGAAAATACTTTAATATTGAGAGCTGTGTGTGAGCAGAGGTGAACTCACCCCTCTGAGCTGGGTTTGTGCAAACACTTGGACTTCTGTGCAGGTCTAGTAAACATGCAGGTTTGTATCCGTTGTCATGACATTGGCATGAATAAACTAAGTAGCTTTAAGATTAACATATCGCAGAAAAAGTCTGGCTCATGCAACACAGTTACAAGAAATTCTAGAGCATAACAAACCCATATGGATATTCCATGGAGATATTTTCAGGGTTGTCCTGTGCAAGCTGGACTTGGTGATTCTTGTGGGTCCATTCCAACTGAGGACATTCCATGGTTCTATTCCTGTGCTAATTTTTACAATGGCTTCCTCAGGCTTCAGCTGCCTGACTCAAGCAATGAGCCCTGGGGCTCCATCACTGAAACACCCTCTTGATGTGTCAAGACACTGTTGCATTTTGTTCCTTTGAAGATAATCAAAGTACTTTCCTTTAGTTTTAAATTCGTATCTTTTGTTCTAATTCTATCACAAGCACCACTTTGAAGAAGATAAACATAACACACTATCTGAGGCTCATCTGCAGTTCTTGCCCCTCACTGGTTCAGATGGAACAAACTGGTGGTGTAAGAGTTCTACTCTTTAAAAAAACATGAAGACGATGGCAAATGAGGAGGAGGAAATCTACCAAGTCCGGGGAGCCTGCTCTGCTGCAGTTTCACCAAAATCCTCCAGCAGTTCACTGCTACACTCCACCTTACCCATTTGACCATCCCACAAGTGTGTGATCCAGACTGGCACTCGTGTCATGATTCTGGTAACTAAAACTGAGGCTTCATAAAAAGTTCAAAATATTTTAAATGAGAAACTTTGTGAGGTTTTCCATTTTTGTTTCTTTGGTATTCTAAGCATCACTAAAATCTGTAGTGACATTTTGCTGTGTTATAATCTGCTGTTCAGAAAGGAAATGCACCTTTTAAAATAAATTTTGAAAACTATACTTTTTTCCAAAAGAATAAATTCAGTAGTGTCGATATCTGCCATCCACCCCCACCTCCCCAAAAAACTACCTAAACAAACAAAAACAACACATAGCTTTCAAAAAGCTACTCTTCATGAGCAAGGAACTGAGGGTGGTGTCTGGCAGCCGCACAAGGTCACCCAGTTCACCATAACACACCTGACAAAACTGTGATCACTGATGGTCTGTGCTGCACCTCCTGCTGACTCCCCACAAAAGCCTTTGCCTGTCTGATTACTTAATTTAATTGATTTTACCCTGGATGTACTTGAATAGATTCGCTCCCTTTACTGCTCTCACTGCTGTTAATAAATTAGAAAATGGATTTTAAAAAACCCCACTACTCTCCTCTCTATACATCAGCCAGTCCTGAATTGCCATCTGATTTTCTCTGTGATTGCTGACACTTTTAGACAGCAGAAATTTCTGACATTCACACTAAACCAACCTGGATGTTTTATACCTGCTGAGAATCTTACAGTCCTGTCTCCCCAGCTGGGAAGGTGGAAATAATGTTGGCCTTTTCCAGTGATCCATGACAAATTTTCATTTTTATTTTCAGTTCACTTTCTATTGGTGTGCCTTTGATTTCTGTTTTGCTGTTGTTTCCAATAGTCAAAATAACAAATCCAGCTTTTTACTCACATCTTTCAAAACTATCATCATATTATGACAGTTCAAGCATCCCAACAGGACAATTCAGAAAGACCTTCCATTAATATTTACAGTAGAATCTCAGTGAAAAGAAACATGAATTAACTTACAACTGTTGCTGAGGTCAGGAAGGTAATTGTAATTTAAATGTGTCATCATCCTTATTCTTCTGTCAAAGTGAATGATAAGTGACAGCAGGATTTTCTAACTATCCCCCATATTATAAGTATTATGCAGGGGTTAATTATTTTTTTTCTTTGGAGCTGTGGAAAAATTGGGTCTAACTAGATTAAATGGCAAATCAACAAACACTGAGCTAAAAGTAACCAGTCGTCCCAGGTGAATAAGGATGCTTTTGCAGTCACTTACTCCACCCTGGAATCTGTCATTAAAAAAAAGCTCACACAGTTGTTATCAACCTAAGCATCTGGGATAGCAATGGGGGCCACTCCTCTCAGTAATCTCCCTCATGCACTTCTGAAAAAGATGGAAAAGGAGATTAGTATTTACAAAAATTATGTTTTGGAGAATATTTTTCCAACTGACCTGGAAACACACTTTTCATGAAACAACTGATAATAGGATTTTCCCAATTTTAGTATTTTAGACAGTGATTTGATAGAAGTGTGGAGAGCTCCTGGAAAAGCCACCAACTTATGCTCAAAAGGACGCCTCATTTTCAGATGGATGAAATCAGAGTTGGTATATCATGCAACAGATGGCTATTTTATCTGATCAAGGTGTGATTCCCTAATTATAAAAGGTATGAGTGAGTGTGTGTGTGTGTGTGTTTGTGGAAGGGGGAAGGAAGGTTCTCTACCAGGAAAAATCTCCCTTCAAGATTCCAGGAAATTTGCCAAACCACCATGCAGTTACCAAAATATCACTTGTGCTTATTGCTTGGAATTGCCACTAGACCAAATCTCAGAGAGAAAAAGAACAACAACAAAAAAGTAATGTTTTTATCTTGATTAACAGACTTGTACTGCTCAGGACAGCTCAGATGACCGTCACCTCCGTCAACACGTGTAGGAATCCAGCTCTGAACATGATGAAATTCATTAGTTCATAGATGTCAGGAATCAGGGGCAACTTGGGGGGAAAAAACCCTGAGATAGAAAAACCAACAAAACCCAACCCCCCAGGCCTGCACTTTGCACAGTCTCACACCCACAAACACAGATATGAAAGCAGAGCGGCTGCCAGACCATGTATCTGCTTCACCCTGTTGCCCCCCATGAAAGCAAAGCAGTGAAGGCACCAGGACAGACAATAATTCCTGTCACTCCGTACTTCACAATCAATCACAGTCTGTCACAGCATGGAAGAGCAGGGGCACACATCTGCCCCGTGCTGCAGGGAGAAAGGGATGAGCTGAGCCGCTGGGTGCCCGCGGGGTCTCTTCCTGGGGGCCAGGTCTGCAGTGTGACACTGCGGAAGGTAATCAGAGCTGCAGAGAAACGCAGGGAGTGACAGGAATCCCGCACTGCCTGGGACAGGAGGGCAGCCTGCTCCCCTCCGCCGGCAGCTCTGCAGGCAGCTCTGGCAGCCAGAGGACATCTGCAATAGCATCGTGAGCCTGAGGCAGAAGATGCCCTGCTGTCCTTTCCCTCAGTGCAGGCCCTTTCCCCTCTTCCTCCCTCGCCGGGTCCAGCACAGCCCAGTGATAATGAGCAATTTAATGTTATATATAAACTCTGCTGGCACTGTGTGGATCAAACTGGCTTTTCTTAGCCAGCAACGACGGGTTCAGTGGTGCATCCCCATTGAAATCTGCCACCAGGCTGCCAGGACAAGGAGAATGGGATAAGCATCAAAAGCTACTGTCATTCTCACCTCACCCCATTTAAATACATGTTTACAGGCAGCAGCAGAGGTTGCTCTCGCTGTAGTCACTGAGAGGACACAAATAAACTTTAATGAATATTGCCACTGCCCAGGTCAATAGATAAATGACTGGTATTTAACATAGCTTTTAGAGTGATTTCTAAAAGGAGAAACCCACATTTTGTACCTCTTATTTGTGAACAAAAGCCATAGTGAAATTTAGCTTGGCATTGGCTGGGCTTTGTGAGTTGAAGGGATAAACTCCATTAATTTTCTGCTGATAAAATGTTATTTCAATTCATTCTATTATCTACATTTCCCTTGCCAAAATCTCCAATTCTTTTTTTCCCTTGCTACTCCTATCTGTGCTAGAGGCTACATAAAACCAAAGCCAGGCAGTGGAATATTTCCTTTATTTTCTGTTGATAAACTGGCAGTCTGCAGGGATTGCTCCATACAGCTTATTCCATACAATAGCCCCACAAGTTGCTGCTGCTCTGCTACCATGACTTTGCACAACAGGATTGCAAGAAATGCCCCAAACTTGCATCTGTTCTAGTTTCCAAACAGTAAGATTACCCCAGTGTAAAGAAACATCACCAGACATTAATGTAAAAGTGTATTATTGGAACTAGAAAGTTTCTTCTAAGATAAAAAATAACATTTTAACAACCACAATATTCTGCTTTAACATTTGTGACCAAACAGTTGGGCTACTACATGAGATCACTGCGAATCAACCCAAAATTGATTTATCTGGTTTGCCTTGCCAAGCTGAATGACAAGTTGAAAACTGAAGCAACCAATTATGTTTTGAAAATAGCTGCCTCAAATAGTTGCCTTTCTAAAATAGCTCCTCAGTCCATGATGTAGAACAGAATTAAGAAAGATCAGCACCCCTCCATCTTGGCAGACAAATGCAGATAAAACCACCTCTCTTGCAAAAAAATCTCAAAAAAAGAATATAAATTCAGGACTCTGTTAGTAGAAGAGAATGCAGTTTGCACCTCTGAAAACTTGTTGCTACATGCAAAATATTAGTTAAGAGTGAGACACTAATGTAAGGAAAAGAGGATAGAACAGCTAAGGTGAAGAAAAGAAAACAGAAAATTTTGCGAGAACAGCTCTGGGTGCTTTTCCTTACTCAATATATTTAAGGCTACCAGTAAGAGTGTGCTAATGAAAAATCATTAGCTGATGATATCAGGTTATGAGACCTGATCAATACTCAAAGGAGGAACTGAGCATCACACAAGAACTACAAGATGAAAGCTGAACACCAAGCCTTTAAGAACTACAAGGGTTTTGCTTTAAAGTGGAAACTGTGAAGAGAACTGAGGAAGAGAAAGATTTTGGGAGTGTGGCTACAGACAAGGCAAACAACAGTGCTAGTGTGCATCAAGCAGCCAGCTTCAGTAGGGACACAGAGGTACTAGTGCAACTCTCCAAGCACTGAAGGAAATTCAAAGCTGAGAACAGTGATGGTTATTGTCATTACATTTGTCGTTAAAGAAAATCTCTTAAAGATAAATGCTATTTTTGCCCCCAAATGAATGGGTATGTATTGACCAAAAACTGACTGAAAACAAAAACTAGAGGGGAAAAGATTATCTAAGAAAAACATTCAGCAGCAAAAATGGAAGTAGCTTGAGTTTAATATACTTGTGAATGGCAGTATTTTGTGTGATGTCAATGGAGTTACAATTCCCTACATTGGCAGGCTGCTGGACAGTGCTCTGGGAAGCGCTGCCCAGCCCAGTGCTCTTGTGCTCCACTTGGCAGGAGTCACCTTGAGCTGGATGATTCTGCAGGATTAAGACCTAAGGGAATTCATCATATTTAATATTAAAGACTTTACTTTGACACAATTTCAATTGACTACAACAAATCAAAGCAAACTCTGCAATAAATGTCTTCATAATGCCTTGTGCTGTAGCTGTACTTTGAAAGTCCAAAATCAATAAAAGCAAAATGGTGACATATGTTTGTATTATTTGGAAAGCTAAATGCATGCAAGGGATCTGTCACTACAGGATTAATAGAGTACAAGATGTTCTGTTTGTTGGGCATCTGATTGTCTGTCTCATAATATGAATTTTGAAATAGCAAGGGATTTCTGCTAGTGCATTTGCAGGTTTATGCTGAATTTCATATTAACAATAAATCATCCTGTATGTATAGTTCTCTTTTTCAATTTACTGCAACATAACTTCATCAATCCACATGGGGAATAGGGCCATACGCATAATGAGGAGAAATCTGATAATAAAATATTAAGTAAGACAATGAAACAAAAACATTTGAAATATTAATACCAAGGCTCTAAAATACCCCTCATTGCTATTCAGCCTACATTTGGTGTGCACATACCTCCTACGTTTGGGTGGAGTGACAGCAGCAGAGTGCCAAGTAGCCTATCCTAATGACTGCAAAATAATCTACTGGAAATCAGGAAATCCATTTAATGATGATGTAACAGAAAGCAAGATGCATTCTGTTGTGAGGTGAAAGACATTATTTTTACTCTAGTTGGCAAAATTACCTTTGACCAAGTAATTATTCACTACTTTAGATCCTTTTCTACACACTGAGTGCTTCACAAAGTGGACATGAATGTATTTGTCGAGACTGATCCTTGGCCATCTCTGTGTCTGTGCTAATGAGGCAGAGAATTCCTGACCCAGCGAGGTCCCTGTGGTGCTGGACACAGCACAGCCTGTGCCAAGCCTGTGCTCAAGCATTCCCTGGCCCTCCAGCACTGCTTTCCAGCAGGCACTGCAGCACATGCTTAGGCTGGAGCCCGTGCTGACACAGGCATGGAACTCTGCACATAACCATGTACTCACCTGAAGTCAGGGCACATACCCTTGTCCTTGCCTTTTGGTATCTCCTGCAGATTCAGATGCTGAAACTCCTGGAATTAATCCAGTCTTGGAATTCAATTTTTAAATACATCTATATTCAAAACTCATAGACAAGACTTTTTCAAGATCAAACGCTTTTGGTATTCCACAAAATACAGCTCTCCCATCCTATTTGTCATGCAAATAGGCTCACAAATTGAGTAATTCTCCTCAGCTAACCAGGATCATATTTACTTAACTGATGTAAACAGACAAAGAAAAATATACCACTTGCTCAATGTGTGCAAAATTTATGGTTTGTAGCTACCATCATGTGTTTAACAATTTTATCAAAGTTTCAATCTAGGACAAAACAAATATGTTCACATAATCCGAAGCAATATTGTAGCAGTTGCCTGCAGTAAGTGATTTAAAGTTTTAATTAATCATTAAAAACACTGTACACATACAGGTTTATCTTTTTAAATAAAAATATGCAAAACTTCCAGAGTCATTAACAATTTAATAAGCTGTTTAAACAAGAGAAGCCTTTGAAACGCTTGATCTGTGCCTGTGCCTTCTAAGCATCATGCAATAATTTATCGTTTTCACAAATTGCTTGTCAGCTGGACCAAAAAGACATGTTCTGCAATTATCTCCATTCTGAAAAGGGTCTATATAATCTTCATATCAATGGGTACAAGAAGTATATGGAATCAGGTCTAATATATTTTTCATTGAAAAAATGTTAATTGGCCTTACCTATGTCATTAAGACTTGCAGAGAACCCAAGGAAAAAATTTTCTGTTGCCAGATCACAGAGCTGCAATATCTACATTTTATTTGCAAGAACATAAACAGACAACAGCAATAATGACCAAGTGGAGCATACTGGACTTGACAGCACAAAGTGAACTGCAGGACACCGCTCATGCAACTTTATGCTGTCAAAAGATCTTCACCTGCAGCTGGAGGGTATTTACCTGTAAATCCACCCATTTCACCTCCAACTTAGGCTTAGTTTTTGCCACAGGAGAGTGAGTTAGTAATGAGAATGACCTTCACCATTGCAGAGCCATTTCAACTGTCCCCTACTTGAGCTAGAGTTGCGTTGACATGGCACAAATTTGCTATAGAAGTGAAACAGCAGATGTGCAGCTCAGGGACCCACTTTCCTTGTTTGGATATTAAGCAAGAAACAGAGGCAGGGAAGATTCTCTCCAACTCTTGCCTAAATTCAGTCATAATTTGTCCCATCATATGAAGTTCATAATAATGCAGCTGATGGCAGTCCATTAAATGAACTATCACATACACACGAGGGAGAATCACCCAGTGACCGGCAGCAGAAACTCCCATGTGTCAGTTTTCTCCTCTCTACCTTCCCAGAGTAACCTACAGCCATGTCACAGTCTGTGGCCTACAGTAAAATCTCCTGCCAAGAGTAACAGCAGTTTGAGTGAGTATTGCCACTTAAGGCACCCATTGTCATAATTTGACTCTTGGCTCTACGTGGTGTCAGGGCAGAGCCACTGTGCAAAACTGAACCACTGAGGAGTCCAGCTGCAGCCTGGAGACTGAGCCTGGGAGAAGAACTGCACTGGAAATTTGACCAACACCAGGACCAGCCTCATCTGCCTTTAGAATCTGTTTTAAACTATCCAGGAAATTTGCCCTGTAACACTCCCTTGCTTTGACAGGTAACCCTTTAGTATCTTCCTATTATTGCCACATTATTGCCTCTATTTAGTCAATAGAGGAGAAGTCTTGCTGCATTTGAAAGTCTGATACCAGTCTCTAAGTGCTTCTTATGAAGACAGCTGACAAGGAGCCATTACTTTACTGGTTTACACTGAGACTTGCATTCTGGTTTTATTGTATTTTTAATTATTTAATTATTACTTTTAAGGAGAAACAGAACTAGTCTAAAAATTGGCCCCATTGATTTCAACATCCAATTCTTGCTAGGATACATGAAACATCCTGTGGAAATTTCTGGAGAGTATAGTGATTAATCTCATCCAAATTCATGGACTTCAATACACTGCACTCACAACTTAATATTTCAGCCCCAGTTCTATTTTCTACAATAGCTTATAGAACCTTGTTTTATAAGCATGAAGTTTAACCATTTTTTAACTGCAGAGGCAGTAATGGTGCTTGTCAAAGCATGCTTGTTTCTAAATACCCACACTGGCACCTCACCATGCTGAATCATTACACCTCATTCCCAAATCATTATATCGCATGCCCAGAGTCACATTGCTTTGTTTTATGTTACTGAAGTATAAGAATGCAACACATTTCACCTGTCACAGAAAAGAAACTGGAAAACAACTTTGGTTTTGAAAATGCAGGTTAAGGAAGAATCTGCACGTGTCTCCAAGCCTGTACCTTTCAAAATGTGTTGTTTGGGATGGCTTTCTAAAATGGCTTCGACACTTTGCGAACACCCTCAACCAAGCATTATGAATTATTTTGTTCATTTCACATCCAAGACCCAATGGTTTTTCAATCATTAGAATCCTGTATTGCTGCATATAAACTTGAGATAACAGAGCTTTGAACATGTCATTGCCTGCTATTGAAATTGCAGAATTACTACAGAATTGAAAGGCTTTAGAGATCAAAAATGTTCCATCTTAACTAGAACAGCCACCCAAAACAGAATGACACCTGTTAACAATGTCAGTGAAATAAGGGAAAGAGCAGGAATTCTTGTAATAGAGATATAGCAGTGTAGTGGTTTGAGTTCCCCAATCTCAACTTCTGGCCAAACACCAGTACACTTTCCAGAATTTACCCAACTTTGCTGTGAGATAAGGATCAGGAGTAGGCAAAGCAAGCTCAAACTTAAAAGAATATAAATAAAGTTTATTAACAGACCTTAAAAAAAACAAAAACAAAAAAAAACAGAACAAAACGCTCAGAACACCTCTCCTCCCCCCACCTCTCCATCTCTTTCCCACTGACAACACAAAAGACAACACTTTGAACTTTCAGTCAGTTTACCACTTCTAAAACAGTCTTTTCTCAGTCCATTTAGGGAGAGAAGTTTCTCTTGCTTACACCATGGACTTCTCCATAGGAAATACAGTTTTTTTATGGTTCCAGCTGCACAACAAGCAGCCGCCCAGGAGGAAAATCCACTTGTTGTGGAAGATCCCTCCCACATCAGTAGCCTTCCCACAGCTACTACAGTGGGCCATGACAGTCCATGGGGTACTCTTTTAAGGATGAGCAGTTCTATCACAGCAGCAAATAAATCCCCTTCTTTTGTTATTGGCAACACAAGTCCTCCACCATCCCCTGGGGCAAGGGACAGGTCACAGCTTCTCCTGTGTCTCTGCTCAGGCTTCTCATCAGGCTGCACTTACTTCACCATCTGCTTATCTGTACACAGGTGCCTTGGCTCACTGGCTGCTGTCAGAATATCACATCCCCCCCTTGGACTATTTTTTCATATATTACAGGGAATATTTTAGCTTAGTCTCAACCATGGCTTCACAAAAGAATTTTCGGCTTCAACACTGAAGCACTCCTCATGCTCCTCCCTCTAGGCATGGGCTCTGCTTCCCTCATGGACTTTAAAGTCTCTATGCTGTATTTCTGTAGGCGTCCTCACTCTTTTCTCTCTCTGTGCAGGAGAGGATGGGTGTCTGCAAGGTTCATTTGGGCAGTGAGAGGGTTAATCTCTCTCTCGGGTCTTGCGATGTTCATGTGGTCTCTGCCCGTGCTGCTCGAGAGCAGCATTTCAATGTCCGAGCTGAGGGGGAGGAGAGCAAGGGCTCGGCCCTGCCTGGCCATGGTTGGGATTTACAGCCCAGCTGAGGGGAGGAGAGCAAGGGCTCGGCCCTGCCTGGCCATGGTTGGGATTTACAGCCAAACTCCATCTGAGCCGGGAGCTCAGGCCGGTTCCTCCCCAGGCCGGGTTTCGCTGCAGCTCCAGCCAGGCCTCCCTTACCCCCCACCCCCAGGGGAAGAGGGGGAGCAAAGGCCGAGTGCTACCGGAGAAAAACCAGGGCACCAGCTTTCTCTGGTAAAAACAGGAAGACAAGAGAGAGCTATCCCAAGGGGGGGGTTCCTTGCTTATATTTGGATTTCTTTCTGGAGGCGGATACACTTTTAATTGGTTTGCGTACCTATCAATACTCAAAACTAGCTGGTCACTGGCTCAGTCTCCCAGGAAGGAGGCTGTACCACAGCACAGGTCACCTCCGAGACTGACCCTTCCTGGGCAAACCCAGCACAAGCAGATAATGTTTTACTGTGTTGTCAACAATGAACAGGGGTGGTAGCAGAACTTGTAAGACTAACATGGCAAGTAAACAGCTGGGAAGAGAAACTCTGGCTAGATGGCAACAAGAGGAATTCCACCGGTGGAAGAAGCAACTATGCATCAACAGACGTGCAAGAAACACTGCTGGGACCTCAGAAGCATTTTAGTCCTATGCTGTCTAAGTTTTTTGGCCTGGAAAAATGACATGCTGAATTCATACAAGGCTAATAGTTCTAATTATATGATCCTATCATGTAATTTGACATGTAGAATCATATAAACACATTCTCTCTAACTTATATCCTACAGGTCTCAACAGCATGTTCTGGACTCAGTAGTAAATTATTGCAATGTCAGTGGGTGAACTGCAGAGACCAGGTGAAGAATCTATAGCAAATAAAGTGGAATAAACTGCCTGTCATTAGGGGCTCCAGCATTTATTCACTAGGATCAATTGATTCAAAGTAAAGATTGCCTTCATGAAGCTGAATTCTTACTTGGGTTATAGGAAATTACATCTTCTGTGTTTCAGATACTTTGGGAAGATCTCTGAAGGCAATGTGCTGCTTAATAGAGATGTTTGTTCTTAGTTCTCTCACATATTTTTGTTCTAATTTTATTGTAATTGATTCAGTGTTCTGGGCATTATGAACCTTTTTTTTCACTACACAGTGTACCACAATCTCTCATTAATATCAATGAGATATGTGCAAGCTTCAAAAGCCACTCAGCATTTGGCAGGATTAGGATAACTTGACAAAAGGAGCATTGAAATAGATTTTCAAAAAAGACCTGTAGCATTTAGCACTGCAGTGGCACGTTCTGTGTTATTTGCATGCCTTGCTGAATCTTAACCACAAACTTCATTGAATATGATTCCCTACAGAGGAGAATGAGTATGCACCTTACTTGTATACATCAGAATTTTGAGGCCAGCTGAGGATTTATGTTTTCTGAAGAAGCAAGGGAGATAACTCCAGCTGGGTTGGAAAGGTAAAGCTAAACCAAGAGAGACAGAAGCAAAGTACTGCATCACTAACATAGTGACATCCAGTGAACAGATTGAAATGGGTTAGAAAAATAAATGGAAGTCTGAAAGCACAGAGTGGAGCTATGGATCCAGGCTCTTATATAAGAGTTATATCATACAAAGGAAATAAAACATCATTTGACTCACATTTCTCACCATGCCATCCATTACAGTGGTGTTGCCAGACAAGAGCTAGGACAGATTTAGCCCCGTGCAAGTTGTCTTCCAAATGCTAGTACATAAATTATGATATTCTGTCCCTATTTGAACACTCAAGTGGCACTGAAGTAGATATTTGTGCCTCACAGCCTCACTCTTCCAGCAATATGCAGAAATGGGAATCCTCAGGCACCCACATTTACAAATTAAGCAAACATTATTCTGTAACAAATGACTACACACTTGGAAATTATTTTAAAGCAATCTGAAAAAAAGCCTACAGGGGTTCTACAGATTTATTGCAAAACAAAAACAACATTAAACCACAAAATACAGAGGAAAAAAATAACATCATTTCCCATATGTTCAATGTGTGAAATGGATATACAGCCCTTTAGGTAGCAATTGTAATAAAGAAAAGTCATCTGGGTCAAATGGCATATTTCTCTTTATTATTAACATTATTTAAACTATACTTAATGCATACAGAGTGCTCTAAAAACAAGTAAAAAACTGACAGAGCCCTTCCCTGAAAAGCATACAACCTGCAGTAGGCAAATCTCAGCATAACTTTTAAGTTTTTGCAGTGAGGAAAAATGTAACAACAAAAACAGTTTTCAAAGTTTTTGGCTGTGATGTGAAAGGCTAATTTAAGGGGTCTTTTCTTTTTATTACAGAAAAAGCAGCAGTCTGCATTCAGATGGGCTCTTCCACTAACACAGCTGAAGCTACAAACAGGACTATCTCTAATACTACCAAGCAAACATAAAACAACAAGGAGCCCCATAAAACAAAAGAAAGCTCAGATCTCATTTGTTGGGTGCCAGCAGTGCACTATATACATTTCAGAGGAGCTCACACAGGATGAGGCAGAGTTTTAAGGCAAGGCAAGCCTCAGATGATCCCCTGTCTTTAAACTAGCACAGAGTATTTTATTAACCATGTCCGTATTTGCTACAGGGAGTGGCAAATCCTGTCTGGGTTGTTCTCAGGGTGTTGGCTGGCCCACACCTGCAGAAGAGCCCTGTGTCCCCTGTCCTTACCCCTGGGCTGGTGACAGAGCAGCCACACTCCTGCTTCCAGGGAGTTCGTAAACAAATTTTGAGGCTGCTCCTCACCACAAGCTCAGAGGGACCAACCCAGGGGTGTCCCTGGGCCCCCCTGAGGAGCTCTCACCCTGAAGGGGATGACAGCAGGACACAGAACCTCTTCAACACAGAGGGACCAGATGACAACAGCAAGTTTGGGGGGCTGGAGGCCTCCACAAGTGTCCTATGTTCAAACAGAGAAGCATTTGCAAGGGCACTTAACTGCTCCAGTACCAGGTCAGACTTTGCTGAGTGAGCCTGACACGATAAAGCCAGTCTTCTTGTCTGCAGCAAGCAGATTCTCTTGCATGCAGATGAATCATAAACTCTTCCAAAATACATAAAAACTAATTTCTGGTGCCTCAGGGCATAGCAAGATATAAAGGAAATCCAGAATGGATGGAGATGTTACAATTTTACTATAAGAAACAGGGCACATAGACTGCTAGGGTGAAGCTTGGGAGGAACTACAGGCATAGCATCCCTTTTTAGATCTGTGTGACATATATATGTAGCTTGATGGGGCACACACGTTTAAATCCATGAAACCAGAAATAACACACTAAAGCATTCCTCTTCTGTTTTTTCCTTCCACCTTCGTGTTAAAACACAACGCACAAAGAATTCATTTTCATTTACAGAAGTGCCATACATAAAAAATAATTAAAACATTAGATTTTCCCAAATAGATGTGATGTAATAAATGAAACTCAGCATTTAGTGAAAGAAAAAAAAAAATCCCTCAGACTAATCTTACTGATATGGAGAAGAAAAGCTTCCAGGTCTTCTAACTGATTTTTATGGTACCATCATACTTTTGCCCACCTCACTGTTATCCTCTCCCCAGCAGCCTGTATTAACTAGTCCACACCACTGGAAGCATCACCTCCAGCCATGCTCACGGGTGCTGATTTTATTTCTCACAGTAATTTCTTTCATGTTATGTGTGCATATAATACCCAGTATTTCAGCTCAGATTTACACAACTCTGCTATTTCCTACATGAAAGTGCATTTTTCCAAATTGGATTTCTGAATATAATGCAAGAACATTTTGCTTACAAAAAACTTTGTTTATTAGCCACATAAAATTGTCAGTTGTTTATGCCCCACTTGTAAATACTGGGCCACATTAACATAAACTTGCCAAATGGAGGGTGGGGGGAGAATGGGATATTTTCCTTGCAATCCCTCAGCAGGAGACTAAAAGAATAAATAAAATCACGCATGGTGGAAAGAGTTACTATTCATTCTCGTAATTCATCCCTGGCTGCAAAGAGGAGACACATGGCCTGGAGGACATGAGCGTGCCCAGCCGTGGCCAGATCCCCTTATTTATTGCCCTAAGCCCCAGCCATGTTTGCCAGCTTGACTTTACAGGAGAATGTGTTGGCTCATCTTGTGAAAATATATTGTTAGGCTATATATTTTAAATGCTGTCTACCCTCCTTGTAAGATTCAAGACCTAATCAATCCTTTATGTTATAACCAGGTGTAAGTCATAAAGGGGTTGTTATTACAAAATTTTATGGAGTGAGGCGCTTAGGTACTCATGCAGCAGAGAGGTTATAACATCCACTGCACCCTCATCTGGTGTCAAGATTTCTACCTGCTGGTCAATTTTAAATATTTTCCATTACTCTGAACTCACTGGTTTCAAATTTGAGAGTTTCCTCTACTGCTGGTTCATAAGAGCAAAATTCTTCAGCCACAGAGAAAGCTGAATAAGACTCTCCAGGATGTTTCAGCTTGGAGGCCAAAGCTCTTGGCATGTCACAGCACTGAATTTGAGTTTGCACCTCTGGGTTTAAAACCCAAATAGATTCCCTCATAACTGGATTTTATATGCATGTTGTGGATGTGCCTATGGTGTTCAGGTTGTCCTCTCACAGATTTCCTGCAATAGTCTGTGCTCCCCTCTCCAAATTCCAGCAAGCCCTTAAGTACTTAAAGCCCCACCTTTGGTGGTGTCTCACTCTGCTATTTTTGTCCTAGGTGATTCTGACTCCTCTGTAAATTGTCAGAGTAGTTGTAACTCAAAGGATCCAGTTCCCACCCACACAAATTGAAAAAAAAAAATAGGGCAAGACAAGATACCAGGTATCCACAGTGCTATTACTATTATCTTGATAAAATAGCAGGGACACACATACTGCCTGTCACAATTAAGGTGATAAATGCCTGTTTCTTTGAGGCTTGTTTGGAAGTCAATTATGCAGATTATTTCTAGAATACAGACAGATGGTGTTTTCCCCCATATGAGACAATCAAGTTGAACTTTGATATGTGCATAAAAATACTGTAATTTGTCAAGCTCCAATGGGGCCATTTTATCACAGATAACCAAAAGACTATATGGATTTTTGTATTTGCCTCTTTTCGATTAACACAGCCTATGTTTCTTTTTATTCCAATTTTTTTTAATGGAAGCTTTGCTATGTTTCATCTTGAAGCCAAATATTGATCTTTCAGTTTAGTCTTCAGGTTTTGATTAACGCAGAAGGTTGCCAAGTGAACGGTGTTTTGTTTGTTTTCTGTTAATTCTTTTTTTATTATTCACTTGCTGCAGTAAATCTTGCTTTTATTGTCCAACCACTGAAAAGAAAAAATGGATTGATTTGAGTCCCTAAATAATTTACAATGCAGAGCTTTTTGAAAAGACTGATGCAATGTTGACCTTCATTTTTGCCCTTTCTCTTGTTGACAATAGAACATTTTTGATTGACTTGAAAGGAAAGAAAGGAAGAAGATTGATTTTGACATGTTAATCATAGTTTAATTCAACTAAAGCTTTTGAATATGAGTGTTTAGTAAGACATTTTTAACAAAAGAAAAATAAGCTGTTTTAAGTGTGAGAATTATAAATATTTGCCTTGTCATTTTTATTCTCTATCAGGCTAAATTTCATGCTCCTAATTAAAAACTGACTTATTTTTTATTAACAAATGTTCTGATGGCCTGAATACCTCTTCATCAGCTCTTTAATAGGTTTGCTGAGCAATAAAAACAAGTAGAAAAGCTCTGACAAATGTAGGAAAGGATGGTCTGAAACAGACTGGGAGACAAAGACCCTATTTCTTGTTGAGAATTTTTTAAATTATTGTGGGCAAATGACTTGGGACTCCCAGGGAAAAACAGCCAAGGCAAAGCACCAGCTCCAGTCCAATCCAACCCAGGGATGCCTTAAGCCTGCTTTCAGTGGACCTCATCCAGGCTATACATATTAACTAATGCTGCAAGTTCAGAACATATGTAGTCAATAATAGATGCTGTCCCTACCTCTCTGAGGCTGAGTGTTAGAGGAGGTAAGGTAAATAACACCAGCCTCATCAAGGAATGTTTTGGGATCTCTTGATGGAAACCAAGGTATTATTCTGAGAACATTTTAGATACTTGGCAGCACTACCTAGAGTATGGAGCACAAATAGCTGGTAAAATCATATAGGTTTAGATGCAGACAGGCATTAAGCCAACAGGTATTTAGGTAGAACATTGTACCTGCTTCAGCTGTCAGAGGCATGAGGTGGATTATCAAGGTTCACACGGAGACATGGATATCAGAGTCACTAAAACCCACATTTCTGCAAAATATATAAACAGGCACTTCAAGCACCTGCTCTCCTCAGTCTACTTGCCAAAGTACCTGAATATTTGAAAAGTTTCTGTTCAGCCTGAAAGAGCAATTACAACAACTTCAGCTTTGCCAAGTCAGAAAGTTGCTCTCAAGCTATTAATGTTACCAGCTCTGACCCCATCCACCTTCCAAACAACAAAATGCTGCACAGTAACCTACCAGCCATGCTGGGCTGGGCACTTACCAGGGAACCTGACAGTATTAGTAGCATCTTTCCTGTTCTGGTGATTGTTTAATGTCCCTGGATAGGCAGCACCTTCATTAAAGGCCATGCAGTTACTCCAGATTTTCACTGGCCTCAGATTTTCACTAAGAAAGAAACCTGGATCCATATAAATAAAATATTATGTGAAAGTAATAAATATTTAGGTTTTCTCTTGCAAATGTACTACCTCATTTTCAGTCCAATAGAATATAATACCAGTAAGTACTCAGGGGTCTGGTAATGCATTGTTATACCTGCCAGATATGCAGGTGTACAAGCTCTATGTGCTAAAGAGTATAAGTCTTCTCTTGGAATACAAATTAAATTAGGCCATTATCTCAGTAAAGTTCTGATCCATCAGTATGACTATTCTGATAGCAAATATCACCATAGTAGTAGTAAAAGCTGAAGACATGCCTAACTGTTCTGGACTGGAGCCTAAATTGCATTTCCAAATAGAATAACATATGTCTTGAATGTTAAGCTCTCCCTGAAGTCAACACTATCCTTATGGACTACTTCGTTTCACACTTTGCATTTTTTTAATGAAATCATAATTTTAACACAATACAACCTCTCTTCTAGTCATTAACAACTTATTAAAAAAAAAGCCCTAAAAATGAGTAAGCCTTGTGCCTTTCAATGATGAACTCCCATTATCTCCATTCTATCCAGATGTTACTGAGACTAATAATTTTCCCTGTATGAATAATATGTGTGCATGGTAAGCACAAATGTATGCTAGGATTGCTTATCTCCATGATGTTTGATGCTCACAAAAAGCTTGTACAAGTGGTGAGGCCTCTGCAAAGGTCTCTGCAAAGAAGGCTAAACAATAACAGGTTATACTAAATTTGGACAGTTTACATGCAGAAAGAAACCTGAAAAACATGAGCTGTGTGTCTATGAAAAAACATACACCTCTTTATTGAAAGAAATACACCAATATTATTGAAAATCTATTCATACTAAATAATTGCAAACAGGACATCCCAGTGAACTTAACTTCTCCAGAGAATATAAAAAGATCATCTTTTAAATTGACTGTGTCTACTTTCTTTTGCATGCCTCTTTAGCTGGAGTAGAATCTCATTTATGCTGTTGGGTGTTGGATCAAACATCACAAATGTTTTCAGTTCCTTTCCTTCTCTTTTTGTCTGAAAGGTAGAGTTCACCACTGACCTAAGATAAAAATGGATAGTGATGGCATTTTCAATAAATCAAACTCATTATCATCAAGTGAAATAATAAAAAAATTGATTAATTTTGCACATCCTTAAAATAACTTGTTTTATTTTCAACTGTGTGTAACTTTACAAGGACAAATCAGACCTTTGAAACAAACAATTTCATTTTTAAGGGTGTCCTTGAAAGACTGCAGTCATATATAAGTTACAGGATACAAAAAAAAGCCCTGTAAATAACAAAAACTCAGGTTGAATGTCAGAAATGGAAAACATACATGCAACTGCTGCAAAATAAATTACTATAGTCAAAGCTGCTCCTCAGACTCAAGAGCTCGTATGACAGTCTTTTAAAGGTCAACAGTGAAGGCAGGCACATTACAAATGAAGTTCAAGAATATGAAATCCAGTGTTCAAATTATTTCTTTGCCCAGGGTCCTTATTAGAACGGTAATCTCTTTTCTATCACTGTTTAACAACATGTCATTACCATGTGAAGTGTTTTAAAATACCTGGAGTACAAAAGATTATATTTAAAACCAATTCATTCTATTACATCCCAAACAATACATAAAAAATGGGAAAGAAATTACAAAGATGTTAATTTTACTGGCAATTTTGTAACACTACTTGAGAGAGAGAGCAAAGAGCCCTAACTCCTAAAATTATATTGCAACTACAGGCCATTTTATCACGTGAAAATTACCAAGTGATGATGATTTATCTGCTGATTTTAAATAAAGCTTCTTGGGCTCTCTCACACACTGTCCTTCCCACACTTTTTGCTATTAAAAAACTCGGTGAAGTTACCCCCCAGGTGAATTTTTCCAAATGCTTGTAGTTCAGTGTCAGAACCATGCCTTGCATAATGGGAAGTTTACATGAAAAGTCAAGGTTTTGATGAATGTCACACTTGAAAGCCAATTAAGTGGGCTGAAAGGAAGACACAATTTCCCATTGTCTAATTGCCTCACAGCACCTTCAAGGTAATAAATTTGTCACATTGAATTATTAATGAGGAACGAATATTTGACTTGAAGCCTTGAATAGAAAGTAGTTCATTATCAGTTGGCATTGTTCCTTCCAAATAAAAGAGGGGCACTATGGGAGTTAAAGAAAGTTGTCAGAGAAAGCTTTCTCTCACATCACTGTCTCACACACTGAATGCACCTTTTTCATCCTGTAAACATTCCAATGAAGGGGAAAAATTATGGTGCATTTAATTCCTAATTCTCTCTGGCCTTTGCTGCCTGACACATAAACTTCCATCTGGATTCCCCAGAATACACACTTTAACTCTATCACTTCAGACACAGAGGCTGGAAAATTTTTAGAATTGGCTACATAAAAGCGCAAGGAGCACAATAAAGCAGAGGCCAGTTTTAGGTTTATGTGGCTCTTAAAGGCTTTCTGTCTTATCTCCTCTGCAAAGCATTGCTCACACACTTGCTGAAGCCAGGGAGACAGGTACATCAGTATCTTTATCCCTAATCCAAAGTTTCTAAAGCAAAGATGATGCACTTCAAAAGCATTCATTCCAGCACAGGAAACCTTCCTAATGGAGAAGGAATCTCTGCTACACATCCTATGCACAATGAGAGAAGTCAGAGAAGAAATGGAATCCAGGCCCTTGGTTTTATGTTGGATCAAATTATGAAATTGAGTCCACTGGGGCATATCTTGGCTTTCTCAAGAGGCCAGACTGGCCATGCAGTGTCTGGGACCCTGCTCTCCCAGAGCACAGGGTGGCTGTCAGCTGCTGGCAGTGCACACCCCACAGACAGCACCCACTTTGCTGCTGGAAATTGCAGCATCCTTCACTACATTCATGGTACTCCAGAACTTTCATCGTGGGGCACAGAAGAGCAATGGAGAAACCAAATGCCAGTTACAGAGCTTGCAGTGGAGCAGCTTTGGGCATTAACACTTGTGTGGGGGAGGCTTGGCTGCAGTCATGTGTAAAGACCAAATCTTGTTCTCCTTGGGCAAAAGCTAAAGTGCTGTTAAGACTCTTTTGAGATGCAACATTTGCCAGAGAGGTTTGCTGATCTAAAGAGGTGCTTGAAAGGCCTATTCCAAATACTAGTTTGAGCCCCTAGCAAGAAATCTCTCAGACAGGCATTTCTGGCACTCTGTCAGGACTCTGTAGAGATGAGGATGCCTTGGGGCTTCCGCAGCTTTAATTTTGCAATGAATTTGACTTGGTGTCTTTCATGTATGTACCAGTAAGACCTGCAGTAGAAACCTTAGAAGTTAATGAATAAGACAGGGAGATTTAGAGATTTGGGCTTATAATTACTATAGCAACATGTGCTCTTTCTTGCACTACCCCATGAGATCTATTAGGCATGCTACAGTAAACCAAATAAATCACAGGTCACAAAACACAGCAATAAATCCTACCCATATGAAATTGCAAAGTAATTAAAACTGGTATGATATTTACATTTCAAATTCACTAATAACATCAGAAAAAATTCTGATTACAAGTGCATCCAAAGCAACCTCTGTAGTGTTTCTTCAACCACTCCTAATATGAAGCCCTGCTTTTTCCAGCAGGGCCAGACAAAGGGTTTTAGGTACATTTATGTGCCACAGACTCTTCCTAAGGCTTCATAAAAGTTCATTTCTTGGTTAGATCCCTAATACCACTGAAATAATCTTACTGTAAAAGTAAATTCTACAAGAACACACCAAAATGGGAAACTTCAGCTAATTAAGTTTTTGTAGAACACGGAATAGCACTCTTTAAACTGCTTAATGACAGCTTGACTTTTCATGTCCCAGTCCCACCTCCACCCAGGGTCAATTCAATGAACAACAACAAAAAAACCAGGTTCAGCCCTTAGTACTCCAGTACAGGTATTGTTGAAGGACCTGAGTGGAGCCTGACCTCTTATTTCCACTGTGCCTTGCAAATAAAGAATCCCAATCTCTTAAAAGCCCCTAGGCCAGAATCTTTCAATTGTGCTGAAACAGGAAGCAAAAAAAATTAATTCACCCATATAAAATCTGACAACAGTGAAATATTCATTATTATCCCTGACTTACAGGGCAAGTCAAGCCCTTAGTCATCCTTGTCTTAATATACTGCTACAGATAGTGAACAGTTTTCAACCTTTTTCAGAATAAAGCATCTACTGCAGATCATACTTTGAAATCAAACTCAAGCTTTCATTACCCATGTTGTGGATTTTATTATTCCTTTTTTTTGTTTTTTTTTGTTTTGGTCACCTGGCAGTAGTTCCATGTCCTCCTCAGGATGTGGCAATTAGACATCCTGTGCTAGACACTGATATTGCTCAGTGCTGGGCTTGCACTCCATGCAGTGACTCCCAGTACATCACGAAGCCACTATAAACAGCAGCCAACACCTCCTGGCAACCTATGAAAAATGTCCTATTTTGAAACAATTTTGCCTCTGCGTGATGTATGTTCTGTTTTTCCTTTCCCTCGCTCTTCATTGCTAAGAACATTTGCATGAAAAATAGCATCTTTCTTTTTCAAAAAGTTCAGTTGTTCCTGCTGCTGCTATTTTTTTTTCCCTGCACTTGAACTCGTAATCCGCTCTTTGTGTAGCTACAGTGGAACGCTGTGAAAATGACTGTGGTATCGCAAAAAGAATAAAATGTAGCTGCTGATGAGTTCTCAGGAGGAAGGCTGGGGGCTAATGTTGCCTTCAGTACTCAGTACCGAAACCAAATGGGCAGCTGCCAACATCTAAAATTTTGCCACCTTCAGTAGCAGTTCTCTGACTGTCAGCCCTCACAGCTGTGAGTGGGGCTGGAATTTCTGCAGGCATGCAGCACATCCATCTCCACCATGTCACACACAGCCTAGAGCCAGATAACCTCTGCTGCTTCCCTTCTGCGTCACTCCCAGGGACAGCACAGACCACCAGAGTCTCTGGAGATGCCCCTCCGAAGTCATATACAAGCAGGAACCATCACAGGTGTGTGAGACAACCTTTAAAACAACTTTTCTTTTGCATCTTTGCAGTCAGCAGACTACAGCAGCAAGCATTTTCAGAACCCATCACTTTCACTCTGCAGAAGTTACTGACGCTCAACTCTCACCCCTTTCCCCTCTGTGTCACAGGCCACCTGCTGCCAAAGACCTTCCTCCCATGCTGACCCTTGCACTCTGAAGGAACCACCTGGAAAACCATCCTCTTGCTCTTCCCAGTCCATGTTTTAAACTCCTCAGTAGCAACAAAGAGCCTCACCACAAGCAAGTCACTTCTGGCTGCTCTCAGCCTGTGCTTCTCCTGTGCTGTCAGGACTGCATCCATCAGCTGGTTCATGCCCCAGCCTGGGTCTTCTCTTGGGCAATCCCCATCACTTTGTGCACTGGGCTTCTGGTGCATGGATAATGCTCTGGTTTGCTCTGGCACAAAAATACAGGGCACGTACATAATAAACAAGGATGCAATATGGAAAGCACAAGCATATGCTCACTTCAGCCATTTCCCAATGTTTTGGCTGGCCTTTATCCCTAAACATCAAGCCAAACAATGAAATTATGTTTATGGTGAAATAAGATCTATGGTACTCTGTCCAGCCATTTTTCCTGGTGTAAAACTAATACACAAAAATGTTTCTAGTTTAGAGCTGGAACATTCAACTTTCCTGGGAGAATATTTCTGCAAGAATGCAGCCAAGGAAATTTACCCCAGTAGAGAGGAAGCAAGAACCACCTACGTGTGTGAAAAAAAATAGCCCAGAGCAATGTAAGTGGTGCACAGACCTTGTGCTGGCCCTCCACAGGGCCTGAATTTCTCCCTGCATGCTCCTTCCCAGCAAAGACACAAAGCATGCTGCTATCAAAGGGACCACCCCAGAGCATAACTGCAGCCATCAAATTTCTACTCTCTACCTTCCTTTTCCAGGATGAAATTACTCGGATTGCATTATGGCTCCAGAAGAAAGTGAGGAGGGAAAGAAGTCAACAAGAGCTACCACATGCTGTAAATCCTCAAAAGACGCCTTCATCAGTCACACTGTGCCTTTTCCTTTCTCAGGAGTCAGCTGCTGACTGCCATGTTTTCTGTCCCTCCCACTTTCCTATCAGGATTACTATGATTGTTTGATTATTCCTTTCTATGCAATGGACACAAATATCAATCATTTTAACCAAATGTTTTAGGAAATTAAGTTTCATTTTCAAAAGGTGTCTAGTTGCATGAAATAGTTATTATTCATAATGCCTTTAAACAGAATCTGTTCTCGCTAAGTGCCTGAACACTAAGCTGAGAATTCTGTGATCTTCTGGTAATCACTGATTTATTTTTGTTTTTTTAACACATGGTGGGCTGTATTCATCCAAGCACCTCTGCAAAATAGAAGAGATCCATTAACCCAATTTATAGAGCAAGTGTTGTCTCCTCAAATCCAGTAATGGATGAACACAGAGGTGCAGGGTAGAAAAGAGCAGCAGCTGAAAGCCAGCCACCAGAAAAAGGTAAAATACAGCAAATGGGGAGAAGAAATGGTGGAAAGCCACAGGCACAAACATCTCTGTGGAATGTAATTCACAAAACTCTCCTTGCTTTGACAAAACCAGTTTGGATGTTGGGGGATAAAACTCCAAATCTGAACATGCCTTCCCACTAGCTTTCCTCTCCCTGGTTAATAATGCAATAAACACAAAGGCAGAAAATATACTTTTAGGAAAATCAATGTTTTTAAGATAAAACATCAATGTAATTCAAACAGCCCGAGTCAACTGCCTATAGTAAATTAAGTTTAAAATTTTAACAAACTGTCATGTAAAATTGGTGGTGTCTGACAAATTGAATTACAATAGTAATACATCACTCACAAAAGTATTATTGATAGTGACAGGAAGATATTGAATTTAAATTATTCATTTTTATCGATTAAACAGTACCTCTTCACCAAGAATGGGACAAAACATCTGACAAACATTCAAGATTCATATTTTAGCTTCTAAAATAAATAGCTGTCAATTCCCCTGCAGTGGATCAAGTCAGCATTAAAACTTCATGCACGGAGAGCCATTCACCCACAATTCTTGTAGCTAACACCAAGCTGCAAATCACTGTTTCCCCTCCCAGAAGTCACCTTAAAAGCTGTTCCTGTGAAGATGCACACACTCGTGTGTCCCTGCCAGCAGCTGCCTTACCCACCTGCATTTCAGAGTAGACATCCCAGGCAGGTGGGACACCTTGGCTCAATACCAGCCACAAAATGCCATTCCTACTGCTAATTCCCTCTGCCCAGAACCAGTCAGGAGATTTCAGTTGAAGTCTGGACCTTCAAGTCATTTGATACAACCAGTCTGAACTTCATTCCTTGCCAGCAGCAGCGATATCCCAAGCAAAATGAAAGGAGTAATTGCTTTCTCAGCTGAAAGACTGAACTGAGTCACACTGAGAATACTGACCCTAAGCAGCTCCAACACGTGTATTCTGAGAAGAAAAATAATCAGGGAACAGAAAGTCAGGTTGCCTTCAATAACCAACGTGCACTTCTTCCCCTCAAACTATTACCTGTGAGAAGTCCTGGGGATTGTTATTTCATTTAAGTTCCTAGTTCCTTGCCCAAATTCTATCCTTTGAGGTTTTCACTCTGATGGCACAGAACATCATACATATAATGGAAAAATAAGTCTACTCCAGCAAAGTAGGTGGAAGCCAAAGAAAAACTTTTAAAAACACCGAGCCCTAAACCAAGCAACAATCTCTTATGGGAAGGAGGCCTTTTGCACCCAGACACATGCATTTGATAGTTTTTAGAGACTTTAGGCCATGGGAGCTTCGCACCATCCATAAAATCCCAAGCTGTCTTCTACCATAAGTGAAGAAATGTCAGGCTGAGAGTTTGGATATATTTGTGCTGTTAATATTTTTACTTATCTGCACAGTCCTATGGGCTGAAGGAAAATAAATGAGCATGAGTGTACATCTGGGTGGTCTTCATGCACAATCAGGGTGGCAGAGCTGGTGGATACAGTCTTCAGCTTCCTGTAGCAACTCACTCTCATATCAAAGCATGGGAAATAAACACAATTTTCCACATGAATGTACAGGGTAACCTATCCAAGGACTATGCATATCATTAACATGTACACGAATAAATGTCAAGTAAACCTTCCATCACCATAATGCATTTTTGGTGGATTTTTAGGAGAATTTGAAGTTCTATTGCCTTTATCTATGTCCAAATCTACTAATACAATGATACAGTGCTACACTTTGGTCTGAATAATCTTACTTGTCTATATCTGACTAGTTTTCTCTTCAGAACATTAAATTTGAATCCTCAGAGCTTGAGCACTGTTATCAACATAAGATAACTAACATTGTTGCTAACGTAAGATTACCATAAGAATATCACAAGATTATCCAGCCATTAAAACAAATTATATTGTTATTCCAGACTGGCAAAATTCACGTGCCAGTGCCAAGGATGGGTTTGCATTCTCACACAAGTTGAATCTCAAGCCATGATCAGCTCTGGCTGTTTGCTAAGCCCACACAGCAGACTGCACATGGTAGAGCCCAAGGCATGGGCAATTCATTAACTGGTCCCAGGACACATAGCCCAACATGGCCAAAACAAGCCTGGGAGATTGGTTTTACCATTAGCCAGTGGCTCTTCCTATGTTTAGTGTTAATGTTTGAGTTTTAATTCCAAAGAAGGTATTCACTCCTGCTCTGAACTTTCAAGAGAGAATGGAACTGTAGTGCCAATGCTCTGTGTCAATGTAACATTCCAGGGGGGCAGTAATACAGGATAGCACAATTTATTCTTTCCCCTGGTCTACAGCACAAGAGAGAAGATTATACTAAAGAAAATTTCTACGCAGTTAACAAGCAAATTTATTTAGATACCAGGCTGATTTTTATAGGGTTTCGGGTGTTTTTCAGAAAAAAAATTCTCCTCCTGCCTCCAACTGACATTTTTATTTCTTTTACATGAAGAAAAAGTCTTTCTTGTCTTTTGGTACAAGAAAGTTCAGCCTACTACCTGGATTATTTCTGTCGACTTGAAATAAAAAGGAATTTGTTTTATATATTTGATCTTTGATAAACTACTATACAGTAAATCCTTTTCATTTTCCTCTCCCTGATGATGTGTACTTGGTCCAGTGTAAATACAGCACCTTTCAGCAGCTCTGAGAAACTTCAACAAGGGACCATGGAAAATTAGTTTGTTCCTAGCATTACTATGCCCTTGTTTAAAAGCCCTGTGTGATCCAACTGAAAAATACATCAAATAAAGAACCTCAATGTTTAAACGATTCACATCCACTGTACCAAAAAGCAATGAATCCAAGATGTTTCAATACCTCTTAACACCTTAAAATCTAATTTAAATGCCTACTTCTTAAATGTCCTAGTTTTAACTCATTTTGGCTACTCAACAGAAATATCTTCAACCATTAAATCAAATGGAACTTCTCAATCCTAATCCCCTATTCATATTCCCCACCTCATCCCCCTCATACCAAATACACAGTGGAAACCTATAGGAGAGGCTTTGGATCAATCCCCAAAGGTCTACAACACTGGAATAACAACTGGACAGGATTTCTTGGTATCTATTTATACCCAGAGGCTAGAATCTCTGTTTGGTGGGGAACACTGAATGAATCTGAGTCCCACTGACTCCCATTAGAGTGACTCTCCCATTAGTGAGAACTCAGCACACACACCTCACTTACACCATCGTGTTGGCCCTGGCACAAAAGAGAATGGACAGACAAGATGTTTTCCTGCTAACAGGTGAATAAGAGCCTGTAACTGCCAAGAGAGCTGTGCAAAAAACAGATGGGATTTGGAAGGAAAACAAAAAGTTTCAAACCATTCCTTCAACAGAGAAATTGGTTCTTTATTTCCACAGGGAAGAGTTTACAGGCATTTCTCAATGATTTTCAACAAACAAATTTTACAAAGGAATCTATCATGTTGATAACCTCTCTTTTATCTTCTGCCTAGCCCAGAACTACCTTGTGCCAAGTCTCTGAGAACAAAGTTAGCGAGTCCTTCCTCTGCAAGATCATTTTGCTACTTGCTAGTTAGTATTTCCTGAATCTTTATACTTCAGTGAAAAACAATGAATCATTTGAGTCTAGACGCTGAAACTTGGGAAGCAAAAATATCAACTTCTTCCAAGTGCTGACAGTATTCATTTAATTTCTTGCAGCCAGGGTGGAAAGAGTAATAGTCCATTGTGCTTTAACCTCCCAGAGTTCAAAAACTCCTAGAAATGCTGCCCTTTGCACAGCACTCACCTGGGCTTTTCAGGAGGCCAAGGGAAGGGGCCTCTGGGTGCTGCACCCCCATCCCCTGCCCCCCATGACCCCCAGCCCTTGTTATCATCATCCCCTTTGCTCCAAGGGACCACACTGCAGCTGTTCTGCTCTTCTCTCTCCCTCCTGTCCTCTCATTTCCTCTAAGCACGTCGATCCAGAAAGGATTTGTCTGGTCCTTTGCTCCATCTGCTGCTCAAACATTAAATGTGAAAGAAGGCAGAGCCCCTAGACTACAGCAGAAATGCTGTTTAGGGTATGATGCTACTGCAATTCACCTGCATTATCAATTTGAAATAAAAGATGCTTTGCAGGGGATTGCAGGTACTGGAGATTTAACTTCACTTAAACTTGGACAAAGAAAAAAGAAAAGAAAAATTGAAAAAGGAAAAAAAAATTAAAAAATTAAAATTTCCTTTCACCATCTCCCAGTTTTCCAGAATTCCTTTAATTCTCTGCTAGATTACATTTTACATTTATGGGGATATTTTTTTCCTCTAGTTTGGACTTATTTACTTACTTTGTTGATTCAAGAAATGAAATGGGAGCAAAACAGGACAGAAGATATTTGCCTCTTCCTTTCCAGAATACAACCACAGCACCCACTGATTACTGGACTTTTGGTTCAAAGTTGTTTGTGCAAGCCAACTTTATTTTTCCTAAGAAAAACTTAGGGACACTGCTTTCATATTTAGAGAAAGAAGGAACTCTGTGCATTTACCACTTTTTTGTTTAACATGGTCCCACAACACAGATGCACTTTTGGGCACATGAATTTTAGTGGGTTTGGGCATATATGCTTCTTCTGCATGAAAGGCTGTAAAAATTCAGTCACAGCCTCACTCATCACTGGCCTGGTCCAACTTACACTGAAATCTGTGGGCTCATCTCCACAAAACTGGACCCATGCACCCAACAATTCTCCTCTGACCGGACTAAAAATAGCAGAGGTCTTGTATGAATCTAGATATAAATGGATACCAGACAGTAAATCTGTATATAAATATATAAACTGCAATAAATAAGATTAAGAGACGAAAATGGGGATTCAAGTCAAGATCTAGATTTATAAACTATAGAGGTAAAAGATCTAGCTGCTGCGAAGAAACAAATGGATATGATTGACTGCTTTGTTCTGTTTGTAGATAAACTTTGCAATTGCAGCTCCAGTTCATACTCGTGCAGGAATCCTAAGCTGTAAGCACAAAGAGAACAATAAAACAGGAAAACTCCACAGTTCCAATGAACAATGGAATATGGAAGTTGATTCAGCAGGGCTTTGCCTTCCTCCTTCCTTTGGCAGTATTGTCAAAGTGGCATAACAACTTAGAAAATAAAGAATGCATAACTAAAACAATGTCAGAATAAGCAAGAAGGGAAAACCATGGGTTTGCTACCAGTCTCTCTCACTACTAATTGCTGATTTTGATAGCTTTGCGCTCCTTAGCTGGCAACACATGGGAAGGGGAGGGGGGAAATGTTTTATTCAGAGCTCAATAAATGCACTGCAGCTTTGTACTGACACAGCACTCAGGACAAAGATGCTTCACTGTGCCATCAAGCAGCTGAACTTCTAGTCCTGCCTTGTCTAAAAAAAACAAGTGAGATGCCCCTTCTCCCAGTCAAAAGACACATTAGTTGCTGTCACCGCTGTCAAGCCTGAGTTATAATGATAGCATCACTGCTCGTACAGCCTGCAGGCAAACCAAACAGCATCAGACAAGGAGGCTGCCAGCAAGGTGCAGTCACCACCTCATCTGCCTAGTGAGAGGAATAATGTTTTTTGCAAGAGATATTTCCCAAAGAGCAGTGATCCTTGCAAACTGCCCTGAGAAACACCCGTGTCATTCTGACCAGCCTCCTTTTCATTCTACAGATACAACAAATCAACCTTCACATCCACAGCTGATAACAGTATTTCTCCTCATCAAGCTGAGGCTCTTTGTGTCATACTCAGCCCCTAGCAGACCATCCTCCTGGTGCTGTGTTTGGACACAGGTTTTGTGCGAGGTTCCTGACCTCCCCATGTTGCAGTCCAGCTCTGATGATATGGCTGAAATGTGTGAGAGCTGTGATGTAGAAATTAGCACATGGAACAAACCAGTGACCTTTCAACCCAAATAAAGGCAGGGTTATGTCCGATGGGATTATTGTCTTGCCATGCATCTATCCTTGTGTTTCATTTAAAGAGAGACCATTTTAAATTTTCACCTGCTTCCCAACACTCGAAATTTCTCCCAGCATTTCCAATTCTGCCAGACTGTCTGAACTCCCATTAATAAGCTTCAATTCCTCTCCCCACTGCCAGGCAATGCCCTCGCATTGTTTGTTTGCTGACAAACTGGAGCTTTCCCTGGGGTTTCTGTGCCCCCAGCAAACAGCTGCCCAGGTTCTATCCCACCACACACGAGCCAGTGGGTGTGGAACAGGCAGGGACCAGCCTCACATCTCAACATCACACTGAGCTGCTGCTGCTGTAGCAACAGCTCCTCATCAGAGCATCTGTCCCACCAAAGCTCATTAGGGGGAAATAAGCAGAATGCTGGGGAAGGATCTTGTCATTGTTAATAATGTCAGACCCTTTTCTGCCTTGTCTTTTCATGTTAAAATTTTCACAAGAACATGGAGGAGTCACACTTGACAGGTCCTAGAGTACCTTTGATATCCTGATCAAACTTGGCACCTACTACTTTATGTCAGAAGTAAATGATCTTTGGAGCTCACGTACACATCATGTATTAGCATATGTAGGTTTTTTTAATATCTATTTGATATGTATGATTCTGTTTAGCTACCTACTCCTTGGCCTATTCTGATATCCAAAGGGATTCTCAGGCAAATTCCCACTAGACTGGCCTCAAGGATCATCCTTTTCTGAATGGTACAGAGTCATAGCAGTTTATCAAAGAAGTAGGTGACTCCTGCTAGCCAGCCACACAGACTGGCTATTTTCCCTTTCCCCTTCTGACAGATAAATTATTGAACATATAACATGGAAATTCTCCTTTAAATTCATTAACAGTTCATCCACACACTATGGCAAGCTGTTATATTTGGATATCTTTCTCTCATAAGCCTCGGGCTGCCTTCTCTCTCTTAAAAATAGTTTCCCAGTGGATACCAACATGGACACCAACATGGACACCAACATGGTTGTGGTGGTCTACAATCCCCTCCCAAGCACAGCTCCCCATGTTTTATCCCCAGTTCATATCTCCAGTGCAGCATGAGAAATACCAGGCTCCTGAAGGACCCCAGAAGGCTCCTAACTTTGAGATTTTTATCCCAGACTCCCTGTGAGCCACATTAACTTCCTTGCAGTTTGAAATTACACCTGTCTGGCCCCACAATCTCACTGAATGAAGCATTGTGGTGACTGAAGCATGCACTGCCCCAGCTGCAAACACCTAACAGGGAACCTGCCTGCACCAGCCTGCAGCAGGTTTCTGATGGAGCACATGAAACGAGCTCTTCAACAAAAACACTGACAGCAAAGCCTGCCCCACGGGTGTCAGCAATCCTGGCAGGTGACACAGGTAGCCCCAGGTACAATAACCTTTTTTCTCTCTCCAGGACGCCTGCACTCACCCTGACAAGCTGCTGTGCATCTCACTGCACACTATTAACAGGCTTTCTATCTATCGTGCAGAACATAAAAGAGAAGTTTTGTTGTCAATCTCCAATTATTTTTGCTGCAGATGTAAGGAAAGGTAGGAATGGGCCTGGTTTATTTAATGAGCACATCCAGCAGTGTCAAAAGGCACCAGCCCAGAAGCCCCTGCCCCTCCACAGCAGCCTCAGCAAGTGGGGCATTGGAGCAGGTGCCTGCTCCCACAGCTCCCACAGACTTTGGAAGAGCTGTAACTACTGATTGCCTGGTGCATTCAGTGACCTGACTGAGACAAAGTTTCACTAAGTTACTCCAGGACGTGCATTTCCTCAGTGCTGTTACTGGAGCTATCAAAACCGGCTGCACAGGGTTTTCCTTTGATGCAATTATTTGCCCACAGGCAGCTCATATGAAATTTTCTCCCAGACCCAAAATAACACCTGGCACAGTAGCTAGATTTAATCCAAAACCCAAGAACTTCCCATGGCATAACTTGGGGGCTGGCAGCCCTTGCTGCCTCCCACACCCTCCTCCTCCAGCCATCTCACCCTTGCTTGTTCTTTAACTACCAAGAATCCCTAATTTCTGATACTAGCTGTCCAAAGTCTCACATATAGAGGAATCATCTCCCCATCTTGCTTATATTACAAAACAAATTAGAGATATTGAAGTGTGTTAATCCTGTAATTATCGTGGTTATAATGAGGCAGTTTAATGATCTTGCTAATTGTCTGTTCAGCAAGACTGGATTGGAAAACATTCCTTACCCCATCCACCCTTTTAATTCTGCTTAGATCAGATGTTTCCTGTACGTGAGGAGTTGTAGCTGTGTGTATCACTACCCCATCACCAAATTAATGTTTAAGAATTGCTGCAGGTCTAACCAAAGGCCAAGTATTATATTGTAAGCAATGTCTATGTGGCCACAGTCAGTAGCTATTCAGCTATATATTAATTCAGACAAGATTGCCGGAGGAAGCAAAATGAGAAATAAAACATCTCTGTGAGGACTAAAATTTTGCTTATGGATTGCCTGTTAAAGGTCTTAAAATTATCAGCTGAAATAAGCTGCCTGATAGTTGTTTCTGCCTAATCAACTGCTTTCCTGTTTATTCTGCTGCAACAACCCACCCTCAGCCTGTGGCTGTGGCTAAATACAGGTGCTGTCCCAGAAACCTCCTGCAGTGCCCCAAGAAACTTCATTCTCCAGCTCTTGCACACCTTGGGAGCAACTCAGGACCCCCTACATGGGTTGTCAGAGACTCATTAAAAATGATCTTTACAAAAGAAAACAATCAGGAATGGGTACACAAGTGTTCACTACTGCAAAAAAACCACACATTCCAGCACATCAGCTTCTCTGCAGGAGTTGTCATGCATATGCTAATCCTGGAGTAAACTGAAAGTAATTCCAAGCAATGAAGCAGTAATTTACCCCATGTTTACTGTAAGCAGCTGATACAGCCATGCTTTCCCTGCCACAGCTTGTTCAAAACCCCACATCTCATCCTTCCAGCTCTCTCAGCTGCAAAAAAGGTGAACTAAGTGTTACTGTAATAGGTAAAATTTACCAAGCATCTCAATGTAGAATTCCCATTTTGAGGCTTACACCTGTGTTTCCCCAGCAAATGATTGCAGGAGAAAGGAAAAAGAATGAAGGGTCTGCCCATTTAGCCAAACACACACCTCTGAACTACAGAGATAACTGGAGAACTTCTTCCAAGTACCAACCATCTCTCTGAGATCCCTACCTCACCTGCTGCTACAAAACAAAGGTTACTTGGCATCAAGCCTGATAATAACAGCTCTGTAAGCAGCCACCCAAAACCAGAGGTCAGATTTAAACTGAGATTAAACCAGCGAAGCTCCACCAGTCAGAAAATACAGTGATTTACAAGCAATTGGGGACCCAACCTCTGCACCCAGCAAGCTTTGCATCACATTGCACAGGCAAACATCCCAGCAAACATGGGCCAAGCTGCCCAGCACAGCAGAGAACACACAAAAATCAGGAGTTCTCTCCTACTGTAGCCAGATCTTAATGCTCAGCACCTACCAGATTTTGTTTCTAGTACATTTGACACGCTAGAGAAATAATGAATAGTAATTAGAATTAATCATTTCAAGTTCCATTGCAATTAACAGCAGTAGTAAGCATGCCAATTATTTATAAATACAGAAGTGACGCATGGGATCAGCCCAAAGATTTAACTAAGCCACTGTCCTGTTTCCAACAACTGTCAGCAGCAAATGCCTGGAAATACACCTGCAAGAGCAAGGCAGGCATCAAGCAAAGCTTTCCCTGAATATTCTTCCAACCCTCAATGGCTCACAGCTGAGAAATTTCCTGAGCCAAAGACTCCTGCCAGGCCTGTGCCTCTGAGCAGGTGGCACCCAGCAGCACCCACAAACTCCTTTTGCTCTGCAGAACATCTCTGCCTGTGCCTCAAAGGTCAAGCCCCAGAGGGTGCAGGGAAGTTCTGCATGTAGCACTATTTCTTTACTTATGTGAGACACAATTCTGTTAGCATCACTGCATGAGCTCAAGGTCTCATATAGGACTGGAGCACTCCTTTAGCCAAGTGCTGAATGTTAGTTTGCTGAGAAAAGGGCTCACAAGTGAGACAACAGCAGGTAACACATCTACTGTAGTCTAATGATTTCCCATAGCTTTAAAAAATCCTGTCACTGCAGCATTTGACCATGATAACCAAAGGATGCAATCAGGAGAAGGTTTGTAGATAAGCATTAGATTTCATTAAAACCAACCAGCAGAGATTGAAAATGAAGACAAGACAAGCTTATCAAGACACAAGTTCTCTTCTCAGTTCTATCAGCTCTCCTATTAAACTGTATCATCTGTCCCCAGAGATCTGCCTTGACTGAGCAGTGCTCAGTGCAGGAGCAGCGGGGAGCAGCTTGGTTTAGTGCCACTGCCCCTGCTCCCCATCCTGCAGCAGCCACAGAAAGGATGGGCCTCACATGCCAAGCAAGACCTGGGAATTAAAGTTGCTTTACCAGCAATGGGAAAAATATTCCCTTGGCAGGAAAAGGAGGGGTCAAGTTACAGTGCAATCTATGAAATGAGTCTGTTTCTCACCACTCATCAGAAAATAGAGTGGAAACAGCAGAGTGATGACTTTAGGTGGAATCACCAGCAAGATGAGAGAGGATATATACTTGAGCATCAGGGAGATGGGTAAAAAAACCAAGGGGATTTGGCTGAACTCATTTCCCTCAGACCTACAAAAGACACTTTTGTTCTGTGCTTCACATTCCCGACAGCACAGATGCAGCCATCGCAGGGAGTCGAACTGCAGGGTGCTCAAGTCAAAGAAAAGTTATTAAATAACTTCAGACAGGTTTTGGTGTAAGCTCCAAAAGCCCTTCCAACTCAGCTGGGCAGAAGCTGTGTGCAAGTCATTTGTTGCCCCTGAAGAAGGTAGCCTAGTGTGGAATTTTAAATAAAATACATAATGGTGTTCAGATATATGTTACAGCAACGAAACCACTGGAGATGATGGAGAGCCTTGTTTGGTTTGGGCTTTTGGTTTCGTTTTGAAACAATTTTGCAATAACACCACTTCAAGACAAGCTGCCATATATGAAGTGGCAGAGTCAATATTACATTTTAAATAAAACACTCATTTGTTTCTCATTGTGCCATCAAAATTATAAGCTTCTTGATTACAAACCCCTTTCCCAGAAAACCTCAGAGTAAGAGGTATGGTGCTGGCAGCCAGGATTGTTACCAGCACTGTATGATCCTCAGCAATACAGCCACACTACAAATGAATTTGCATACCAGAGATATTTGGGACCAAACTGCTCATTATTCCTGAGTTGTAACATGGCTCAAAACCAATCCCTCTATCCATTTACCTCTGTCCATTAACCATCCCTCTACTTCTTGGTCCATCTCCAATATGAGCAACTGGTGAAAAGTTTGGGGTAAAAACTCTGCAAAGATGAATTTAAGTCAGAACCAATATTTATTCCAAGATTGTTCCTCAGCCCATTCCATCTACTCCCCAGCTCTCCACTGTAAATCACTTGGGCTCCCCATATACTGCAGCACATCAGATCTCAACAGCATAGATCAGAATTCACAGCTGTGTTTATGCGAAAGAAAAACTAATAAATGAAAAATTATGAGTGGAAATTGAATCTGCTAGACGAATGCTCAGCAATAGATTAACATATGCTGCATTTGCAAAAAAAAAAAAAATACTTTAACTCCAGCTTACATTAAATATTGAGATTGCTGAGTTTTCCTCAATGTTCTGCATGTCTTGATATACTGTAAGCGAGCATATTTCATTAGTTGCATATATCCATATCTCTCTAATAACTTTCAAACTCCTGGACTCCTGTCATTTGGACTTACATTTGAAGAGACACTTGAGACCTATAAAAGAAGGGAAAAAAAACCAAAATCCATTACTAAAAGCAATGTGCTTTCACTGCTTTTGTCAGTAGAAACTTTCTTTGGAGCTGTATAATTGAAAAGCAATGCAGTAGCACAAAATATTACATGAGATGAGGAACATTTCAGTGACAGCCTCGCAGCCCACAAACCAAAACATAATGCATTGTTTATCACAGATAATTGCAGGCTTTCCATCCCATTTTAATCTTTTTGTTAGCTTTTAAACAAACTCTCTGTTCCCAATTTTAGAGAGAGGAATAAGAAAAAACATTTGCATTCTCTTCTGAAGAATATTCATTATTCAGGGTAACAGAGAGAATAAACTGGATCTTCTGCAGAATATACTACCCTACTTATGGTAGCTACCCCTTGCCAGATAAGATACAAGCCAGTGAACCATCACAACACATTTTCTTTATTTAACTTTTAGGAAACTGTAACTAAGCTGTAAGCTTCTCTGTTTCTATTCTTTGGCTTTGAATTTATTTTCTGCCTTATTTTAATATTTTCTAAATTAAAAAAAAAAAATCCCACAAAAGTCAAACCTTTTTCATGCAGATGAGGATGCCAGGAAGTAATTCAGTAGCAGATTTATCCCTGAGAACAGGAACACATTTTAAAAGTCATATCTCCATTTTTAATCATTTTTACAGTCTAAGAGAGAACATTTTCTAGTGAGATATTTCTCCTCCTGCCTGGACTGCTCTGAAGAACAGCCACAGTCCACGTAAAATCTGAGGTGCTGAAAAATCCACGAGAAGGTCAAAAATGTAATTCGGACACCAGTTTTAATTCAGCCTAGTTCAGCTAAAGTCATTCAAGGGAGAAAAAACCAAAACAATTTAGTGGTCAATAGCTAAAGAGAACTTTAGCCCACCCCTATATTACCAGGTTCACGGACATCAATGTTGATGACTGTTCTCATTTTCCTCACACATCTCTCCATAGCCTGAGTATTTGCACATATGACTGATACAACTCATCTCACAGAAGTCAGCAGAACTCCTCAAGTTCACCCACTACTGCTGAATTAAAACTCACTGCCTACCATCACTGATATCAGCTTCTCTCCTCAGGTGACCCAGCTTCAACTCGATATCCATATTTAACAAAAACCCAGCTCCCCTGCAACAAGATTGCAATGTTCTGTGTTAGTTATATCCTGCAAGGACAGGGGCCAACTAACACAGAAAAACCTGTGCAAAGTCAGCTCAGTTTGCTGACACCACCCAGGTGTTGCTCGTAGCAGGCACCTCCTCTAACAAGATTTGCAGTGCATTTTTTAGAACACTTGCTTAAATTAGTATCTGCAAACTACAGTGCCACACATGCATAATGCAGTGTGGCAGCTCTGAAGATTTAGTAAGGCTGTAGAGAGAAGCATCCATAGTGATAAATGAAAAATGCAGGTTTTCAAAATACAAACTTGATGTCTCAAGACACCTGTTACTTGCTTAGAGAATGAATGGAAAACTACCAGAAATCAGAATAGGCATTCTTATTAAGCTGTTCATAATTTACTACTCTGTTCTGCACTGTCAGCCAATCAGGCCTCTCTGGTTGGGCCAAAACTATTGCTGTGCAAATTCAGTCAGTAGGAGAAAGCTAAGCAGACAGCAAAACCTGGAACCGATCTTAACTTGGTCAGGGTGTAGGGATATTTGCAGCTCAGAAGGTGATCAAGGCCATTAAGTGTCTCAGTCACTGATGTGACACTAAGGATAGTGCAAGGTCTAAAGAAGTAAATTGTAATGCACTCTTGGTCTCTAAAAGAATTGCAGAAGTAGGAGGATTAAACTCACACCCTTGTGCTTCAAAGGCATGAAACTCCTGCTGAAATGGAGAAAGCAGAGTCTTGCAGTTCTTAGTAATACCTGATGTAGCAAATTTTTCAAAAAGACAGAAAAGCAAAGAGAAATGCAGAAACACAACAGGGTTTGAAGGCACAGATTAATAGATTTCAATATTAACCAAGTTAAGGTAGAGCTTGTTATTGGAGACTATTGCTTTCAAGTTGCTTCTGTTCATGTATTTATTAATTTGGGTATTTTTACACAGAAAAAAAGAAAAAGAGAGAGAAATTGATTTTAGATTTCTGAACTATACTCTGTCTTACTTCACTATTTCCACGGAACTCCAGAGTGAAGCTGTCTGTTCAAAATGACAAGTGGGCATTTTGGCAATGAAGACCAATAAAAATGCACTATCAGTTATTCTGCCTTGGTAACTAATAGACATTTTGTGCTTCTAACTTGCATCCTGCTGCCCAGAAGCCCCAGGGAACAGCCCTGCCATCAGTGGCAGCCACAACGTAGATCCCTGCCCATAGCACTTTCCCTAAGGCTCCCTCTCTGCATCACACAGGTGAATATTGTCCCCTCACACCAACTCTCTCATCCAGATGACAATTCCCAAAAGAGGAGCATTCAAATAATCACCCAGGCATTTGTACAGCTAAAATAGCAATAAGCTAATACCAGGGTCATAAACAACCATTCCAAGTTCTTTTTTGTGATAAATTGTTTGCAAACATTTCTACTGGCTCTAGCAGTATGATGTTGGAAGTCATGAGTGAGCAGAACAATTCCCACTGCAGCTGGATAAACCCTCCCTTCCCAATCTGTTACAGATGTAACAAGACACACATGGAGAAATAGCGTTGATCAAGGTGGAATAATATTTAGAGCAGAATGTCAGGTTCAGCCACAAATAGATTTGCTTGTGGAAGCAGCTGCTACACCCATTAGAATCGTTTAATAAACTGTTATGAAGATTGACACCTCAAAGTAATTAAGTATTAAGTATTTTTAGGTAATTACTGCAGCAATAACATAAGACGTGCTCCTTTTCAGAATGAGAAATTAACTGTAGCTCCCGTTGCTCCCATGCTCCTTTTAATAATTCATAATAGTTTGACACCAATCATTATTACTCCAGCTTTCCAACTTTCCAAACAAACTAATAGGAGCAAAAGAAACTGTTTACAGTCCAGGGCATATCCCACCAGTTTAACATGAGCTGGTTATACAGGACTTCTAGGGGAAAGAAGCACACAGAAGGCATGAAGACTGACTAACAGCAAAAAATCCACGTGTAAAGCAAATACATCTAAGTCGAGGTCCTGTGTAGAAGGACAGAAAAAATAGTACAGCAACAAAAGTAGCCATAAGAAAATGATGTCTCATTAACAGGCATGCTGCCACATTTGTTAGGACACTCACATGCTGAGTGTGGTGAGGAAGGGATGTTTTCATACAATCCGTGTTCATGGAACACCACCCAAACCAAGCTCCCCACCTTCTCTCTTCCACTGACACCTGAACTCAGACTCATTCCCCAAGCCCTTTGAAGGGCAGAGGTTCATCCTGGATATCCAATCACCCATCTGCATTTGCCAAGTGAGACATCAGAAACTGTCCTGCACCCACACTTGTTCCATGTTCGCACAGAACATTTTTACAACCGTGCACAGAGCCAGACTCAGGCTCATTCTGCTTCCAAGCAGTATTTTATCTGCTAATTACAAAAAATACAAACCCAAAATTTCCCATAGGCACACTTGTTATTTTTCCTATAAACTGCCCAGTTAAACCACAACAGGTTTCCTGTGAGTCAGTATTGATAGGACCTCAACATGCAGATGGGTTTTCTCAGTGCAGAAAAGCTTAACTGTGCTCCCCCTGCAGAGGCAGTGTGCCTATCCCGAGGCTCGTTTTAAGAGCAGAGTGACCAGGGCAGATTTCAGTGCTGTCCCCGTCCTGCACAGTGTCACCACTCCAGAATTCAGTGTCCAGAATTCAGCAGAATTCAGCCTTGATCCACTTAGTGCCAGTGGGCTGGCATGACATCCTTCAGGCCCTGGCAGATTGAGAGCATCTGCACTCAAAAAAACTGCTCTGCCATCCTAAAAGAAATTTTGAGAATTAAAAGGTAAATAAAAATAAATATACATCAATTAGACAAGAAAGCCAAATCCTAGAAAATGTTACTGAGTTAAAAAAAACAAACAAACAAACAAACAAACAGAACCAACAAAGGTTAAAACAAAATGGTCTTATCAATAAAAATGCTTCAGTAGTTTTAAAACTACCTTTGAGTGGCTTTGGCCTTATTACTTTCAGTGAATCTGAAGGTTTGTTTTGTATTTTAACTTAAATGTCAAGTTATAAATGCACTTTGAACTGAAAATACATTTAAAAAAACCTTTTCAAAACAGGACATTTACTAAAACTAACCATTTTCCCATAAACAGGCTTGGCTTTGACAGAAAAATGTCAGCATAAAACATACCCACAGCTCTATTCTGAACTGCGTGGCCCCTAATGAGAGGATATTCCTCATCTGGCCATCTGAAAACATCTCTCAGTGCCCTACCACCCAGGCACTCCTAGACAGCTTTTTTCCACAGCCTGGTCAGATCACTGGTGTTGCTTCATCAGGATTTTTAGCTGCTGCCTTCCTCTGCCCTCCTAGCAGAGGTGCTCATCAGGAAAGCTCAGAGTCCTTCTCTGCAAAGATGAGGACATTGTTGCTTGGGATGGATAGATATAGTTAGATTAACCCCCACTTTGTCTTCATGTGCTCCCATCACAGCAAAGATAAATATCTGGCCCAAACACAGCCTCTGCCCAACCCCATTAACATTTGGTTAAAAGAGCCACCAAAGTAGAGAATAACAGCTCCTCATTTATTTTAAAATGTTTCCTGGTTTGTTTTTGAAATGCACCATCTGTGCTTTCACCACCATGTGTTAATGAAACCCAGCTCTTTGCTCTTTTAGGGCACAAAAGTGATTTTAAATGCACCAGTAGGCGGGAACCTGAACCCAGAAGTTGCAGCTGTGACTGTAAGTAGCGTGTGGTAATGGCACATCCACCTTTCCACCTGGAAAAGCTCATCCCCACAGCTGCCAGAAGCTGTCTGAAGAAGATTGTGAAAAACCCACCAGCAGCATCCAGCCTCTTTTACAATTCACATGTAATGAGGCCAAGGAGATTTCATCATCCATAGATTTCAAGTAATGGTCGGATTCAAACAGCTGGAGTTGAGACACACTCTCACAGATGGTTCTTATGTTTGCTTTTGTTGTGGTTTAGCCAGTAGACTTTGGGATAACTGTGTTTTCAGGATCCCAAGGCTCTAATAAAGTTGCATTTCCCATCAGCTCTATTTTTATTTGCATTGCTACAGGAGGTACCTTGGCATCTGCAAGACAAGATAGAAAGGCTTACAAAGTGGATCAAAGTGTAGAGTAGGGCACAAGCTGACTCTTCAGATAAATCTACAAAACCTGCAACTAAACTGTGCTTTGAAGAGGAATTTTAAATTTTATCAAATCTGTTTGGTGCTCTCTGTGTACTCAAGATGGACACCCAAGATTTTTATCCTGATTAAGCAAGCAGTAAAGGTAGTTAAATTCCATAAAAATTCTCTCAGACCAAAGCACATTTCCATAGCACATAACTCAGATTATGCTAACAAAACAATGGATTAACTTTTATTTCCCTCAAATGGTAATGTTGTTAAAAACACAAAGCCAAGTGACACTGCCCTGGCTAGGAAAAGCCCATCAGTTTTGTGCAAAGATTACTCTTATTAAATAGTAATATCTCTGACTGCTCAGAAATTACCATTGTCTGCGGGAGACAGAGAAGGAAGGAAATGTGGGGGAGGAGGAAATGAGAGTGGGACAGAGGTGTTAACCCCTGCCTTTAAAGACATTGCTCTCTTTGGTAAAAGTGACATCACTGTGCTCCTAAAGAGATGAAAATCTGAGCCTAATATCAGGAGTCTGCCTTTTCCTGAGGAGCAACACCACGAATTTCAACATCTTTTACCCACAAGGGGAAGTGGTACCAGTTATCATGGGAGAAAAATAAATCATAATGTTTCATGTCCAGACCAAAAATTAAGTAAACTCTGGAAAAGCAACAATAAATCCTGAAAACATAAGGTTGTATTCCACATTAAATATGAAACAAACCTACTAAAAACAGGGAAGTTTAAAAAAAAGTTTGAATTATGCCTGAAGAGACCTTGGCCATATGTGGTGCCATATTCAGAAATTTCTTTCTAGGCTGCTATGCCACTGTTCCATTTGTTAAATTATTTTTATGTTAGTGAGAATGATTAGGCTTCTTGTGCAGTTATTGGGACCCGAAAGGCACCTTTATTTACCTCATTTATCACATACAGCAGCATTCAGCTGAAGTGTAGAGGTAAACAATTTTAAATGGCAATATTCTTGCTAGAATGCAGTCATCTTGACCACAGGAGCTTTGGAAAAATGCAGATTTAAACTGTTCACATTATTGTTTTATCTGCATTTCAGTCTGAATTACTAACTTATCATCAAGCTCAGCAATAAAGAAACACGGAGGGAATGTATTAAATATTTATGCCTACAGTACCTCACAAGTTTTCATTGAAATATTAATTGCAAAACAAAAGCACAACCGTTCCAGCTACCAGGAGTGGTAAAGGCAGTACTTAAAGCCAGCTAACGGTGCCACAGCCAATTTAATTTGGTGTGCTAAAAGAATTGTTAGCTCAATTTAAATTTGTCAAGGGAAATACTTTGAAAATATATATTCAAAATATTTGTCAGTCGCTTTGCAATCAGCACCTGCTGGAACTGTTAAATTGCTTACATGTTACAGGATAAACATAAACTAGGGAAATATCTCCCTACCCTGGCTCCCTAGGTTATGCTGAATTTCTATCACAGGATTTCCTGCAGCTTTGCACACTCACACCAGGACTGACTCGTTAGTCCAGGACTCCAGAGTCTGGCCTTGCCACGATGGTTATGGCAAAACAGTTGCCACTTCATACCAGCCACAGGCAGCCTTTCATCGTGTCATTTTCTTAAGAGGTGGTCTGTTCAACCAGAGAATGCCTTTTACAGTAAGTTGAAATTATTTTTTAAAAGAAATAAAAGCTTACTGCAATCTGAAAGAAATAAAAACTGGTCTTTGCTGAAAGAGCATATTATAAAAGGCAACCTGCGTGGGTGAGGAGGGGAGAAATGCCAGCTAAAATGGGCTGAAGAGAAAAATCAAAAGAGTAGCTGGGATAAGTGAAGAGAAACCTCTTCTTCATAGAGATTAAATTATTAATTATCCTGAAGAAAGCCCTATGTTTACCTCACACATGTTCAGTGCCTTAACAAGGGCCACCATTGGCGCTGCCTTGTAACAGCGCAGCACACACTGAGCTGCTCAGCTCATTGCATTACAGCGGATTTTAAACACCAGTGCTCCTCAAAGGCAATGATATGGGGTCAAGAACATAATACCCACTGCAGAGAAATCTAATTCCAAAGTCTTTTCCCACCCCAAAATGGCTTTAGGTATTGAAATGAATCCTGTATTACAGCTAAGCTTTGGTCAAAGCAGAAATTCTGACAGATTTATTACTACCTTATCAAGTGACTTCATGGTTTCAAAAAAATACATATTTTCTTCTAAAATCCATTTATCTAGGCAGAATTTAATAGTTGCAAAAAGTATGCTCATTTAATTGAAATTTGCTCCTAGCATGTTACTCTAGGGCTCTCTCCATCTGCAGCACCCCACCAAGGCGTGTGTCCTTTTATTCCTGCCGTCTATCTTCCACATTCAGAGGCCCACTTAAAATCATGCTAAGGCACTTTCCTTTATGCCTTTGCATTCTCAGAAAATTGCTTTTTAACTTGGGTCAGCTTCAATTTTAACTTTATTTTTTAGGAAATGTTTTTTAATCTGCAGCAGTTCAGCATTTATATACCTCATTTTACAGTGCTGCTCTGGAAGAAATGAAGGAAGTGGCCGGGGCCTCATCACCCCAAAGCAGTGCTATGTTCATCAAATGTGCTGTGAGGCTCTGGGGGAGACAAGAAAAATAGGCTGTAATTCTGGCTCAGACCCTCCCCAGCCTCCAGCAGAAGGTAAAATCACTGCTGGGTGATGCTGGATGTCAGGACGTGCTCTGTGGCACACACATGCCCATGGGCCCATTGGACCATTACTATCTCAAAGCATTTCACTTCTACAAACTTTTTGATTAATGAAAACATCTAAAAGCCCTCCCAAGAGCTAAGGACAGCCCTGGAGAAGGGTAAGCAGAAATTATCACTCATCTAAAAGCTTTCAGTTGCATTAGTACACATCTGGAATAACTTGTTCAATTCAGGGCACCTCAAGACAAGCTGACAGGATGCCATGGGAGCCCAGGTGAGCCCCAGAGGCAGCTCTGCATGATCCCACTCCAGCCACCAGGGCTCTGGGACTCACAGACAGCACTGGAGAAGGGAAGGGAAGGTTTCGGGAAGAGAAGAGGAGAGGAGAGGAGAGGAGAGGAGAGGAGAGGAGAGGAGAGGAGAGGAGAGGAGAGGAGAGGAGAGGAGAGGAGAGGAGAGGAGAGGAGAGGAGAGGAGAGTACAGGAGAGTAGAGGAGAGGAGAGGAGAGGAGAGGGAGAGGAGGAGAGGAGAGGGAGAGGAGAGGAGAGGAGAGGAGAGGAGGAGGAGAGGAGGAGGAGAGGAGAGGAGAGGAGAGGAGGAGAGGAGGAGAGGAGAGAGGAGAGGAGGAGAAGAAGAGAGGAGAAGAAGAGAGGAGAAGAGAGAAGAAGAAAAGAGAAGAAGAAAAGAGAAGAAGAAAAGAGAAGAAGAAAAGAGAAGAAGAGAGGAGAAGAAGAGAGGAGAAGAAGAGAGGAGAAGAAGAGAGGAGAAGAGAGAGGAGAGGAGAGGAGAGGAGAGGAGAGGAGAGGAGGAGAGGAGAGGAGAGGAGAGGAGAGGAGAGGAGAGGAGAGGAGGAGAGGAGAGGAGAGGAGAGGAGAGAGAGGAGAGGAGAGGAGAGGAGGAGAGGAGAGGAGGAGAGGAGAGAGGAGAGGAGAGAGAGGAGGAGGAGGAGGAGAGGAGAGGAGAGGAGAGGAGAGAAGAGAAGAGAAGAGAAGAGAAGAGAAGAGAAGAGAAGAGAAGAGAAGAGAAGAGAAGAGAAGAGAAGAGAAGAGAAGAGAAGAGAAGAGAAGAGAAGAAGAGAAGAGAAGAGAAGAGAAGAGAAGAGGAAGAGAAGAGAAGAGAAGAGAAGAGAAGAGAAGAGAAGAGAAGAGAAGAAAAGATAAGAGAAGAGAAGAGAAGAGAAGAGAAGAGAAGAGAAGAGAAGAGAAGAGAAGAGAAGAGAAGAGAAGAGAAGAGAAGAGAAGAGAAGAGAAGAGAGAAGCACCTGGCAGAAGGGAAACCAGAAAGAAGTGGATTTAAATTAGAAACTAGGAAGACAGTCTGGACTGTGGGGGAGGTGAGGCCCTGGCACAGGTTGTCCAGAGAAGCTGTGGCTGCCCCATTCCTGGAAGTGTTCAAGGCCAGGCTGGATGGGGCTTGGAGCAGCCTGGTCAAGTGGAAGGTGTCCCTGCCCATGGCAGGGCATGGGACATGGGGATCTTTAAGGTCCCTTCCAACCCACACCATGCTATGATTCTGTGATATTAAGAAAGCAGTGTTCCATATAATTGAAACTGTAAACATAAAAAAAATCTTTGACCAAAAGTATATTAGAAAAGGAACTCCTACCCAATTCATGGATGTAGGCTACACACTGAGCTTCTAAAAGTTAATGAAGAAGCATTTCAAATATATATTCTACTGGGTTTGGTTCCCATAATAAATTCTTAATGTAGAGGAGTTGATGCTTCATATTTCCTTTTGTCCACTTCCAATCACAGTGCCAAGTGCACTTATCTGAAGGACATTATTTTAATGAAGTCATTTGTGCCCTTAAAAATTAATATGTCAGAGCAGTTAAAGTCTAGCAACTGTAACCAAACCAAATAATGTATAATGGAGAAATGCAGTGAGAAAAAAATACAGCCTGAAGTCAAGGTTAAAATAGTTAACCTTAGGAAAAAGAGGGAAAAGAAAAGCCAACACCAATTATATGTCCTCTTGACACACCATAAAGAATACCATTACATTTTCATCACCCTACTGCATACAGTTGTGAATTGAGATTATTAACCATCACTGTACTGAAGGCACCATGAAATTTATCTTCATTTGAGGAGATAAAAATTATATTCTTGTGGTCTAGAGACACTTGATCTAAGAGAAGCCCCTTTAGCAGCACAGTACCAGAGCTTCTCAGAGAGCCATGACTAGAACAGTCCTTTTTGTTGTAAAGGGTTCCGTGCAAGCCAAATACATTGCAAAAACACGATGCAACATTCACTCTTCCAGTTCTTTAAGCCAAGTCTTACAGAAACTGCTCTTTAATTCCATCAGTTCAGGAAAATCCTTTCCTCATTTTTGTATAAAGCCATGACAGACTGTTAGAGCAAAAGCTCCTTAAATTAGAACAGCTCCAACTCAGGGCTTCCTGCCTGCAAAAAATTCAGCTTTTCCCACATTCAGGTGAAAGTGAACCATGTACCATCTAAAATGCCAACAACATACAAGAATACTAAGAGCACCTGCTGATGTGCTACTACTTCATCCCTTTTCTTACCATGACATTTTCTTCAGTGAATGCCATCATTCCAGTAGGAATTGACAGAAGTAGAGCTGGTTCCCTGTGAAATGACAGGAAGTGTTCACATACAGAACTGAGGCTTCCTCCTTCAACATTCCAGCAGATGTGCCACCCACAAATTCACTGTCCTTTGGGTGGTGGAAGGGGATTCCTAGCCAAGCATGCAGAAAATATAAACACATGAAGAGTTAATCTTCTGTCCAAATTTCCTCATATCCAACACCCCCACCTCCCTTCCAACAAATGGACAATATTTTTCTCTCCTGCAGAGAAAGACCATGTCCACGGGAACTCAGCAATCTAACACCACAGCAGTTCACTTAAACTGCTGCTCACATGGGAGTTTTCTTCATTATTAGCTGCAAATGTTTCCAGACAAGAAAAGCACAATCACATTTGCAGAACCCATCACATATTTATGCGTTCTTCCTCTTGGCCCATGGAATTTACTGGTTTGATAAACTCCCATCCCCTTTTAACACAGCTTAGCAGTCTCCAAGGTGCACCTCCAAACCAGATTAATGTACCTCCAGAACATTCATAAGGTAAAGAAATGTAATTTAATTTGTGATTGCATAAACCAGTCACGGAAGCCTCCCAAGAAGCCTGAGTTTTCATTTCTTTCATAGTAGACATTTAATTATATGATAATTACTTACAGCTTGCAGCTCAGCTTCTACTTTTATGAAATATAAATTGCTCTTCACTCAAAAGTGCAGGATGAGCATTTAAAAGGCTTCATTAAGTAGGTTTTAAGATTTTTCTGACGATTTTCTTTAAGCTGTGAAATGGAAAGCAGATGTACCTGTAAACTGAGACTTGCTTCACAGAAGAACAAAGTAGAATTGCTAGTGTGATACCAGGATGGATGAGCCTTTACAAGAAAAAAAAATATTAACTTTTAACAAACACCTTTTTTTACATAATAAACAAAATATTTCTGTCAAGTTGCATGACAAAAGAAGGGAATAAGCACTATTGCCAGATCTCAGAGATGAAAAACAAGGCTCTTTATCCTAAATTTCCACAGCTTGGAAACCTGAGGTTGTGTCAGACTCACACTATTATTAAAGCAGCCCAACCAAAAACCCACCAACTCATTTGTGGCTTCCTAAAAGCCTAGAAAACAGGAGTTACGAAAGCACAAAGAGGAAGACAAGAAAAATAACTTCACACGAATTTACGTATTGTAATTCTGTGACTGTTTTGACCTTGCTTTTGATTTTAGACCATTAGGAGATGGTGGTACCGGTACTTCCGCCCTCTCACATCTTCACAGTGCTACAAGACCAGACCTAGGAACAAACGTGTGAGGACACAAAATCACCAAAGGCCAAGGTCCTGGCTGCTGCAAATTTGTGCAGGTGTTACTGCTATCTGGTGGCCACACAAATCTCACAATGGTGGTAGACAGATGCTGTTTGCTGCAAATCCTGCAGGAAACATGACCCAGGCAGGCAGCGTGTTCTTCTGCCACAGGCTTGTGGCTCCTTCATCCCAGGCAGGAGAGGTGAGCTGAGGAAGGTGCTGAGGTGTGAACTCCACCTTTTGAGACTCCAAGAGGTAAGTTTTTCTGATTTTAGATTAGCAGCTGGCTATGGCCACACTATTAATTATATCTGGATTAATTAAACATGAATATACAAAATGAGACAATAAAACTAACACACACAACCTGCCTGTAAATTCTGCTTGGCAGCTGTTGTCCACCACCCTCCAAGCCAGTACCTCAGAGGAGAAATTCTCTCTGAAGCAGAGGAACACACAACTTGAGACTTGCCTAGACCAGTGCACTGTTAGGGAAACTAAGCAGATCTAAAAAACACAGATTGAAAGGCACAGTTAAACTGCATTAAGTCTTTGTATGGACACTCTCAATCAGAATTAAAGTACCCCCGATTCAAGTGAAACTTATTAATTCCCAAGGGAAAACAAAGCCTATTATGATTTTTTGTCACTTAAATTCTGAAATCTACTGAGAATTTGATCATTTGTTTTAAAAGGTACTTTGGAATAATTTTCCTAAGGGCTCCCATCTAGAGCAGCATTTGCAGACTGCAGTGTCTTTTCAAACACTTTACACACACTGCAGTACTGAGCACTCACGTCACCCCGGAGTCACCTCTCTGCAGCAAGTGAATTCAGTTTACTCTTTTTCCTTCCTCTGGAGATGACATACCTCAAGGAGATACTTTTAATTGTGACCATGGGCAAGCAGCCACCCAGACACTGGTCTTTTACATAAAGGCTGTGAACAGTGCTCCTAACACATGGCAGGCTGGAGTCAGCCGTGATCCAGGGGAAAATTAAGAGCCAACACCCCACAGCAAGCTGTGCCTTGGCTGGAACGGGCAGAAAAGTTCATCTTTATTTTATATAGTTTACAAAAGGGCAGAAAATGCCATGCCATTTCATTCTGAGCAGCTTCTTCCATTATCTACTGCAGCACATAGCACTTAGCAGCTAAATAACAGCAAAGGAAGGAAATTAAGAAGTATAGAGGAGCAAAAGGAGTTATATTTCCAGCTGAGACGTGGAGAGAATTGAGAGATGGTGAAAGGCTGCTTTGTGTAGGACTGAACATATCTTCTGTACCCTTAATCACACCAACACAGTCTGCTGGGGTCAGGCTCTCAAATACCCTCATATTGATCAGTAATGTCTCAACCTGTGGAAATCAGCTTAATGCTGAAACAAAAGCTACCTGGCAGCACATAAAAAATTTAAACACATTTTTTGAGCACAAGTGCTGAAGGAAGGTGTGCCCATGGGCTGCCCAGGGAAGGGCCTCTCTCAAAGGGAAAAGGCTACTTAGAGCTACTGTGAGACCTGACACACTTTTGGCCACACGCTTTGCCTTGAAAGGGGACAAGATTTTTTACAGCTGCTTTTCTGAAACTTATCTCGTGTCCAGAGAGGGAAGAGGAGGGTCAGGGGACAGGGAGACATCGCTGCCTTCTCTGTCCTGGCCTCTCCATACCACACCTATTTCCATACTTCACCAGGGGAACTTCATTCAGTGAAACGGTTTGAAGGCAGTGGGGAGGTAAGGAGAACACCTGATCACAGAGTCCCATAAAAATAAAAGGTTTCTCTTTTAGGTTCCATAAAATCTGGCTGAAATTTTGCATCTGCAACAACTGCACAATTAAGACTGCAAGAGATAAAGTTGTAATTTAAACCTATAATTAAAATCAAACTTCTAAAGAGCAATCTTTTATTCTTTCCAATCTGTTCTTTTAACATTTTATCAGTTTAAGGCACTTTTAAAACCCATAGCAAGATATAACACCACACTCTTCCCAGAAAGTGAAGTAGCAGGGCCTCAAACAACATCTGCCATCAGGCAGGTGTACTTTGTGCTCCAATGAAGAATGTCCCATTTTTCATAGTTGGATACTGCTGGGGAACCTCATTAGAAACCAAATTACTACCTGCATCAGGTTTACACTAATGTATTGACATCTACAGCGCTGGTTAAATGAACCGTAAATCCAATACACTAAAGTCATTTTCAACTGAATCAAATCAGGTTTCAGTCAAAAGAATTACAATTGTCATATACTTAAAGCGTGGCACTTTCCTGGTGTCTCCAGCTAGATCATTTCAGACACAGAGAGAAAACTGTGAACCTATGAAACAGCACAAGCTAAATTGGACACACTGCAAGCATACTAAACACAGGGCGAGGAGTTTGAGGATGATAATTGACTCTAATTGACTACTTGGTAAAGCTACCCAGGCATCCACAGGCACACTCCTTGCTAATCTGTTTTCAACAGATGCTATTTTCTTCTCCTCAGTTAATTTATACTTTCTTATACAAACCACATTGTTTGCATTTCACAGAATCTTTTAATTTTAAATATTTACCTCCTAGTCTCCCTCTGAAATAATGGCTTTGTGGGACTTTGGGCCCCACTTGCAGCACATAAGGGCCAGGCAGCAGCACTTTGCACAGCCCTCCTCAAAGTTCTCTCTCAACAGGAAGAAAAATGCCTTCCAAATTCGCACTCATGTGTTGTCTGTTCCCCTCACAGCCACCACTGGTCTTCTCTCAATATTGACCTAAAAATCCTTGACCCACATGCAAGTGAGGACAGCATTAACCCCAAATTTCCTATTCTCTCAGGATAGATGATTTCCCAATAAATCCAGGTCTGTCATCCAGTGCCTGACCATGTGCACAGGGGATGTCAGCAGAGAAGACAAAGCCACTTTCCCCCTGTCCTGCTCCTCCAGCCTGCCTTTTCAGCTTGTTTAAACAAAGGTATTTGAAAGGCCTAATTCAAATTCAGTACAGTTACGAATTTGAACTAACAGATTTGTCCAGGTAGATTTTCCTCCAGCCTCACACAGACACTTTCCCTAAGTGGCCTTAGTTCTGCTTAATTCATTTCCCAGAAATAGAAAACAGCAAAGTGTAAATTAAAAAGGAAATATATATGAGCCAGCTCCTCTATCAGCATAAATCAAACCTGGTGCCAGTGAATTACTCTGACACTTAGTGTCTGAGGAACCAGCTCCTTATCAAGAGTTTATATAGATTAAATTCATTTACTAGGCCAGACTATAAACAATCTCTTTTGGCCTCTTGCTATCTAAATCCCAGGCAGACAATCTGTGCAAGTCCAACTCCTCCCCCTGCCCTTTGCTTGGGGCAGTTCTGTCTCCATGATCCTCTCCAGCAATAAAGAGATGCCCCTTGGAAGATGTAGCCATGCAACAGAGCAAAAGGCACATTAAATTTATGCAGCCTGGAAGAAATTCTGCTGATCAGTCAGAAATAATTGGTGACCTTCTATTATGAGAAGAAACAACCTCAGTAGAAGGGGTGGAAACGACTTGCTTCCATTCATGCACAGAGCTGGATTGTCTGGAGAGCTGAGGCTGTCCAGTTGGATGGTACTCTCACTCCTTTGGTCACTTTTCATCCCCATTTACCATTTTCCACAGTGCCTGTGGTGTTTACAGCCTGTTCCTAGAGGACTCTAGCAGAAAGTCATCCTGCCAGTGTATTCAAGGACACTTCTGCAAGACACTGTTACTCACCTGACACGTTTATAGGCTGATGGTAAAAGTGAGGATCACCCACATAGTGCATCTCATTCCCATATTGTTCCTGAAATGCTGGATCTGCCCCTAGAACAGGGCTCTGGGACCTCCCAAGTCAGCCAGCTGGCAGGGAGTCAGCCTGTCCCCTGAACCCAGCACACAGGCAGGTCTTGGACCAGGACAAGCTGGCACAGCTCAGCAGAAGGCATTGGGCTGTTTGCTCAGTGTGTTTGCTATCAAGTGAAAGGTCAGCAACTCATTGTGGAAAAACATAGAAAATGCTGTTATACTGAGGTGAAAACAGCCTCGAGCAGAGTGAAGACGTTAGAGTGAAAAAAGATCACACTTACCTTGGAACAGATTTGTTTTCAGTTGCTTTTTCCTTCCAATTCTCAAATTCTTTTTTGTCCCACTCAGTTTTCCAGTGTATTGTTAGTTTCTTACTCCCCTGTGAACAAGCATCTTGCACACAAGTTTCATATAGGTGCAACTCCTTTCCATTGCTTCCCTGGACAGCTCAGTTTGCACCAGTGTCCATCAGGAGATGGACAAGGATGCCATGCTGCTGGCATCAATTCACCTCAGCCATTTCTGCGGTGAGCTGGGAAAGCTGCACCATCCTCACCACATCAGTCCATAGTCAACTCTCCTACACTTTAACCACGGTCATTTTATCCCCCTCCACCCTGCAAAACAAAAGAGTAGGTATTAATTTAGCAGCTGTAAGGTTGCTTTTCATCCTGCAGAGCCAGCTGCCATGGGGTACCTTCACAGGATGCTCACCAGACAATCAAAACATTGGTGGGATAACCAGCACTGTGGCTGATGCAGGAGCTGTGAACTGGAGATCTCTGTTACTAAATACATGAGAAAGAATAAAGTCTGTGATTTCACTGTAGCTGAGTCTATAACACACACTCTCTGTGAACCACACGTTCTCCAGGGGATTAGGGGACCACATAACTGCACTGGGCTTCCCTTTATAGGAAACAAAAAAACCTGCAGGGCAAGCATGGAACAGAGTCAAAGAAAAGCCTGGTCCATTGGGTAAAGGGAAAGAGGTTCAAAGTATGTACCAATGAAAGGGCAATACCAAGAAATTGAGGTTAGTTCAGAGCCAGTTACAAAAGCTCAGAACAGAGAGTGGCTACATGAGGCTTTAAAAACTAGTAGCAGATCCAGAAATAAAATCCAATCTTAAAGAGGGTTGTAAAGGAAACACATGAAATCCCCAACATAGTAACAGGTCAGAAAGGTCATTTCACTGGTGAGCTCTCCAAATACAACACGACGAACAAGCTTGCTAATGCTGAGAGACTCAGGATAATTTTCTTGTAGTACAGAGTCTGTGCCCAACCATAGTGCAAACCAGCCAGAGCCAGTGCATCAAGTCTTATTATCAGTGTAGGAGGATCAAAACACCTTCCTCAAACATCTTTGATGAAGGCTTCTGACTTTTGAATTACATCCTATGCTTCAATTCATTATTTTTGATGATAGTCTTTTATTTTCATCCAAACTAATTATGCCCAAAGCAATGGTAATGATAGATTTGGCATCAATTATCCCTGTAGATGCTCTCAACTTAAATCATCCTTTTGCACACAGACAACTCCCTTGGCTACCTCCTGCCAGAGCATCGACACCTGAGTATTTATTTCACTAATTATTTTTATGCACATCATCACTGGCATTTGGTATAAACTACAGGAATATAAACAGCTTTCACCTCCTGTGTTGTCCAGAGACATCAGAAGATGGGCTCTCTCAGCAGTGAGCTGCTGTCTGATAGTCTGCTCAGAAACTGCACTGTAACTGAACTGTGTTCACAAAATCTTCCTCAGTCACAGACCCTGTACCAGACGAGATGTCCAAGCAGGTCATTTGTGGAGTCTTATCAGTACAAGACCAGATTTACTGATATACTAGACCAGTGTCTCTTCACTGAAATTACTGGAGAGTCAAGAGTTCAAAAAAGCTGAAAACTGTCAGGGACTTTTGCATAAAATAAAGACTTCTGCACTTTTGCAGCTGCCTCTCTAGCTGTCCACTTCTCCAAGTCTTCCCTGGCCTGGAAGGGATTACTCAATCCTGAAAGAGAAGGAAAGTCCACAGTGACTGGGATGACAGATAGATCCACCTACTGGCATAAAGTTCACATTTTATGTCAATCCCACTTCCAAATCAGAAAAAAAAAAGTTGCCTGTTGGAAGTGAAAGGCTTCTACATTATCATTTACATTATTATGTCCACCTTTTTCCTCAAAAAAAGGTCAAAAGTAGTCACTTGACTTTCACATAAAAAACCATAACCAAATAGATGCCAACATTTTTTCTGACATTCTGACTCAGAATGTAAAAATAATCTCAAATAGCCCCTCTATATTTGAAAATTGTGTTTACTCCTGAGACAAATAGGATTAGTCTCAGTGACAGATTAATTTGCTTTTTGATACAGAAAAAGTGTTCTGTGGGATGAACACAAACACTGCAGGCTCCAGAGGATTGCAGGAGAGCATTTCACCTCCAGGTCACTGGTTCAGGTTCTACCTGGAGGTAGGGACAGAAGATTTTTTTAATGTCTAATGTTCAGTGGTCTGTGTGAAATGAGTTTTGTTGCTGTGCCTTCAAGTTAACACTACCAAGTGTCTTACTGGTGAGGCCAAGGACTGGGCAACTGCAGTGAGCAGAGAGAGAACCCTCCTGCTTCCTGAGTTTCCTTTCCATAAAGGAAAGTCTGTTCTTGGGCTGGTTGTAATGCAGTGGTTCAGTAAAAAAACAGAAGATTTCTTGACATTGGGGCTTATTAGGTCATTGCTTGTCACCAGAATTAAAACTGTTCCAAATGAATGCTGAAGGCAGCATTTATAACCCAAAAGAACCTGTTTAAACTCAGATCTGATTCAGAGATGAACAGGCTACTCTCCTCCAGAAGTTTCTCCTTTTCTTCTTATTTGCAGATATGTGGCTTTCTCTAAAAGAAATATATACAGTCCCAAAGCCTAGGAGACTGCAGTTTTGGAGCATTTCCAGAAGCACCAGATGAAACACATTGCACCTGGAAAGGTCTTCTGAGGGCAGATGGAAATAAGCAATAAGCCATTTTTCCTTTATGTAATCCCACACTGCCAATAACACTGCCCAGAGGCCTCATTCCCTACCTGATATGCATATTGAGTTACTTTTACTCCTGTGACATAACACACTTAATGTATTTTAAAAGCAAAAGGCTACTTGAGATTTCCCAAATTGAAACCCTGTTTTAAAGGTCAAAATTTGAGACACTGTTCAGGGAGAAGACTACTGCTCCCAGGAAGGCTGCTCTGTGGACCTTAGCAGAGTCCCAGCAGCAATAAAAGCACTGCAGACAGTCACCAAGAGCAGCTGCGCTGAACACAGTGCTCTGCAGGCAGGGGACGCACTGGAGAGGGGATGCAGAGAGCCTGCTGCATCCTCCCAGCCTCAGGGCCTCCTAAACCCACGCTGCAGACACCAATGTCATCTTCAAAGGACATCCAGGAGCTGCTCTGAGGCTGTTCTGGTCACTCCTGCAAAGCGCATCCTTTCAGGATAGCTTTAGCCACACCTCTTCCCCCAGTCTATGCACGATACGGGAGAGGGGAAGGCAACATTGGACTTTGCCTGAAATGAGTAAAGGAAGCAAGAAATTAACTAATGTGTTTTCCAGATCTTGCTATGATGCTCTATAAAAGAAAAACAGGTTCTTGCACAAGCTACCCACCCATAACAATTTATAGCGCCTGATTTGGGGGCGTTAACCTGTGCACACAAAATGTGTCCATTAATTGTTTAATCTGTGCCCCTCTACTGTAAAAGCTACGTGCCAAGGACAATACTGGAGCTATCTATGGATAGGAAAACAAACTTAGAGACCAGAAAGATATAAACACTTCAAAAAAGCCTAGGGACCAGAGAGCCATGGCTGCCCCCACCCAGAAGCAACATGGCCACTGACTGCTTCATCCCAATACGGAGTAAGCACAACCAAAGTTGTACAGGTTTTTTCCACTTTCTTGAGCGTCACGTTGGGCGTCAAAATATTTGTCCTGGTCTAGGGCAAATTTTAGGAGGAAACCTCTGAGGGGGTCTCCCCCAGAAAAGCCAATTCCAGCCACCCCTCCCCCAACCGGCTCGTGAAAGATTTTCTTTGAGAAAAGTTTATTTAACAAATGAAGTATTCACAAGCCTGAAAAATGAATGATATAAACCAATGAAACCTCTCGTTGCTCTGAAGAGATGGCAAATTCAGAGAGTCCTTCTGTGGGTGTGGCTGTGTCAGCCTCAGTCTCTCCAGGGCTGGGGCCGGTGCCCAGGCCCGGCTGCAGAGTCGGGGCCCCGGGGATTGTCCTGATGTCCTGGGCTGGAGAGAAGCTCAGCAGTCCCAGAAGGAAAAACAGCAAAAAAACAAAGTTTCTCTCTCTCTGCAAAAGCCGAGAGAACTCCAAGAGCACCCAGAGAGCCTGATGTCCCTGTGTCTGTCCCGGAGCAGCCCCAGCAGCAATCCCGGGGCAGCAGAGTGGAGCTCCTGCAGACAAACTGCGCGCGTCTTCTCTCCCCTGTGCTCCCTCTGTGTCTCTGGGCCGGGCTTAAAGCTGAACTGAATATCCAGCATAAGGAGAGAGGACTGGGGATCCAAGCATCATACAGTCACCCCACCGTAAACGTGTCATCAGCATGGAAATATGCTCAGCAAGGCTACTGAGGCGGGTCCTGAAATTGTAAACAGCCCATTAAAAAGGAGCAGTAAATACTCCAAAGTGCTGTAGATCTTGGTCAGTTAAAAAGCACTAGACAGATTTTAAATCACAAAAAATACTTGGCTCCATCTATATCTTCTTGCAATCCAACCAATGCTGCACTGCAAGAAACTGAGGGGAAAAAAGCAAGCAGGTAAACCCACACAAAGACAGAAAATACAGGAGCACTTTCATAGCTGCTGGCTGCTGGAGCAAACACCAACAGCAGCATGACAAACCCTCCTCTGGAAGAGAGGGATGAAACACAGGCAGGGGATGCCTATGAGCACACATCCTTGTTTAGATCAAAGGTGTATCTGAGTCATCTCAGGCAACACAAACAAGAACAGGCTGCATTGGTGGTAACTGGAATACAGAACTGTGGAGGAGGCAGAAACAAGAAGTGGTATCTAGTTTATAGGAATATTTTTGCTGAGACAAAAACATCTAATGCAGCTCGTCCTGTGTAACGTGGTACATGAACCAGTGCAGACACTGGGACAGGATGGGGACTGGGGTCTTACCACCACAGAGGAAATACCTGAACTGGTTTTTGCAGGGCTGGAACTCAGCTGATCCTCAGAGCAATTTACACTGCTCTCAAGGATGGAAACCACATGCTTCTTTCTTCACCGAAGACCACAAAACTTCATTTACTCCCCTGATTGCGTTAACCAATATGAAACAAAGTAATTTTTAATAAAGTGTGCCATGGCAGAGAAAAATTGATACAATCACAGAGCCAGTATAATAGGATTTAATTCTGCTTCAGATGTGCTAGTTTTAATAAAAAAGGATTGAGCAAATCTAAAATAAATTACACTAAAAGGTCAGGCTTATTGCTTGTACAGTTATGTTAACTCTTCCACAGACATTTTTACAGACTGTATTTATGAGACCTTTTGATTTTCAGAAGAGGTATAAAATACATCTGCAATTTTCTCATTATTTGCAGCAATGTTTCTTCTACAAGTGTCATTTCTCGGTACTTCAATATAGATTTATTTAACGGACATCTATAAAAAATGATGAGTTATTTATTGGGTGGTTTTGTTAAATTAGTGAAACTGTAATTCCCAATGGAAACTTAAACCCAACTAGAAAAAAATTTGTTAAGGGAATGATGATTTCCATTTGTGTGCCAGTGACACTCGTGATTTCTTACTCATTAATCATTCCACCAGCATGTCATTTATTCAATAGAAAGCAAATCAATTACTTATTTTTATATATAGCTAAGGCCCTCATACTGTGAACTACTCAGAACAGCCATGAATTGGAAAGAACTGTAGACACTGAATGTTATTACAAGGCTCTTATTAATACTACAGCAGCACCTTGAGACCCTACCAAAGATCATAGCCCACATCACTTAGTGCTACCATAACCCAGAGATAAATATCCACCCTACCCCTAAAGGAAATACACAGCATAAGCAGACCTTAGCAGATGAAACAATAGAGAGTCTGCAGAGAAAGGAGCTTGCTGCAGTCCCAGAGGAGACATAGAACAGCACAGCAGTGTCCCAGCTCTGAGTCCCAGGCTGCTGCTCTCCTGACACAAATCCTGCAGGCACAACCAGGGACTCCAACAAGCTGCAGTTACACCATTTCATTCTTATCCAGCTCCTTGCCATTGCCATGGCTGCACAAGTCCATTGTGTATGAACACAGATATTCTCTGCTGCTTCTTGGTGGTTTTACGCAACTCAGGTGAACACGAGACCTCACACTTGGTAAAAGAACTGTCAGTCCTATATCAGTGTTGATATAATATCTAGACACAAGAAGCTCAATTCTCCACAGCCACACCAGAGAAATCCTGCTGAATTTGACCAAAGAAACGAGTGGAAAGAACAGAAAATCCAAGCCAGTCTTGGTATCTGTCTGCATCCACAGTTCAAGGGAACCTAGGCACTAGTCCACCAACAGTGAGCACAAAGTGGGCCGGACTATGTCACCCCATTTAAAAGTAAAATTGTGGGTTCACTGTGAAGTTGTACTCAACACCCACATCAGGGAAGAGTCTCTCCAGTGTCAGGAAACTGCACACAACCACCTCTGACAGCATCAGGATAATAAAGACCTGACACAACAGCCAAGGACTTTCCCAGGGGGGTCTTGGGTTTTAAGAGTCGCTTCAATTCCAAAACACTGATTCTTATTTCATTGTAATGAAATGAATGGCTACTAGGTGACTAGGAAACTGGAAGAGAGTGTTGTCCTCATTTTTCTATCTGGAAAATACAGCAAAACTTAGAGATACCTCCTCCAATCTGCCTCAACAGCTAAAACATTTACCAAGCTTTAATACATCAGCTCATATACACGTTTTCTTCTGATACCACTCCCTCTGACAAGATATCTCCATTTCCACCTAAATAAGACAGAGACACAAACTATAGTGTTTGCACAAGCCCTGCTACATACAGCCTGCAGTTACTGCTGCTGTGATTGATATAAAACCTCTCATCTCCCACAGGAATGTGGTCTCCATCTGACAAAACTATCTATTTTGTCTTTCATTTTAATCAGTTTCCTGCCAGCTGGGGTCTGCATCCATTTGATCAAGTGAACTATGTCCTCAATCAACTCTTCTTGATTTTTTTTCCTCTGTTTTTAAAAGCAGTGGCCCAAGACCATGAAAGCAGTAAAAACTATTGCATTTTTTCAACTTTTATTACTATAGCTAATTCCCAATGAGAACAAACATTTCTATAGCAACCCTTGAACAAAGCCCTCAATTGCCCTTTACATTAAAAATAATTTTTTAATGCAGAGAAACTGACAATGCTGCTGCTCTCAGGTTGTAGGCACCTTTGTTTAACCAAGGTACATAATCCCCTTGCAGAGTCTGAGCAAGGCTGTGTTGAACACACTCATCCTGCTGCACTAATTACAGAGGAGCCTCCTCTCAGCTCTCCCGCGCTCAGGCTCAGTGACAGCCTTCCCACATTGCTTCATCTGGCCAGAACATCTAGTTCTTAGCAAGGAACAGCACAGCCACTCCAAACTCTGGGAACAGTTACAGTGCAATCAGTGGTTTCATTCCAATCCAGAAGATAGAACTGACTTGCATGGGGTGTACCAATAGGGTGTTATTAGCTCCATTTTACTTTTAGCACCCTCCAGTGAGGAAGACTCTGCCCACCTCCAGATACACGGAACACTGCAAGGAGCCTTCTGTGCAGAGATGTCGATTTCTGAAGGGTGATGGGTCTGCCTGTGTACAATATTCATGGGTGGGCACTGGGACCTGGGATCAGACAGCCAGCCAATCCTTGCACCCCAGGCTTCTAAACAAACTTTTAAACAAGGATGCCTGACAGCCAGCATTTTAAGAAAACCCTGCAGCACCAAAGAAATAAACAGACTACCATTACTCTTGTGTTTTTGATTCTGCCTCAGGTTCACTACAAAGTAACTTGCAGCTCAATAAACTTTGACATGTTTTCATGTTATAAAAACAAATACAAAAACTTATTTACTCACTTTTTACCTCATACATTCCAAATCAATAATTGCATCTATTGATCGCTGACAAATTCAAATCTTTAATTTACATTGAGTACCATAACCTAATAAGACGACAACAACTGAATTTGTTAAAATCGATTTTTGTTTCCAACAGAAAATCTTCAGGCCCATAGCATAATAAGATGCAGTACATGGAGCAGTTAATTACCAATGTGAATCACAAAAAGCTAAAATTAAATTTCTTTTTGAATATTGAAAGAAAATGCTGAGTCTCCAGGGCTGACACTTAAGAAAAAGAAATTTCTTGTACCTCTTCCACATGTTCTGTCGCGTAACGTTAATCAACCCTTTGTAACATAAATAAGTAAAATTATTTCAGAGATAGGTATGTATAGAAGCCATAAATTAATGCTGACATGTTTTGAAAGGGTAGGGTTTGGTGGGTTTTTTTAAATTACATAATTTTAATAGTAAGTCCCTGAAGAAAAGTCCTGCTTTTTGTGGTGCAGAGGTGTCCGCCTTCAAGCAGTCATTGAATGTGCTCTAGTACAAAGCCAACACAGACCTTGCAGGCTGCTCTGAGTGTCACATTGAGTGCCATATCAGCTATAGCTCGGTTTAAGCTTTGATAGAGGCCTTTTAAGTTGAACATAATGCAACTTCTGGATGGGAAGATTTCTTCAAATCATCTCTTTGACAACTAGCCAGCCAGCCAGGCAGCTTGCATGTATGTTTGGAAAGGAATGGCAACTCTGAGGAGACAGCTGGACTACAGCCCTGTCAACACAGAAACTAAGCAATTGCATAGAGCACCTCAGTACTGCCACGCCACTGGCCTTGTTCACTGTGAATGGAGCTTCTCCATCTTCATCATTTCCTCCTTTCAGATCCAACACCACCACCTGGGGTCTGAATGGGTAACAGCACGGGAGCACTGCAGGCAGGAAAGCCAGAGAGGACCAAAGCCCAACAGTGCCTTCACAAGCTGCACTCTACACGAGGCACGCACACGGCTCCAGCGCCCTCCTAACTCCACTTGCTCAGCAGCACGTTACAGTGGCTTTACTTTCAATTCCCATTTACTAGCAATAAAAATAGATAGATTTAGCCATCAATCGCCAGTTAACTACACACAGATTTTCCCAGCCCAGCTCTCACTCCTGCCTAACATAGGCAATTTTTTCCAGGATTCAGCCTTTTCACTCCCCATTTCAAATGTTGGACAGGGAGCCTACTGTGAGAGCAGAGCTGGCACAGGGACTGGGAAATGTGCCAAGACACCCCATCTCTTAATTAGGACAGCTTTCCAAGGAGCCTCCACATGAAAATATCCATGATGTCAACTGACCCAACAGGATCTGAAATAAGGTCTAGTAGCAAAGCCTTAATCCCAGCTAAGAGCACACCACATACCTGTGCATCTTCCTGCTCCTGACTTCACCACCCTTCCAACCCAACACCAGCCAGGATTTAAAACAGGTTATAATAACAACTGGCAACTTCTTGTCTCTCCTCTGTTCTCCAGTCTTGTGAGCACTGTTCAGCAGCACAGTGGCATCACATCCTTGGCATCAGGCTCCAGGATGGTCCAATTAGTGTGTCCAGAGGTCAGGAAGACTCCCCACAGCATAGCAACAACTGCCTGGGTTTGCAGCCTCCAGCCAGGACACGGTAACCAAGGGCAGCCTCCCACTGACCATGGAGAAGGGAACACCAGACAAGCCACAGCTCCCTTTGTGCCAGAGTACCAGACACTGAGTGAAAGTAACAATCCACTTGCAATCCTATAGGGCACTCAAGGCTTCCAAGCCAATAAATGGTCTTGTTCAGCTTAAGGACCAGGCACAATTGTCACCTCCCAACAGAGAGGGTCAGACTACTTTTCCTGCCACCCAGAGCAGAAATTAGGCAGGCACAAAGCCACATCAGGTTGAGGTTTTTTGAGAGGAACTGACTGAAGGCAAGGGGAGGTAGTGCTGAGTAGGCAGGGAACACACAAATGCTTGTATCAACACCTAGGGCTGAAAGGGCCCTGTAGCATCGGGGCTCCTGAAGTAAACATCATTCCACACCTTCACCCAGGTTACACCCCCAGCTAAAACACTCTAAGTCAATCAGAACAACAAAAAAATTCCTGACCAATAGCCCTCCATGAACAAAGACATGAAAAGGCATCTAGAAAATCATGTCATTTTAAGAACATGCAAGCACTAGTTGTAAGAAAACAGAAGTAATGAAAGCCTTACTGGACTCTAAACCCTCAATGTAAAGTCATCTCTTGAGTAATATCCACTGGTTAAGCTAAATAAAGAAAACACATAACAAATGCTACTTACCAAACTGATGGGTGGTATTTAAGATTTTGTGGCAATCAGCAGTGTCTACCTAATTAACAAATAAGAAGATAAATAAAGATGACTTTTCAGTCTGTCTTCTTACGGCAAGAGACTGCCAAGAACTGTCTCTTCCCTGCAGAAGCTGTCTAGAGCCTGACCTTCCCCAAAACAGAGCACATGAGAGCGATCATCCCACGTCAACATGGAACCCCACTGCCACTGAGCAGCTCTGCAGGATCACTGCTCCCATCCAAAAGTTCTGTTGCTTGAACAGAGCATCTCCTCCAGGACAGTCGGCAGAAAATTCTGGAAACAGTAGATTTTGTGCTGATAAACTGCCCCTGAATATATGCAAGAAGTAGAAACTAGCTATGGGATCCTGCTCAGCCAGGCAGGAAACAACACGAACTGGAAGAACTACAGCTCTTGTAGTGAACCCAAAAATTGTTTTGGCAGCTAAGGACAAGGTAAGGTTGCATCACATGTCTTTTCCCAGCTTCTTCATCCTAGTCTAGGTGCCTCACCTGAAAAAGAGTGAAGTCTACCAAAAGATCACTGTGGAACAGACAGAACTGCTACGAGCCAACGCCAGAAAAACTGGTCCTCCAGTCTGTCCTTTTTTTTTAGGTTATCCTGAGGGAAAAAAGGGAGAAAACTGAGCATTCATTTAGGGCATGCACCTCTCCAAGCACAGTAACAAGCAAGGCTACTAGTGATCATCAACTGCAACAACAAAATTCATGGTTCCTACCATTGTGTCAGCTGGACTTAAGCTCCAAAGTATTTCATTTTAGGAACACACCAGAGGTATGAAATGAAAGGGAACCAGCAATACACTTTAATATAGGATCAACATACATTGTGTAACACTGTACTAAGAGACAACACTGGCAAGGCTGCCACAAAAACACAGGCACTACTAGTATAGTTTTAGATTACAAGAAACTATAATTTGAAAGCAGATATGGAACAGCCACACACCCCCCTTACATTCAGCCACCATGGCCTGAAGGTTATGGGAGGCACAAGAGCAACAAAACCAAATCAAACTATCTTTAAAGTATCCAAGGCCCCTGTGTAGCAGAATTACCAGAAGACAGCAGGTTCATATTAACTTTTATTTTCATATATGTACAACTTAAGAAACAAATCTCAGTTTGAAAAAGTTCAGAAGTTATCTTGAACAACACGACACTGACATGCCTTTGAGGCAGCAAGTCTTACTCCTATTAAGGCTCTCATGAAAGGATGGATACCATGCAAATGCAATTAAAGAGTACATTACATTTCAAAATATGCAAACTAAGTTCAACTTTAGGTCTTTCAGAAAAAAACATATCAAACATTAGAACTATGGGCCACGAACGCATTTACATACATGCTTGAAGCTAAGTGCGTGGACTAGATAAAATTAAGTAAAATGCAATAACTGTCAAGCTCTCTTTAGTCAGATCAGAACAGTTGGTGATCAATCCCTTCCAGCATCACAAGTGCCAATGTGTGCACCAACCTCATCATTTTACATTCACATAAACTGGCATTGACTGCAAAATTCCACCTTTTTCTCAAACGTAATGCTTTGGCATTTATTTCTCATAACTGAAAGTACTTAATCCCCCTACTGAACGTGGGCAGGAGGCATGTACAGAGTGCCTGTAACACAGCAGCGCACAGCAGGAACTGCAGGCTCTGCACAACAAACTTACTTCCATTGTTGCCAAACTGATTTTTGCTTTTATATATTCTTCATATAGCTACAAAGCTACAAATATATATGAAGAATATATAAAAGCAAAAATCAGTTTGGTATCACCATCAGGCACTTAGAAAGATTCCGATTAATTTCTGTGTACTGTACTCCTTGCTCCTCATCTCAAAGAGCAATAGCTGCTTTTTTAAAAATCCTAACCAGCATTAGCACTAAATCAAACAAGCAATGCTAATCTACAAGAAAAAAAATTTCTTACTTAATATTTTAGTATAGTAACACCACTTGTGCAAACCAGCATCTAAAGATGGTCTAATATTACCAGCAAGAAGAAAGTTCATTTCTTCTCTGTGTCATTGTAACAAACTGAAGTTAAAAATAATTAAGGTGGTTAGCAGCATTACTTTTTTGGTGTCACCACTAATGTAAGTCAAAAATAAAAGGACTAATAAGTTGGAAATTATGAACGTGTGAAAAGGAAACCACCACAATTGCTGTGATCTCTCCCAGGATGTTACGTGCACTGCCTGGTGATTCAAAGGTACGAGGTGACATTCTTCAAGACTGATATTTACACAATCAAATTTTACTTGTCCACTGAAAAAAAACTAAATTAATTTTCAAAATGTTTTATCTTGCAGTATTTTTGGCAACTCTAAAATTGTATGAAGGCCCAGACTTTTCAGAAGTTTTCTATCACACAACATTCAGTGCTTACTAATTTCTTACAAACAGTATTCCTCACCTAAGAAAATAGCAGTTAAAAGTAGGAAGCTTCTTTCATTTTTGTCACCTAATTTTGAGTCACAGCAGCATACAATTTAAGATACTGCTAGGCACACACTGTGTGGGTATCTGCAACTGGAAGAATGAAAAAGGGAAAAGAAAGATGCATTGTCCTTTAATCCTGAGCAGCAGCTGGTAGCAATTTTCTTTAGTTATCACTCTAGGACATGATGGATGGGAGGGCTCAGTCCGCTAGGAACTGGTTTATAGTGTCCAAGTGCTCTCAAGGACTGTGGTACCACAGCACATTCAGTTTCACCAGGGACTACAGACTGCAAGAGGTAACAGATAGTTCCTGGGAGAATCTATCATTCTTCAGAGAAGCTGTCTGATCAAGGGATAAAATCTAAAAGAACAACTGCACGATCTTTTGCTGTATGGTTTGTGTATCATGTCATTGAGAAGAATGAACATTAACTCAAGTGGTAACTCAAACCAAGACATCTGCATAAAGGAACATGTTCAGATATTACCATTTTAAGACTTTCCATACACTTTGCAACACAGAGAAACTGGATACACAAAAATGTGCAAGTCAAACAAAGCTAATCTACAATAAACAAAACCAGAATACACTTATTTCAAGACTTAAAACATTAAAATATTCATCCACTGCTAAATAGGAGCAATAGAATAAGCTCTAGACCTAACCATGTAATTCCATAAACATTTCAATTGGCTCTTTCAGCCTTTATTTCCCATCTCTTTTAACTTGTTTTTATAATTTCAGGCCATAAACTTAGTTGAGTGGCACATGAGCCGAAAAGCAAATGTAAATAAGGCATCTTCCTCTCTCTATTAATAGCAATGCTCTGGGGATTTGTGGTTATATATGCATGTAGCTGCACAGCCTTTTTTCCATAAATTACATGGGATGTCCTCCTCCCAAGGATAAAGCAGGATGCTAACTGCTCCAATACCAGAACTGCCATCTGAGGAGACATGCTTCTTTCCTGAGCACACCTATCCCACCTGGGCTGCACACTCATTTAAAAGCATGCTCTGACTCCCATGACCAATCTCCTGCCTGGAAGCTGTGCCCCATCATTATCAGATGTACCTCTTAATTCATCAGATGAAGCTCAACAGACAAATACCAAGTCTTACAAATATAAGTTCATTGAAATATTTAATGTGGTCTGTGGACAAAAGCTACATTCCAAAATACAGAACCTAATCTTTTGAATTACCTTTTGAAATGCTCAACCAAGTCATCACACCCATTCTGCCCCAAACCTTTAATAGCCACTACCAAAAAAGCTGGAAATTACTCATCAAACTTAGATACTAATCCCAGAAAACTTCAAAGACATACCAATATATTTTAAATTACATAGAAGAATATGGGCAGAGTTCAAGAACTTTATTTTATAAAGTCCTGAATTTTATAAACACTGAAGGTAGCCAATGCAAAGCACAAAATACAAAGAGTTCCCTTATCTCAAAACACCTCAAACCACTGAAGGAAGCAAACTGCACTAGAAAGAAGGTTACAAGTAGTCTTCAAGGGAAGTACCATGTAAAGCACACTGCATTAATCTAGACCTGACATTATGAGGGCATGTCTCACTGTAGCAAGGTCTGTACTAAACACCAGATCAGAGACAGAACATTAAAGTAAAACATCAGATGTCACAGTCACTGTTCTACTGATCCAGGAAAGGCAGAGACTCCGAAGTGAGCAGGAACTGTGAACCTGCTTAATAAAGGCCATTCTTGCAAAGTCAAAAAATCATACATCCAACACTTTCATCCCTTCATTAAAATAGAAATACTAAAAAGGAGCACTCCATAACATATCCCCATTGCTTCTGACTGACATGTTGAAAAAAAGGTAAAAGAAGAACTTTAGCTGAGATAATTAGAGCAACTAAGAGCTTTCAGCATAAGCCAGCAGAGCTGAGGAGCCTACCGACCAGAAAGTAAATTATTTTGTTTTCTACTTAAACAACCAGAAGCTGTGAGCTGACTACTTCCTTTTATGAGGCATAGAAAAGTTTTCATCCAGAGGCTATTCTGAGAAACACCTCACCCTGTGTTTAAGCATATACCCCAGCAGAAATCACTGACAAAGAAAAACAAAAAGTGTGTATTTGCTGGGTTTCTTTCTGGACACTTCAGAGAAAATGTCCATTTAATGCAGAGAGCAAACAAGGATGTCAGTCTAATTAGATTTTGTTCTGTCATGCTCCTCATCCTGTCTAAGTACTCCTCTGAAAAAAATCTGATTGATGATGAAGGCACAATTATACAAACCTTAACATTCTCTCTAAATGTAGCTATGCAAAAAAGGGAGAGAGGGTAGGGAAAACAAAGGTGAAGTATATTTCTCTTCAAATAATTAAGTCAGTTTATTTTCCAACAGCCATATAAATTTAAAATATCAAACAACAATAATACAGCTATAGAATCTAGGTTTTCTTTCAAAGCAGCAGCATATAAAACATATAAAAGCTAAAACCTCAGCACAAGCTTCAAAAAACCAAGGACTGAGTGAATTTTGCCATAGACATGAAACTCACAAAATACAGTACACGAATACTGGAATGCATAAGATATAAAGCTACACATTTTAGGTAAAGAAAGGCATTGTAAAGTATACAAAATTGCAAAATTATAGCATGGGACTTGGGGAATAGTACCATGAATACAAAGAAGTTGGCAATTAATGCACATAGATGAAGTGAAGAAAGTGGCAGCTTAATATTTAGCATTCAGTTTTCAGGTTCATGACTTCACTTTCTTGGCATCTTTTTTTCCAGAGTTCTCAGCAGCCAAATCTGCTTTCCTCTTCTGTGACTAAAGAGAAAAAATAAGTATACATTTAACAAGGTGGTAGAATTATAAAAAAATTAATTCAAATACATAACTGACTATTCAAAAGGGAATGTACGACCCCAATGCATTCTAGATTTCAGTCCAACTTTGTAGGATATAATGGAAAGGCAAACATTAATCCCTGATATAGACACTTAATTCTCCTACCCTTTTTATATCCTTGAAATCATTACATGGTCTCAGTGGGGCAGGCACCAACATACCATGAATTGGATGAAAAGATCAGGACCTTGACTTACACATAATTCTGTTCTAAAGATGACAAACAACCCTTCAAAATAAAATAAGCACTTTCATTTCTTCCAGCAACTACTATGTAGGAGAAGAAAAAAATCTCAGAGAAGAAATTGAAGCAAGATGCAATGTACGTAAGTAGGCAGAAAGTAGGCAGTGTAACTTTCTAAAGAGTCTTCCTCTGCTACTTAAACAAAAGACTTCTCAAAAAACCAAAAAAAAAAAAAAAAAAAAAAAGAAAGCCCCCAAATACTATGCATTGGGAATACCTACCTAAGCAAATCTAGGAGAGCTATGAATAGACAAATATTTCAGTTCAATCTCTCACCTCATGGTTGCTACTAAAGCAATCAGTGCCTAGAATTATCTTTTACATTTTCTAACAAAATATATTACTGAATTCTGCCCCACTGAAAGTAAAGTAAGCACTGCTGAACATACTGCTGTTACTTTTGCTCCTCTTTTCTTCTTTTCAGCTCTTTCTTTTTCCTCAATTTCCATATTTTCTTTCTCGATTAATGATATGAGAGTATTGCACCGTCTCTGAAACTCCTAAGGAAAGAGAACACATCAAATTTTTAAGTAAATTATACAACTTCTCTTGCTTACATAAGTATGTTCAAAATTCTTTAATTTCAAAGCACTTACATTTTCCTAAAATATTCAGTAATACTGATCATTAACTTAAATACTGTTATCTGTCTTTCCCTCAGTGTAACCTTTAGAAACAGGAAAGGATTTACTATCCTCCTGACAAGGAGTTTTCAGGATTCTGTCTTCCAAACTAACATCCCAAAGACTGATGTGATCCTTCATCTTGGTTAATGAAGCAAATTACAACCTGCCAGCATAGTAAGCCAGATTTTAGGAAAGAGGTCTTCAAGTATATCTTTAAAGCAGAGAGAAAAGGAAGCAAAGCTATCTTGAGCAATACTTTTCTGTGGCAAACAGACTAGGGTTGTTTTTTATGTGAAAAGACACAGTAGAGCTGCAAATTGGCCAAAAATCTATTCAGCCTTAAATTGTGAGCTCACTGTTGTATTTTTCTTCAAACAGCACCCAAGAGATAGTAGGCCCTAAATGGTTTTAGCATCAAGACTTGCAAGCCATCTGAAAGCCATCAGGACTAAATGCCATAAGGCTGTTAACACATTAAAAAGTATTTCCAATACAACTCAAAATATCTGCATTGCAGTTACTAATGGTTGGCTGCTTAATAGAAATCAATTGACTTGGACAGTTTTTTGTACCCCATTTAGAAGAAAAAGATTGCTTACAAAACACCTAACAGTGACTATTTTTATTATAATTATTCAGTATATTCTATATACTAGTGAGACCATGATTCCATGGCCTTTTCTTTCCAACCCAAAGCAGGATGCTCCTTTCTGAGGAAAAAAAAAAAAAGCCCCAAAAATGTCTCATCTCTGCTAAACTCAGTGAAACCATTTTTGAAACATAGGCTATCCTAGAATTATCTAGCAGCATGTATATTAACCTACAATGGGTCCATTTGCAGTGAAGTGAACAGGTGACATCTTTGCCCAGAAATCTGTATTTTATCAGCATTTGTAAGCTGGACATTGCCTCAGCCATCATGGTCCATTTGCTTTCCTGATCATGACCCTTCTCAAACAGGTAGGCATGTGACTTATCTTTGAGACATTCAAATCCTAAAGCTTAACCACATTCTTCAAGTTCTATTGTTTCCACAGATTCCACTACAATGGATGCTCCATGGCCTTGGGAAAAAGCTGTGTAGTTCAGAATGGACACAGAGAATCCTACTACCACTTGAATTCTTTTTACCAGATACACACACACACAAAAACCCTCAGGACATTTTTCTTTACAACTCCCTTCCAGAAATGTTCCAATACCATGCTTGTAGCTTCACCAACAGAGTACTGTAATAAGTCATTTCTATCATATCCCTGTAGCAATAACCCCACACCGTCCAGTGAAGGTTAAACCATGATGAGGGTGCCATGCTTGTGCCCTTAGTCCTTCTGGAGCTAAAATACTCTCACTTCAACCAATAAACTCCCTCAAATTCCACCCAAACAATTTTTAGATAAAAAAAGCAAGAAGTTCCAGTAAACTTGAGTTCAAGCCATCCCAATATATCCTGCAACCCCAAACACAGAACAGAAGAGAGCCTCTGCCCCAAAAGCCTACACTCTACAGATGAACAGAGATGAAAAACGACCAAAACAGACTGACGATTGTCAATATGGCAGAAGTATTTTACATCATTTATATTTGTGTATATTGCACTCAGACTTAGGAGCTGAGGTAAAGAGTGATGACAAGCTGCTTCATCATCATCATCATCATCATTATCATCATCTGGATTTTTTCTACCATATGGGAAACTGGACTGTGTTAAATTCAAAACAAGCAACTAATCAGAAAGGACTAAGAAATAACCTTGATCCACTTGCCCAAGGCACTCAGAAAGATCCGTCTCTTTCCTGGGGACAAATGCTTGCATAAGTACACACATTTAAAAAGTGTGCAGGTTCATGGCTAGACTTCCCAGATTGACTACTGCTCCAAAGCATCTGCTGTGGACAGAGGATGGACTCAAGAATAATTTTCTCTGGAGAATCACAGTAAGATGTGACATGCACACAGGTTTCTTGTACATCTACCATGAAAAAGAATCTGAGTGATAAATCCTGCACTGAGCTACTGAAATTTCAATATGGACTGCTGCATTCCATTTTAGTACTACAAAAATACACTTATTTTAAATGCCTTGCACTTTCAGAGATGAGTTTTTATTCTGTGTGGCCTGATACTTTTCTCTTTAGGATGGAAAGAGAGAAGATGTACTTTTTTCACCCCCTCACAGCTATAAAGACCTGGATTGCAATAAATAAGATGGGAGCACTGAACCATTGCCTTCCACATGGCTGGAGGCAGAGATGCTGACTTGGGAGCAAAGGCAGCCCTCAGCTCTGTCCACAGGCCTGGGTTTTCCTGTATTTACTAAGGAGTCATTTGTCTTATGCTGGGGAATGTTTGCAGAAAGCTGAAAGAGAATATGCATAATGTATGACTTCAGAGAACAGATACATGCTTCACTACTGCCATGGTATTTTGCATTCTTCCTGCATGGACAGAAATTTAAAAACAAACAAAAAAGCCCCAAAAACCTGTGCTGATTTAAAAAGCAAAAAAAACAAAAAAAAATTACAATCTTAGGCACTCATGGTATCTTTAAGAACTTACATTTTGGGTAAACCATCTGATTTTTAAATAATTAAATGAAGCAGAATTTGTTTTTCAAAGAGTAATCTTCAGGAGAACAAACATAAATAATAAGATGGAAGATAAATTAGCTATTTATATGGAATTCAAGAGACATCTAGTGGTTAGAACACAAAGCTTTCTCAAAGAACCTACTAAGCCCTTTTCAGAAGTATGCTGTCCTTCTTATCTTGTTTCATATGAGTTTAAATGATCACATATAAATTTCAGCATTCTAGGAAGTCTTCTCCACTTCTACTGAACTTATTTATTCTTCTATCAATATTTGTGTTTATACTTTGTTCATTATTTTTATCATGTGGTTTTCCAGCACATTTCTTTACCAAAAAAAAAAAAAAAAAAAATCACCAAACTAGTGCAAAAGGGACTCACAGAAATTAATACCTCCACAAATGTCAGGACATTAGAATATATCAGCTATATTACTAAACCATACAGAGCATGAAACATTTCAGAAAATTAAATGCACATTGAAAGTGAAAGATTGTTTTGTGTTTCTGTAATATTATTTTTCAGCCATTTAGTAGCAGAAAAACTAAAAATATTAATGGATAGAATTTTAAAAGAAAACCTAAGCCAGAAGATGCACTATATTCCTAGTGTCTCAGTTGCAGCATTAATACACCACAGAACATTTTTCTACACTTGAACAAATTATTTCTATCCCCTTTAAAAAAAAAGTATACTGAACATAGGGATCTGCAAGACTTAAACTGAGTATTTAACTCTACCCCTGATAACTATATATTAACTAATATTAAATGGTGAGCTACATTTTTAATTTCTAGTACCCATTTCTATGATTTATTAAAAGAACTTAAAAGAAACTTAAAAGAAACTTCTTAATTTACTAAATATTGGAGGCTTCTCTCTTTATGGACGTAATGCTGAAATTCAGTATTTCTTCAAACAGACATTTTAGTGAGTACCACTTGTAATTCTTTTTAATTAAGGGCTAACTGCTGCACTATCCAGAAACACTTCACGTGCTGAAATATCAAGTAAAAAGTGTATTGCATAATTATAAGTAGTACTGGGAAAAGCAAATACACCCACCTGTTCAAATACACATTTTAAATATTTTATCTTATGTTTTATTTATTCTTAGTACAGTACCCAGAACTCTGAAAGAACATTCTTTCAGATAAACAAATCCTGAGGTCAGGAAATGAAGACAAACAACAAGTAGAAAGAACTGAGCAAAAATTTCAGGGCAGATTCAACAGCTTTTTACCATTGAAAGAGACCCATATTCTGATGTTGGGACCTACATACCTTAATATTTGCAACCACCAAAGCTTCTGTTAGTGTTATCAATTCCTACTTAATGACTAAATTAAAAATTAATGCCTCTGCTCTAAAATTCTGAGTACTAGTCTACTTGCTATTAACCTTGTATTATACTCTCTAAATACAAATAAAATTTTCAGGAAGGTATACCTCAAGAAATTTAAGCACTCGCATGGGATAATCCACATTCACAACTACAAAGTGCATTTTAAACCTATTGCTTCAATGATTAATTTCCACGTGAATCACTAACTTTCCTCATGCTGTTAGAAATTAAATACTGTATTACAAAAGCTGCTCCCTTCTCCAAGTATATTATTCACATGTTTTCATTCTTTAATATTATCAAACAATTCTAAAGAAGTCATATTCTAAGAGACATTGTTTGGTAAAACACTCAGTTTGCAATAAAAGAAACAAGGATATTTGTAAGTCTAGTCTACCTCTGCATTAATCCCTTTGGGTAACATGGGACTCCAGCTTGGCAGGTTTTCTAATCTGTTTGTTTCAGTTGTATTGTGGTTTTGCTGTACGAAGGGAAAAGTTACTTTAAAAAAAATAGAAATGAAAATAAACCCCAAAGTTATTCTTTCAGCATTTGTTTCCTAAACACAAACCCAAATTTTATGTGGTGGTGCTTAAAAAAAAAAGAAGATCCATCATGTCATGCCCATGTCCCTGTAAGTGGTACCTACCATGGCAGTTCTGGATTTGATAAACCAGTCGAACCTGAACTGAGGAGCGTTGCGCACGCACTGCCTCAGCTCCTCGTACACATTTTCCTTGTCAAAGCCCATCTTGTGTAACATACAGATCAAAAATCTGTCTTCTTCTTCTGTGTAATTTTTCCCTTTGTTTGTTCCATACTGAATACGCAGCTGATGAAAAGGTGCTTTGTACCTTGCAATCTGAACGCAAAACAAAAATAAGGACTAATAAACATACAATGCTACATCAAGGAATTATTATCTGTTACTGCAGATCACTGCCACATGGAATACTGCCTATGATGCATAAAAAGACAGAACTCCCATCCCCAATTATTCCTTTTCTAAAGGAATGTTTGGAAGAAGTCAGCTGCAGAAAACAAAAAACCTGGAATAATTACTTTGGCATCAAGGGCTTTCTTGATACTGATCCTCCGTTGAATTCTTGCCTCTCCTCGTTCAATCTGAGCCATAATCCTCTCAATGTCCTGTAGTTCATTACAACGTTCCCAGAAAACAGCTAAAAACACAAAACAAAATTGTTGAATATAATCTTTTCCTCTGCTCTCATGACTTTACTGTTAAGAGATACTCTGGCAAAAAAAAAAGAATGTAGCTTGTGGTTCCATTAAATCTTAAACAATGAGCTAATGCTCTCCAGCTTACTATGCTAACCAAAAAATAAGCTTGCACTGACCCTTTATTCAGTATCTTTAAAAGTTAACTATAAGTAAAGGCTCAGTAAAAATTCTAGCAAAATTTACGTGCAACATAATTAATTGTAAAATAAATTCAACACTTTGAAGGGAACTTTTGTGAAGCTCTTCTTTTTTAACTGCAGGAAGAACACTGCAAAGTTAATTTTATGAAGGTGTTTAGTAAAATTACATCCAAGGCTGAAAGAGGAAGAAATCTGAAAAGCACTGTGTAAATACAAAAGACAAAGATACTGCATAAAATAACAGAGATAAAATAGCAGAGATACAGCATAAAGAATCACATTGCCACTATGAGGCAACTTCATAATTTCACAAATCCATGTTGTCAGTGAGAATTAACTATGTCAAATTCTAAATCTTGACTAAGGAGGGCTAAGGGCAGCTGTAGGCAAAACCAACCTTTTTAACAGAATTTAGTCTTCTGAAAAAAAACCATTGCATACTTCAACAAAAAAATTCCTACATGCATCCAAATTCTCTCTCTTGTAATTTTAAACATGTAGCAAAAATCATGGTAATACTCTGGTATTAGGAAATAAATACATTTCAAGATATCACAAACCTGAGTACTCAATGACCTCCTCAGGTGACTTTCCCTCCACCTCACGGGCAATATTGTCTATATCATCACGACCATATTTCTCATTAGCTTTAATAAACTGATTAAAATCTCTTTTATTCCAGTTTGTAAAACCCTGTAAGCAGCAAGAGATCAAGAAGGCGTTATCATGTTGAAGGGAAGCATTTTCCAAAAATTTTGAGATTTTGATTTATGTATGTACCATTTGCTCCTCTGCAACATCACACAATTACAGTGGTCTTTCAGGATTTCCATAAACTTGCATTATCCAGGGCTTATTATTGAATCATTAAAAGTCAAAAGAGTTATTTTTGGGCATGACTCCATATGCATTAGGAAGAGCTTTTTATCCTTTCTTTTTAAAGTTTTTGTGATACTTCTCCAAGGAAACAAGCTCAGTGACAGTAGCCCTTCAGCAGATACAAGCACCACACTTCAGAGGAGAACAAGATGCAGCAATGCAAGTGTCATCACACGTTCTTACAGCAGTGCAAGTATCTAAAGCAATAGCTCCTATTTCAGACATTTACAAACCTGGAACCAGACAAACAGCTGGATGAAAGCATAAGTTTGTCAAGAAACAATCTCTAGTCCAAAAAGATGCAATCAAATGGAAACTCTAAAGCACTGTCAAACAGAGAATTTGTTATGTACCAAAGAAATCAATCCAAAACTGAACAAGCGAGATGCAAGGCACGAAAAACATCATCCAAGAAAGAGACATTACAATTTAAAGACAGGGAAAGCAGAAAACACCAAGAACAAACAAGACAATCACATGTCTGGGCAATAATCTGTAGTGCATTGAGTTTCTTTCATGACAGAAATCTATTTACAAGGAACTTCGTCAGCTCTCCAGCTGAATAAGCTCACTCCACAATTAGACAGCATCTTCATAGTGAGCCTGATACACACAATACAACTATTGCTTTTTAATCATTAACAGCAGTACTGATATGCGTACCAGCAGCACCTAAAGTATTTCCTCTGCTATACATAAATGAGATTAACAGTGAAATTGTGACCCTGCAATTTTCTTCCAAGGTACACTATCCCCAGTTCTTTTATGGAAAGTTTTCTGAATCAAAAGATCCTGTTGCTTTGAGGCACACCTGTCTCCGTAACAATCAGCTTTTAATAAGCTCATTCAGCAGGATAATCAGCCAAAAGGTCAAGAAACTAGTCAGTGACAGAAATTCAGTTCCAGTATAAAAAGAACATGCCTAACAACTCGATTGGGACAAAATTAATGGATGTGACATGCCTTAGACAGCTGCATAAACACCATGTATGTTGACACAGGCTTGTCCTGTGTTTTTGATTTTAAAAAGACACACATGCTATATATGCATGTACAAGAAACTCACTGACTGGATTTCTGCAGGCATTGCTGGGTAGTGCATCTACTATACAAGCTGTTGCCTCAGAAATGCTCAAGGACTTTCAAGGAAACAGTACAGACTAAGGTGTAAACTTGTTCAAGGACAGGAAAGGTCCCTCAAAGCAAAACCAATCAAAATCATTGCATGTTGTGTGCTTTCTTCCTTCAATAACATCAGCATAGCTTTCCTGTGTGTATTTGCCATTACTTATATTCCATACCAGCAAAACCGTATGATGAAATGTTTCAGCTGATTTTATTTTACCTGTGTTAAAAGCTTTTCTTTCTCTTCACTTTCCTCAGTATTCAGAGGCATAGACTCATCTATCTTCTTTTGTTCCTCCTTCTGTACCTGAGCTGCATTTGGAAGGTCAGGATTCCTGGGGACCTAAAATCAGGGGCATCAAAAAGCAGTAGAGCAGCAATGTTATTTCAAAGACTGCATTTTAAAAGCACTAATCTGTACAAGTTACCAAATGTGTTCTGCTTAGATTCAGATCTTATTACTTAAACTCATCCTCCCAAAAACAGGACTGGATTTAAGTTCTAAGTTTGTTATGCCTTGAACCCACCACTCCTGCACACAATGACCTTGGGATATTGTGAGACAGAGCTCCTACAGGTCACTGATTACAGTGGCACTTCTCACTAGCAAAGGACCTGCTTTCCTACTTCCAGTTGTTTAGAATGTTTTATAACTACAATGAAACACGTAGTTCTGCCAGGTTTACTGTAAAGCCATGCACACTGCCCAAGTACAGACCAGACGCAAACAAGTCAGAAACCAATATCCAGTAAAAGTCTAATAGACCTTACTTATTCCTGCAGCAAAAGGCAGTGAAAGATAAGAACTGTTAAGCTGGTTTTAATATATAAGAAATCTTCTTGACTTTACTGGTTTAAATTAAGACTGAAACATAAAGCTTGATCTCTGCCTATTGGACACCTTCTGGTATTGTTTATGGCGGTTTTCACTTTTAATAATAAACTCTCTTCAGATTAAAAGTTATACTTCCATTTCAAAGCTAAACAAATTTAATTATATTTATCAATTTCACCACCAATAAACAATCATACTCACCTTTTAAGATAACAACTATTCACGTTCAGCCTTTCCAGTCCAACAGGTTTCCATAACAGGCCTGAAACACCTCTTTTTACATGTGTATTGTCAACATTAGCAATCCTCTCATCCTTCTTTGTTGGAACATTAATTGAATAAATTCTTTCCCTAAACTAATAACATATTTATCTCAATTCTATCCTGACATCCCCATGAAATTATTTTGGCTGCAACTAAGATTTTAAAAAACCTTCTGGTTTTGCTTAAAAATACATTTTGCTAATGTTAATTCTACTCTCTGGCAGCACCAATTTTCTATCTGTTGCATTGTAGGACAATTTTATGTTCTCCAACACATTTTATAGATGATTTTTTTTCTTGCTGCAACCTGTCATGAAACCTGAAGCTTTTTAAAGCAAGTTACAGACATGTCTGGCTGGAAGTAGAGAATCCATTTGGTTTACTCAATCAATACTGGTCCAGGTAAGGATAACCAACATTAAAACAGAATCTGTTCACTGCTTGTTCAGTAATGTCAGCAGGGAAACGGGAAAAATTCAGCTAAGGCACAGTAGGAAGAAAAAATAAAACTAAGAGAGAGAAGTCTGTTATCTGGTTTCCTTTTTGTAGTAGTAACACATTCAGACTTCTCCACACCTTTAAACCTTTTATATCCCACCCAAATCCAAGGAAAATCAATGTCATTTTACTTCCCTTCATATCAACACAAAGTCACTATTGTCTTAAGTTATTTTCTAAATGAGACACACAAAAGTTTTTACGAAAAAAATCATACTCTGGAAGGTGACCTTTTATTAGCCAAATTTTCCCTACCTTAGACCACATCTCACACCTTTGGTTCTGAGTATACAAAGCATCAGAACTTTCTTTCCTTTTTCTACTCTACATTTTATTGTTAGGAATCCACCACAAAACACAAAGCTACACAGATACAGAATTTTTAGTGAAGGAAAGAATGACAGATTATTTTTTTCTGCTCCTCAGTAGAACAGAAACAAAAGAATAAGGCGGCTTTAAGCCATTTCTTTCACAATAACTTGACAAGTCAAGGTTGCAACAAATTTAAAAAAGGAATACAAATGCATTTCAATGATTTGAAAAAGATGCATTACCTTATATCCTATAGTCTTACGGTAAAACAGAATTTCCTTTTCCAGAAGTTCAAATAACCGTGGCGGGAAAAACTGAAAATCCTGGATATTTGGTTGTTTTGGAGGTCGTGGAGCCTTCAAAAATATACAGATACATCAACATTATAGAAGCTTAACTTTCCTGTGAGTAAACTACCATAATTCAGCAGCAGTGGCAACCTATGACTTTGTAAATATACAGGAGTAGAGCAGGGGATGCAGCATGGGAGAGGAGGAGCAAAAGAACAACATAAAACCCCTCCATACTTGCCAACTTCTTACCTTTGGGACTTTTGGTTCACTGACACGTAGGGCTTCTCTGAAATAAGCATCCACTGCATAATTGGCTTTGCGTTCTCTTTTTGGAGGCTCAATCCATTCCATCATGCTCAGCTACACACAAACAGAATAAAAAGCTACTTAAGTAACTGTTTGCTTCCCTAAAGTCACAAGAATAATGACTAATATGGCACTGCAAAACAGGAATGTATTTTTGCACAGCAAATCTAATGATTGTGCTCAAAAATTTGGATACTACAATAGAGCTCAAAAATAAGCTAGAAATTATAGCTGATTATAACAAGTATTTAAGCACTTAGAAGATAATACCCAAGTAAGGCAGTGCAGTGGCAAAACCAGATTCTTTTACAGTATTCTAAGTATTCCAGGCACCTAAGTAGGATTATGATTCCATCTACCAAAACACAATGGAAGAGCTGAGGACTTGGGCTCTGAATTCTCTGATTTCTTGTGATATGAATAAATTGCTTCTCCTCTAAATATCACAATGAATAACATCTATGAAGGCTACAACACAGACAAAAAAATCCATTAGCAATCAGTTAACCTTAACTAAATCCTTGAAGTTACTAAAATGTATTTCATACTATGCTGTATTTAACTCACTTCTTGTAATGAAATTATCAACACAAAGATTTTTATGTATATACCCACACAATGTACTATATTCTCATCAAACAATTTATTTTTCTAGAAGTTTCTTCAAAATCAATAAAACATCTGAGTTAGAAGGGCGTTTTGTAGTTAACAAGTAAGAATTCACATCTCAGATTCCAGGTAAGACCTTAAGGATAACTTCACTACACATCTTGTACAAAATAGAGATGCAGAGGGAACATTGTGGGACTGAGTAATACCTCGTTGTATGGATGATCCTTCTATTATTAGGTAAAATCAATTTGAACAGTTCAAATTAATGCTTGTGACTAAAACCTTCACTGCAAAAACAGACTCAAGATCCACATTAAAAAATCATTACGTGACAACAAAATAATACTGACTGTAGCTTTATAGTAGGATGCAACACAGTGGTTTTGCTGCAGAAGGGATAAGATCTGAGCAATATTATCAGATTTTACCATGAAAAAAAACAGTGGGGCTGAAAGCTAGTTTAACAAAAATTCAGAATATTAATGCTTGGGCAGAGCCAAGTGAATTTTTCAATAGCTCCTTACTTCTCTAGAACAACCTTCACAGTCATAACATTTATAGTGCAGCTTTTATGCTCGCACCTCTAAACTGAAGTCTTAAACGCTACAAAAAATTACCTTTTGTTTTTCTCTGTAATCTTCACCTTCAAAGTTGTATAAGCTCATCTCTGCATCCATAGTGAAATTTCGTAGGGAGCTCTCTCCCATTTTCTGCAATCGTTCGTTCATTTCAGCTGTCTAAAATGAGAAGAAGATACTTTTAGGTGCACTCAAGCTATTTTATATTTTCTGAAAAAAACAGCTTTCATCGTTACCAAAACATTCTCAACATCTTTTTTTGATTTTAACTTTTACTTACATTTTCTTCTGAATAGAGACACCCGTTGGCCTTTCCAATTTACAGCAATTTGACTTCAAGACTCTCCACTAAACTAAATTTATTATGCCGGGATGTAGTCCTACAACTGTAGAATTTAACTTCAAAATTTAAATTAAATTTATGCTCATCTCCTTGGAGCTGAAATGGCAGTTCATTTTTTCATAGAGCTATTTATTACCTAATGAAGCTCCATAAAGATTTTGTGTCTATCAGAATTGTTGGCATTCAATTTACATTTTTCTAAAAGGACACAAAATAAGCAGTGCTTAAGATACGATGCACACAGCATGAACCTTGAAAATAATTACAATCACTAATTCTGCTTTTTAAGAACTTTTATAAGATTTAAAATCTGCACAAATAGTAAAGCAACAATAGATTTATGTAATCAGATCTCATTCCATTTTGTGCATATGTATTTTGAATTCCATATTAAACAGTTCTCTTACCTTCTTTTCACCTCTTTCTAAAATAGTGGTTATATCTTCTTCTGTGAGCTCACTGTCTTTGGAAGCAAACACATGCGTGGCTCCGTGCCGGATCATCTGCAACATCTCATCTTTTGCCAGTTTGTTGGACTGTTGGTCTATGAGCCTTCCTACAATCACAAGGAATGTGCTGAAAGTTATAATATGGGAGTTCTAGTAGGACCATGCAAACAATGGAGTTTTTTACTTCACTTGACAGAGAAAGAAAGGAAAAACAGAACAACCATACAGAAAAAATACATTTCACTCAAGATGAGAATAAATGGAAGTCAGAAACTTTGGGGAAAATAAAAAAACTAATTTTGACTCAAGCCATATCAAAAAACGTTTCACATTCAGATAATCCAAGTTTTACATTTAAGATCTTATTCTTACAAAGTTAGCTGAACTTTTAAGATCACAATCTTATCTCAAGATGAAAAATGACAAATTATTCTGTAATAACCACTAAGAAGTGCTTAATATTTTCAACACTCACTTCACTGATTTCAACCAAATTTTCTGTCCCAATTTGAATTTCTGTCCCAAAATTTCACTTATCCTACCTCTTCTCATGCTATCAAAATTTTGACCATCATCCTTTCAGTAGCCCACCCTTTACTAAATATAAACAACCCTAGAAACTTAGCTTGAGTACCTTAGTTTTGACAAACTATTCTTCTAAGAGCTTCTAAACAAAAATACACAAAGGTGTTTTATTGTTCAGTTAACTCTTACGTTGTAAGAAGCCTATGTATATCATGATTTCAACTGCCATGGAACACACCTGATTTTCTTTATTTTCTTTTTAATATATCACAAAACTAAGTAACATCTACTCAGCTGTAGTTTACATTCCTCATTTAGACTCACTATAAGTCCATGTTTACATTAATCAGGAAAACAGAATTTAAAAATAATTCAGCTGAACAAGTGAATACCTTGCACACTGGGGTTCTTAGGTTGATTTAGCACACTGCTATTATACACAAGGCCTGCTTTCTCTAACACTGTACATTTGTACAGTTATTTAACCATACTTTAAGGGACTGAACAATTCTGTTGCAGACAAACATATATAGCAGTTGATACCTTGTTGTATAACTATAGAGTCCAGTCTCAGTTTTATTTCAGCTCTTTCTACAATCCTCTCTTCAACAGTATTATCAGTGATAAGTCGAAACACCCGTACTGGTTTCTTTTGACCAATACGATGCGCACGATCCTAACAAACATAAATCAATGAGTGTTCAGCAACAAGAACTCACAAGCAATAGACAATTAGCTTGCAGAAACAGCAGCCTCAAACTAGCATTGTACTTCTTGGTCCCTTGCCTATTCAAGAGCACAGAACACTGTAAAACCAGTATTCTAATATTTGCTTATACCTGGCTATTACACTTTTGAGTCATTCCATAGCAATAAATGCATCTCCCTCATTGTAAATGAAGATAACTGAATGTCTGTCCAGACTGCTGCTGTGAAGTGGACATACAACAGTACATACATGCATACACTTCTACTTTCAAATGAATTCTCTCACGTGATGCAGGTATTGATTTTCTGCCTCCCTGGCTTGAGCATATTAATTCCATGTGCAGAGTTCCTGCAGTCACAGCTCCAACACTGTGCTTGTCCCAAGCCAGCAACAAGGTTTATGACTGACACACTATACTCATTTTTAACAAAACTTGTGTTTATCCTCTTTGGTAAACATGCCCTTTTAAATCAAGGAAAGTTAAACAGCTGTCCTCAAGCTATGAGTACCAGGATTTTCTGACTGTCCTTTAAACATGAGTTGTTAAATCTTTTACTCTCCTGCATAATATTCATTTCTTCCTGAAAACTCCACTGAAGTTCACAAATCACACTCACTGTTTCCAGGAAGTTGGTCAACTATTGGCAGTCAGAATGCATATCTAAAGGATGAGCTATTCATATTAAATATTTGATGTGTTGAAGTGTATTAAAAGAAAATTAAAAATTACAAACCACTGAACAAATACCCACCCTCCTAATCAAGCAAGAAGGATCACATGAGTTTTATTCCACATGAAACAAATTACAGACTATTTTTTTTACATTCAGCACTCAGAGATTTTAGCAGGTTTAACCCAAAGGTAACTTCCCCCCTAGCATCACCACCAAATGCCCTTAAGCTTATGCAGAAACAAAAAGCAAAAGCCTAAGCTTCCCAAATGAGAGGAATATAAGGCTGCATGCTTTTAATTATTTGTTATTATTTCGGAAACAGTCCTCTTTTATTCATTTACTGTTCTCTTCTGAAAAGACAGAATTAAGAATAATTCTATACCTCTATTGACAATATTGATACAGTATTTTGATAGAAGTAATCTGTCATTACAAAAATAATTAAGACAAATATTTACACACAAAAATCTGTGGTTTCCTCCACAAATTATGTTCATGCCCTTTTATTCAATTCCTTTGTTTCTTGGTATTGTCTTTGGTATACAAAAAGTAAAGAAAATTAACAAAAATGCAAGTTCTGAAAACAGTTATACAAAATAGAACACTGACAACTTAAACAAACAAATGTATACTAGGGAGTTAACTCACCATGGCTTGCAGATCTACTTGAGGGTTCCAATCTGAATCATAGAGAATAACCACATCAGCAGTTGCCAAATTAATTCCAAGACCTCCAGCTCTCGTACTCAGCATGAAAATGAATTTACTGCTGTTAGGAGCATTAAATGTGTCAATTGCTTCCTGAAAGAAAAAAAAAAGTGTCACTAAAGTATCAGATCATTCAAATAAGTTTCCAGTAAGTTGGTGGCTTTCCAATTAAATTTCTTTTTAATTTACACAATTTTCATATAAATAAGAATTTTATCGAAGTAAGAAACTGTATGTTTGGACAGGTGAGAAAATCCGTACTGACTCCACAATATATTGTATTTTCCTTTTAGCTGAGGAACAAATGAAACACGCAGTGGACATTGGGCAGGAAAAACATACCCTTGCCAGCCTTTTAAAAATGGTATCATTTCTGCTTTACTTAAACAATGATGTGGCTGCATACATGTATGTAAAAAATAACTTATTAACCGAATGTGTAAACCAAAGGCTTTTCTTGTTTGCATACAACTTTCCCACCTCTCTTTCCTCATGTGGTGTCTGACCATCAAGCCTGCAGTACTCATAACCACGCCACATGCAATAGTCTTCCAAAATATCCAGCAAGCGAGTCATCTGACTGAACAGCAGAACTCTGGAACCTGGCAAAGCACAGAAGGTTCTGACATTCATTTTATGTTTTCACATTGATCTTATCACAGAGCAACTACACAGCATGACTGAGAATTTATGTGAAATATTCTGTACTATGTCTAACTAAAACAATTCTTTCTTCTGAAGTCACTTTTCTGGTAGTGATTTAACCACTCAAGAATATTATTTGATAAATTATACAGGAGAAATACACAACAAAAGAAACGAACACTTCAAGCTATTGTAAGGAAATTAGGTGCCAACTGATGTGCACAGATGAAGTAATTCTATCATCAGAAGTTTTCTTACAGAAAGCAGAAGGGAGGTTCTACTCTTCCTTTCCTTCTGCTCCTCCATATTTCTAGTCTTACTCATCATTCCCATAAGATTTCTTTCCCTTCATGTGTTAAGATCTACAGAAAATTAATTTTCAACAAAAACCTCATAGAAAGTGATGAATACATTTGCTGCAGGAAAGGTTGAACCTGTGCTATTTTTGAAAGATACTTTGACTTACAAGAAGCATTCAGAACACTGCTGTCCATAACCAGTACTCACCCTGCTCTCTGAGTTTTGCCAGCAGTTTATCCAGAACTAACATTTTACCGCTGTTGGTGATGAGATGAGTGTCAGTGGTGTAAGGAGGGCCTGGCTCAGCACCATCAAACAGGTAAGGATGGTTACAGCACTTCCGCAGCTGCATCAGAATATTCAGCAGACGCATCTTATCCATTTTGCCAGCTGAATTCAGGATATCAATATCTTTCATCAGGATCCTGGTATACCTGAGGTTTTAAGGGCAGTTTTGAACAACTTTCCGGTTTTTATTTGAAATTTAGCACATGAATGAATGAAATCCCGCAATATCCCAATTCTTGTTTTCGGTTGTGGGAGTTGGCTTCATTTATGTAACAATGAGCTATATTACTATGAAACTTGGCAAAAACATCCAACTGAAAATAAGGAGTTATAGATTCATACCTAAATATGAAAGGGAATCTCTCTGCGAGTAACAATGATCTGTCATTCACTGGATTATTTTATCCTTTCATTTGAGTAGCACAAAGTGGGTTAAAAATACCACTTTTTGACAGAAACTGCTACGCTGACCTGGCTCCTTGTCTCGCATCTCTTCTGGGTACATAGCTCTTCAAGGTTTTATTTTAATTTCAAGTAAGACTTTTTGGTGCATACATATTTGGATCAAAGGAGGAAGCTTAGGAGGCATATGTTCTTCCAAATAAACTTAAGGAAGGAAAAAAGTTTCTGCTTTCTTCCTCCCAGCTCTTTTCATTACCCTTCCTGAGCTCTCTGAAACTTGTGCATTTTTCACAAAAAGCCCTAAGATAGCTATAAATAAGTTTCTCTGTCTCAACATGCAATTATAAGGAAAAAAAGTATCAGTGTGAAGAGCTATAGTGTTTATCAGAAAAGAATCTTCCTTTGATGTAAATAACTCACCATTCTCTCTGCATTTTGCTGAGCCCAAGATAAATTTTTACTTCCTTCTTTGGAGGCAAACTCTTTTCTACTTCACCTTTTATGCGACGTAAGAGAAATGGCTTCAAAACCTACACAAAGTAAGATGTTTTACACAGATAAAAGTATAAAACTGACTGCCACAAATACAAAATTACCAGATTCAATTATCTGATATTTATTCAGAACTAATCAGTATCTGTTGCTGTCATGACTCCGTGAGAAAAATTGTGCTAAATTCAGCAAAACGAAGTTGTCCAGCAATGACTAAACTCACACATAAATATGTGTATCCCTATATAAGGATTACCATAACCATCCCAGTTATCTTAAGCAGGGGCCAAAGGCGTAAGTTTATAAAATCTAATCCTTTTAAACACGAGCCCTGTTTCATTTCCACTAGCAGGGACAAAACACACCAACATTTCAAATCTAAACAATGCATATTGTAGTTTCTCTGACTTCTTTTGCTACTGCAAAATCTCATGCACAGTAAAACAAAGGTAAAGGCATGCCTTTATTCAGACTAGCATGACATGTATCAGTGTACTATTCACAATAATAAATGGTTTCAAAAAGATCTCAAAATTCTTCATTTTCATATTTTATATTCAGATTTTGTCTGCTTCAAACAGTAACACACAAAAAGTAGTACCTATGATAGGAAGCTCCAATGCTTAATTCATGAAAATTCTGCTAGGCATTTCTGTAACTAAATACCTTCATGTTCATCTTTTCAACTCTGAGATGAAGGGGAAAATAATGTAGTTTTCTTTTTTACACTGTGCACGCTAATGATGACACGTGATTACAGCTTTAATTACTTACAGCATGAAGTCTTTCTACAAGTTTCTGATCACCGAGACAATTTTTAGTGTCAAACCATGAGTCAAAATCCTGTGGTGAGAAACAGCAGAATTGGTATGAACAGTTTATCATCTGTACTTTTAACAGACACATACTGACTCTCTTTCATTCCAGCCGAGAGTGGCATAAATCTTGAGACAAATGACTTCTGTGAAAGAAAAATCAGTCTGCAATTCTGTGCCATCTCCCCAGTATGTTGTAACATTCCAGTCAAGTGCATCGCTCTGCAGACAAAATACCATTATTCTCTGCTTAATATACAACAATTTTCCATGCTCATCACTGCAGTGTCCAACTGCTTCCCTTTAGTGCTTATGTGATGATGGGGCAAGAAGTTAAAAAAAACCAACTTGAATCCTTAAGTAAATTAGACAGACAGCAGAGCAAAAATAATATAAGCAAGTAATACAAGCACAAAGAAACATTAACAGTAAAAGAGAAGAAAGATTACTCAAGTTCTAAATAAATAAAAAGGCTTATGCCTATTTGAGTGCTTAATATTCTTGATACTTCATAGCTTTCTCAAATTTCGCATAATTCTTGAACTATTTAAAGTATTACATTTGCTATTAATGGCCTGAGGCCTCAACCACACCAGCAGAATACACTGTTTTAACTAGGTAGAGTAAAAGAAGTAGTCTACAGTAAGCCACAGAGCTTTCCCTGAACCTGGATCATTCACAATGTCCATCTCCTACTAGGCTGATCATTCTTCTCTTCTACTGACAGCAGCCTGGGAATCAAAACAACAACACTGTACTTCCAAACATCAACTTACATCTGCAGAATTGAAGACATCAGGTAAAAGGAAATTGAGTAATGCCCACAGTTCATGGAGGTTATTCTGTAAAGGAGTTCCAGTAAGAAGCAATCGATTTGTTGTCTTGAACTCACGTACAATCTCTGACAGCTGGAAACACAACATAGTTATCAACACCATCTGCACTACAGCACACTGAATCAGTTTTTGAAACCTAAAACAATGTCAATTAAACTTAGAGACAGTGAGCTACCTATGAAATTCATATTTACCACCCAATAGGTTATTGCTTCTATTTTAAAAAAACACCACACCTAACACTCAAAATCTGCTCAAATCAGATGCAATCTTTTTGTATCAAACTAATTTCAAAGTATCAAACTATTTCAAATTTACCTTAGACTTCTCATTCTTTATTCTGTGGGCTTCATCAATTACCAGGTACCTCCAGTTAAATTTTTTGAAGACTGATTTCTCTTTAATTACCATTTCATATGATGTAACACAAACATCCCATTCACCAGGCATCATAACATCACGGATAAATGCAGCCTAAAGCAGAAGAACTGGATTAATAAACATTTATAAATATGAACAATTTTTATGGCATTCAGTGAAAGCTGTCTCCACTACCATTACTGATGCACTAAACTAGCACACAAAAGACTCTGAAACATCTTCTCAGTAACTGAAAGTTACTATAACAAAAACCTTCAATCCTTTGTACTTTAAGCACAGAGAAAACTGGAGTTAAGCAAAACAAATTATTTCCTATTCAAAATTAACTATTTGCTCTTCAGCATCATTTCTCTGTAATTCAAATAGTGTACATACAACCAAAAGAGGAAAAACCTTCTAAATTAACTTGTCCAGAGATACAATCCATGAAAGTGTTTCAAAACTTACACAGCCCACTCCCAACTATCTTCTCTCTTCCCCAAACACCTCCCTCCGCTGTCCCATCTTTGTTTTGCAAGGCACACATCAAGGCATATAAATCCTTTCACATGAAATAACACCACCCTATGGGAAAGCCATGCAGACAGGTCTCCCCTGGTGCACCTGAGGCCATTTCCTCTTGTCCTATCACTTACAAAAAGCTGCTCCTTCCTAAGCTCTGTCCCTTCTCTGAACACACTCCAGCAGCACCTCAACATCACCAGTGCCCAGTACAAGGGGACAGTCTCTGCCCTGATCCTGCTGGCCCCACCATGGCTGGTACAAGCCAGGATGCCACTGGCCTTCCAGGCCACACTGCCAGCACTTACTTCCTTTCTAGAGCCTTTCTACCCTCAAGCAGTAACAGGCAGCCATGCAATCCATATGAGTAGCCACAGAATTCACATAAACATCCAGCTCGTTCATCCCCTCCAGTTAGAAAAACACTCCATATCTACTTTAAGGCCCTCACAATGAAAGATGACAAGCTCTACAACAGAATCCTAGTTACAAGGCCAGGCAGGCTTATAAAATACAAGAGTGGGAAAAGTCACTTGAAAAAATGTGAATAAAGAGGTAACAAAGTGAGTGCAATAAAGAAAAATGAGTACACACTGTCACATTACAAATACGGAAGAGAGATAAAAAATAGGTGCAAAAATCAAAGTAGAAGAGAACGGAGAAACAGACAACTCAAAGAGCTGTACTTTGATTCCAGTCCATTATTTCATCTACTGATTTTCAGTTTTTCCTCATAGTCAAAAGCAAAACATTTTGCATTTTCAACATTAATGCAGTTAAAGATTACTAAAATACACTGTAATTAAGGAAATAGCTTAGGGAGAATTCCACGTATCCAACTGATATTTTCTGCCAAATAATGCATACATTTCAGCAATGTAAAGCACTTACTCTGGCATCTTTATCTCCAATAAGGCAAACAGCACGTAAGGATGGAACCCAGCGCTTGAATTCATTCATCCAGTTATGCAAAGTTGATTTTGGAACCAGCACCATGTGTGGCCCAGGAATGTTTCGGTAATGCTTCAGATAGCCTAATAAAGCTATTGTCTGCAGAGTCTTACCGAGCCCCTGCATTGACAAAGAGGGGGGGGAAAGAAACCTGCTGAAATACCATAAAGAAATACTTTCAAATCATTTTCTTGCTATATAATTCTGTCATTTGCTTAAAGCAAACTACACAAGACATGTTTGCAATAGAAATTCTTTGATTAAAATTTCAGATTTGAAAAATCAGACTGTTGTAGAATGAAGCATACTACTGCACGTACATGAAATACTGTAAGCACTTCAATGTTGTATTTTGCTCAATAAATAGCACAAAAAATCCAAAAGATTACTGCTTACCATTTCATCTGCCAGAATGCCATTAACACCATTTTCATACAATGAGATCATCCAGTTCAAACCTCTAACTTGATAATCTCTTAGTGTTCCTCCTTTCACATCTGTAAATGCAAGATTTCTCTAAGTAGAAAAATACTAATTCTAAGGAGAAAATTTTAATTGCAATCTGCTCAGATCTGAATTACATCAAATCAATCAGAGAACTGTTAACACCATACTTACATGAAGGAGACTCCTCAAACCGAATACACACATTGGATGTTTTTCGACTCTCAGACAAGAGCTCTTCATCCTCCTCCTGCTCCGTGCGCCTGTGGCGGTACCTAAAACAACAACCCAACACTGATGTGTGAACCAAATCACTTCAAAGCACTGCTACAAATTCCAAAGACAAATTACAACAGAAGCAATCACTGACCCACATGTGTATGTTCTGGTATCCTGACCAAACTCCCATCCTGTTAATACGTTATTCCTTAGGAGTCATTCCAGTTTAAATTGGAAAGGCTGATATGAAGCCCTCTCTTTCAGAGCCACAACTGTAATCTGACAATAACTGTGAGTTCTCTGAGGCACTTTTTAATGAGCAACACAGAAATACAAGACATATCACTGGTGGCCTTAGACTCAATTACTTGACAATTACAAAGTTCAGAAAAATCACATATTCAAATTAAAAAAAAATTAGAGTTTCTAAAATAAGAATGTCATTTTGCAAACATTCCAAAAAAATAGTTGTTTGTTATTTTAAGACCTCTCAGAGGGACTACAGGCAGGCTCTGCTGCAATACTAATACAGACAGACTGGTGGAGAGAGACAGCTGATGCTGAGGATCCAACATCCCCTCTAAATGGACCCTGCCTTGCCATAACTTGGTCTAGCCCCACCCTGGTCCCACTGACCTGTCCACTACCAGCTGGGTCACATCATGTGGACCTCTAGAGTGCCCCTTCTCATTCAGCAACATGCAAAAGAAATTCAATCCGTGTGCTCCAAAGTCACCCCACAGTACACACCAAAGCATTTCACATGGCAAGAACCAGGCAACTTGCTTTTGAAGTGCATTTCTGATCCAAGGTCACACTTCTGTTGATGGAGCAAATGATGCTTTCAAATCAACCAGCTTCTAAAGAAATTGATATACCACTAACAGGAAATGGTCTGGACTTACTGAAGGTACAAATTCTATGTATAATCTCTAAACAGATTATGTTAAAAAGTCTAAGTTGTTTGAAAGTGTAAGTCAGAAATAAAAATAGAACATACTCCCCAGCTGAAATCAAACTCTGTTTTTCATCTTTCTTCATCCGTGGCCGTCCCAGCTTGACTTTCAGTGGAGATGTTGGTGATTTTTGTGCTGCAGGTTGAATAAAATGTGCAAAAAGTTCTGTCTGCTTCAGGAGGAATTCAAATCTTTTTGCTCGATCTGCTTTCTAGTTTCCAAAGTGGAGAATTAAAAAAAAAAAGAAAAATAGGTAACTTTTCTTCATAAAAACTTTTTTTTGTTAAGAAACAGAATTCAGACACTCATGAGAACAACTTATATGAGGGACAACTGACAAGACCATCTGTTAGACAACTCAGAGGGCTACAGGCATTGTGAAACAGAGCTGAAGCTGCTTCATGGCACAGCAGCAGTGGTGAAGGGATGCTTTAACCTTTGTCTACAAAAGATAAACACAAAACTAGAGTTATGATTTACAGCAAGGGATGACATCCTAACCTTGCTCAAGACAGTGACAAAACTTTTATCAGCTTCAAGGCTATCGGGATTTGATCAAAGACAACAATGTAGTAGCTCTGCCTTTAGAATTATTTCTGAAGTAATGGATGAATTGATTTCACTCAAGTTTGTGAATTTTGCTGTCAGATTTCAAATTTCAAGCATTTCAGTTTTGCCATCTCAATGGGCACGTGCACTTCACTGTCACACAGCAAAACGTGGCCTTCTTTATATTTAGAAGATAACATTGCATCATTTGTAAGAAAAATATGATAAAATGCAAATTCTATCTGAGACAATGCAATTGTTATCAGTTTCTCTATGAGAAATCTAAGCATCATGTAACAGTGTACTGTGTAAAGCAATTTCCATGTAATCTCATTTACATATCATGATATAAATTACAGAAGTGAAACTTCAGTTCTGCATCGTAACCTCTCCAAGAAACATTCGACCCACAGAAAGCCTTTCTGCAGATCACTTATAACAAGCAAGTCTCCCCCAACAGCAGAATCGTCCAGCAAAGAGAAGGGCAGCAAGAAGGAGCGTGACGTGCAATGCACGATCTCGCCACACGAGGGCTCTGCGCCTCTTTAGCAGCGCACCAGCAAGGGAACAGCTTCACTGAGATCTGGAAAAAAAACCTCACTGCTTCTCCCATTATTATTGGACCATTTCCGTAAACAACTTGATAACCGAATAAAATGTAAATATCAAGTAAAACTTTTATGAAAAAGAAATTCTAGAAGGGGGAAGTAGAGACATTCATGTTTATGATCATCAGTATAAAAACAAATCCATTCAGAGGATTCATAGTTAACAAATAATGCATGATGATGGCTTTGGCAGAACAATCATTGTTCATAAGGACCTATATTGAATGACACAATATAATTTTCTGCCTGCAATATTACTGGCTTAGTACAAGCAGTATGTTTTGATAAAACAGTAAAGGTCTAGCTCACAACTGCACAGTTGATAAAAGGTATATTTTTTTATTTCTAATCCCTTTGCCTCCTAGGACAGCTGAACTAACACTGTAATTTAGGAGAGCTTAAATTCACCATGTATTACCGTGAAACAAGTTTAGCTATTTACTGAACTCATTCTCAAAGAACAGATTCACTGTGGGTCTTCTCTTTGGCTAGAAATTAAGTAGGCATACATGTAGGTATCAATTTTTCTAACAGTTAGAGTCTTCCCTGACTTCTGTGATATCCAGTCCTTTCAGACTCTACCATAATTATTAGGCATCCATTTAACACTAAAGCTTTTAAAAACAATACAAGACAGAGGTACTAGCTTAAACCAAGAACTTATTACACATGCCATTCAAGGATTCTTATAATGTCCTCCAGGCTTTTGCCTCTTTGTAACACTGAAGTTACCCCATTACATCTCCTCTCCAGCACTACAAGCCCCCAACACTTGATGTCATGGACACATCCTCTTTTGCACTGCTATAGCACACGTATCATGAGGCATTTAACTATTTAAAACCTTAATATTTTTATATGAGAGAAACTGGCAGCTTCAGTATTTCAGTTAAATAAAGAAGTAGCTTAAGGATGCCTCTGGCATGACCCAAGGAGTCATCAAATAAAACTGGCAGAGACAGATTCAAAACAAAATAGGGAGAGTTCTAAATAGAAAATGTCATTGAATAGTCACTCCTTACCCCTGATGGGTGTGGATAACTAAAAAGAAACCACAAAACCAAAAATCCACTCACAACTACTGAGTACAAAAACTACAGGCTACAACTCCAAAAATCATGCAGACAAAAATACTTGGAACAATGGGACAGAATTTAACAGAACTACCACTACCTGACCTGTTAGTCACTGTGAGAAACATGACTTGGCCTTAGACACAAAATGAATCTTGATTTGTTTTTCTTTTCTGACACATCCAGGCTGCAGTAACACCTTGTAACTGTGCTGATTCTGTTCCAACACCCAAGTGCCATAAAAAGCTGCAGTATGTTTTGTCATGAAAACACTTACCATCTTCTCTTCATATTCTGGGTCAACTTCTTTTTCAGGTCTAGCTGCCTTCGGAGGAAGTTTGAGTTGAAACGGGGGATCATTTTTCTGGAACTCAAAAGTCAAACACTTTATAAATACCAATTTCTTTATTTACTTTTTTAGCAAAATGTATCAGACTGAACAAACTTACAACTGCAAGACAAGCATGCTTCTTCTCAAAAATAATTATTTCAAAGTGAAATGAGTGCACTAATCATATCATTTCACCCAAAGCAAAACCTCATGTCCATAATGAAACTAAATATCCTCATGCTTATTTCTACAAGCAGGATTCAAATTGAAAGAAATTACTGAAAGAGCACAAATTTTAATCTTTCACAGAGATCTCACTGTAAATGCATCATTAAGTTTATTATCTTGAAAAGATATTTTTTAAAAATTAAACATTTTTGGTTTCTAAATGTCAGATTCCTAACTGTAAGTTGCTGTCACTTGCCTTTTGGTTGGGCTTTGTCTGTTTTTATTCTAGATGAATAGTCACAAGTTCAGTTGGAAACACAGTTTAACTACACTTAGCCATAAACCCAGGAAGATACACAACCAACCACTTCAATCCATGCAGCAACAACTCCACGGTACACTCTCAGACAACTGAAGAACCACCTTATTTACTATATATGAAAGAAATCTAAGGAATTGCAATTAAAACGCCTGACTTTAGTAGTTTATGAGATTCATACCTGTGTTCAAGTGTGAAGCTCAAAGCAGGTTTTCCACAACTATATTGGTAAAATGATGAAATTATTCCCCTAATTTAGAAAAATTTTCCTAATTGGTCATTGAAATATGCCAATAAAAATAAATCTATTTTGAGCTGCATTAAATTATAAAAATGTTTTTGAAAAACTCTGAATAAACTGAAAGGAGCTGCAAGAGTGCACGTCTAACAGTGCAGAGTATTCATCTGCTTTAAGTGCTTTGAGTACCAGACTACTGTTAAATACATTAAATTAAAATAATAATTACCCAAAACTATTCAGGGTCCAGTAGCAAAACCAGGCCAAAATGGTACCAAATATTTTAAAATCTACCAAGCAACATTGTATTTAAATTTCAGAATTGTTACTGATAAATATACATGCCAACTTCTTTAAGCCAACTCATGCAAATGGAAGAAATATTTTCTGAAGTCAGAGATTAGTGTTTCAAGTTTGGCCCAAAGCCATATCTCCGCAGAGGTGAACAGTACTAAGTGTACAATGAAGCTGCTTGACAGCTTAATGATTTTATAAATGCTCCAGTTCACCTTTGCAAGGCCAAATGTTGCAAATAGACAGCATTAGAAATATTCCATTCGCTTAAATGTTCTTCAATCACACAGGTAATCAGCTCATGCCAAAGAGCAGTGTGTGTGTATTCACACCTTCACTATATTACTATACAACGTATACTCCAAGATACTGACACTGTTAATATCAGGCCCAGTCCTTGAATTAAAGTGTGAAATTACTCCTTAAATGAAAGAAAAAAAAATTGACAGTAGGCAATTTCAGGCATCTCCCTCACTTGCCCTAGAAATAAATTACATAAATATGTGTTACTGGAAAAAAAGCTGTCTACCTCAGGTAAGAATGACGTTTCTTCAAGCAGCTCAATATTATGACAGTCCCTTAAAACTGAAAGTTTTCCAAGTAAATTGCAATGTAATATTATCTTTCTAAGCCCCAAGGCAGATAGCTGCAATGCCAGTTTTGTTGTTACTCAGATTATCCCAGAAGGATAAAACTTATGGTGGCATACAAATCAAATTTATTCTGAAATAAGTATTTCTGAATAACACACTCTGAGTTGAAGTAGTAAATGAGCTGATACATTACTGCAGCCACAGCACAATAAAATCACACAGTACACCTTATTCTTCAAGAGAAAATACACCTTCCCTGCCCCCCCCATCCTGCTTCTTATTGCCGTGTTTCTGTTGAATATTGATGGCTCAACAGTATGAGAAATAACAAACAGGAGATTATCAAAAGCCACTGAAAGAGACAAACAAGACACATGCATCCCTGTGCCCCTTCTCTTCCTCACAACTCACAAAGGAGAGAATATGTTGCAGGTTCACTAAAGTACTGCTCTGTGCTGGTGGTGCCAGACAGGGACAGGCATCACACCCAAACTTGCTTCTGCATAATGCTCTGAATTACAAAATCTACACCCTGACAGATTACTCGAGTTTGATGAGTAAGAACACTTCCCCATAACAACTGGGCCATGTATCTTATACAATAGAGAAACAAAGTATTTCATGAAGTCTGAGAGCTTTTCCCAAGAAACTTTACACAACGCATCTTCATGACTTAGAGAGCAAACTTGTCAAGAACCAGGACAGCAGAAGCCTCGGTGCAATTCACCACCACCAAAGTACTTTCATTTTTAACTCAGGAAACTCACCAGTAACAATTTTTCTCTACTCTAAAAACGGTTACCACTATAGATTTAACAGTCCCCTGAAAAACTGATGTCATTTAAACACCTTACAATATCCACACAGCACTTTCAAAAGATCCTGAGTACTCCAAGGATACAAAATACTCTGTCTTAAAATCTCTCATAACTACTCTAAACAGAGTTTCTCAGTTCAGGCTGAGAGATTTCTATCCAGGAAGTTTAACAGTCCCAAAGTGAGGAGCCCCCACGAACACCTCAATAAACAACTGGGAACAAGAACTGCTGCTGCTTTAGTTGACTTTACTTTTGTAACTTGTGCTACTGAAAACTCTGAACAGATGCACTAAGAATAATTAGGATTCCTTCTGTGTTTAACTCACATATACAAAGTGGAAATACATTTCCAAATAGCCAGGAAGATAGTTTTGGTAGTACAACAAAGACTATTTATAAAGTAAAGCATTGAGAGGGGTGCAGAGCACTACAGGCTGCCTGACTGCCACTGTTATGCAGATGCTGTAACTGTACAGTTGATGTGCATACAATTTTTCAGAGTTAGTTGTATACAATAGAGAAATAGCCCTTAAACATTTTCCCTTGAGCAACCAAGTAAAGCTCAAGATTATACAGCACTGTGTCCAGTAACTGTTTACAACAAAATAAAGCTTCAATCATTCTTTACAGGCAAAACAGACTTCCAATAACTGGGATTAAAAAAAAATCTGAAGACACTGTTATCAGTAGTTGCGCAATATTCTTCAGTATCATAAAGATATGATGTAAGGTCCTCATCCCTACTAAGTTTTTTCTAAGATTCATTCCTCGGGTTAAATCTTGTTCTGTTTCCAAGGATACCTGAATACGTCACTTTCTACATGCCTTGTGTCTTTCTTCCAAAAAACTAAGGAGAGGCGGCTGGCAGCCATACGTGTTCTCTCGAGGAGTGTATTCTGCACCAGGGCACGGTTCGAGCTGGGCAGGGGGCGGCCCTGACCCTGACAGCCGGAGCAGACCGAGTCAGCCGCGAACTCTCCGGGCTGCCCACCCCGAGCCCCCGGAGCTCCCGGCTCCGGGACAGCTTTCCCCGGGGCACGGGAAGGGAAACACCAGGGCGGGGGGCTCCGGAAGGCGGGCCCGCAGGAGCGCCCAGGCCGCGGGGCTGGCAGGGGCTCCGCACGGGCTCAACGGCGCCAGCCCGCAGCCCGGGCTGCAGGGCCGGGCCGGGGGCATCGCAGGGCCCCGCGGACGGCGGCCGCCGCCAGGGCGATGCCGAAGGGCAGGCACGGGGGCGGGGGTGTGTCCGGGCGGGGCGGGCCCGCAGGGCCGCGGCGGAGAAGCCCAGGCGGCCTCAGGGCCGGAGTGGCGCGGGCCGAGCAGCGGCTGCAGGAGAGGGCGACCGGGCCAGACTCCACCACCCGCAGGGGACCCCCGGAGCGGAGCGGTACCTCCTCGGCGCCGGGCTCCTGCGCGGCGGCCGTGGCGGAGGATGTGGAGGCGCGGGGCTCCTCGCCGGGGCCGGGGCCCGGGTCCATGTTGAGCTCGGCGGGTGCCGGAGCCGCGGGGGGGCGGGGGCGGCCCCACCGCCCCTCGCGCCGCGCGGCCCCGCCCCACCCCCGGCCCGCGCCGCGCGGCTCTCGCGATATCTCCGCGGGACGGGGCCGGGCGGGCGCTCCCGCGCTGCCTGAGGCGGGCGGGGCGGGCGGGGCGGGCGCGGGGAGCGGCTCCGGCTCCGGCTCCGGCTGCGGCTCCGTCTCCGGCTGCGGCTCTGGCCCGGCCCGGCCCGGCCCGCTGCTCCCGTCCGCCCGAGGGACACCGTAGCTCTCAAGAGACAGCGCGGCCAGGGCCGCTGCATAACGCCACGGCCTGGTTTGGGGTCGAAGGGACCTTAAAGATTATCTTGTTCCACTCCCCTGCCATGGGCAGGGACGCTTCACACTATCCCCGGTCGCTCCAGGCTCCATCCGACGGGGCCTTGAACGCTTCCAGGGATGGGGCAACCACATCTTCTCTGGGAAACCTGTGCCAGTGCCTCACCACCCTCACATTAAAGAATTTCGTGCTAATAATGAATCCAAATCTGTTCTCTTAGTTTAAAACCGTTCCTCCTTGTCCTGTCTGCCCATATAAAAGTTGCTCTCCCTCCTTCATGAGCCCTCGTTAAGTACTGAAAGGCTACAAGAAGGTCTCCGCGGAGCCTCCCCAGGGTGAGCAGCCCCGTCTCGGCCTTTCCCCACAGCAGAGGTGCTGCAGCCTCCAGACTCCTCCGTGGCCTCCTCAGGAATCTCTCACTCCAACGTGTCCGTGCCGTGCTGGGGACCCCAGAGCTGGGTGGGATCTCACCAGGGCAGAGCAGAGGGGCAGGATCCCGTGCCTCCACCTGCTGCCCTCAGCCCAGCGCTTCCAAACCCTGTTGCAAATGGCACGTGTGTTTATCTAAACCAGAGAGAAAAACATCTGCTAACATCTGCAGGGCTAAGAGGTACCAGTGGAGCTCACATAGCAAGAATAACTTATGGGATTTTTTTTTTCCCTGAGCGATTTTTAATTCAGCATTGTTTGCATATTTCTTTTGAAAATTTCAATAATGAAGCCACTCATTTTAGTTACTGGTAATGCATGTATTTCAGACTGTCCATGCTGGGTGTTCAGATTTTTAGCTGCAGAGCTGTAACTTTGTACATACTGCTGAAAAATCCCAAAACAGTCCTTGAGTTGGTAGACTTAAAAAACAGAGGTCCAAATCATCCATGTTACCTGGTGATTACTTACAAAGGCAGTGTCATGAGCATTTTGTCCCATGGCAGGAATGAAACCTTAGCGCAATGGGCAGAATGAGCAAATAAAGCTACTTCAGTCCAATAAAAAGCTCAGTAGCTGTTATCAAAATCTTTTTGCATAACTCAACAACTAAGCTGAGCAAGTGGGTTATTGCAGATCTCATACACTACATTTAGAAAAACCTCTGAGACCTCTTTTCCATCTACACATTGGCTCCAATGAAGTGCCAGTAACATATGTCTGAACTGTTTCCATGACTGCCTGATTACTCTGAAATTCAGTATCTAGATTGTGGCCCATCATAGAAGATCCAAGCTGCAAACTCCCCTTTTTCATGTTGTGCAACATCTGCAAAGCAGTAACAGTGCTGTTCCAAATTATTTAGCACCTATTACCTTCTGTGTCTGCTACATCACCCACAAAAAAGCAAGGCCCACAGCATCTGCAGTAGCCCTTCCGCATGATTTATTTTTAAAAGCTTTGGGAAGTACATTTTTCATAGAGCAATCGAGAAGAGTGACATAGCTGGTTTTGAAAGAGTACTCCAAATAGCTTTTCCAAGCAGTGCTCTGTAGAAAATGGAGTTTACCGTTAGCTGTGAGAAAGTCTCTAAGGTGGGGAAAATTCCAGTCCATGACGTGGTTGTTCTTAACCTTTAGAGCAAATAGCGCACTAACCACTTTTAATATATGACTTTCCTTCTCCACTTTCAAATGCTTGTGAAGCTTCTGTTTATGCAAAAATGCTCTCAAGTGTTTGTCACAGCTTGTTTTTTCCTTGAAATTCACAGGAACATTGCATGCTGTACAAAACAATCAAGCTGCTGCTTTCATGAAAGATCTCCTTTGGCTATTTTTTGCTTGTCTGCTTCACATTTGCATTTGACACTTTGCAGAGATGTTCTTAGTTGCTCCTCTTAGACTGTGCTATGTACTCCTTGTGGATCTACAGCAGTGGCTGAAAAAAATCACTTAGTCACACAACAGTATTATCATGTGATAATCTAATTATTTTTAAAAACTAGGAAGTGCTTTTTTGTACCTACTTTATATACTAGATTTTGCAGTCATATTTGAAAAGTTCTACCAAATATCTCCAATTGGTATTTTTGTCCATGTGTTGGGAGGCAAGGGGCTAGTTGTCATGTTAAAGTTGTAGATTTAACTATTAGCTCCTTGTTTTCCCAGGTTGATTATGCCATATTTTGCAGTCTGCCAGATATAATCACCAGGGCTGAATGTGTGGTTTCCTACACACCAATTTAGCAACCAATTCCTCTCCCCAGCTCAGAAAAAATGCCATTTAACATATTGTATAATGAGAATGATGTTTTCTTGTCAGATTTAAAAAGAGAAATTGCAGGCTCACTGTTAGCTGCTTGTATGTTTTAAATACTCCTGAAATATGGAAAGAGCTGATAAGATACAGATCCCGTGACATTTTCATTTACTGTCCAGGTAATTCCATAAGATTTTAAAATTTTGGATAGTGATTACTCAACCTTTTCCAAACAGGAGACTAATTGTAGCAGTCTTCATTTCTCTAGCAAAGATATAACTGGGTTTGAGTAACTTCTTAAATAAATCTTAGTATTCTGCAGAATTACTTTCTAGGCCAAGTTGCTGTATGAGCCCCGTTGAGTTGATAAGTGCTAGACCTGTAAGCCAGCAGGCTGCTGAATTCATGAGAACAAATAAACTCATTACACCAAGAGTCTGCTAAATCCACACGAAGCCGCCAGGTTTGTAACTCGGACCACAGCTGGAGAGCAGTGGCTATGGCTGCTAACTAGAAATGAAATGAGAGGATTATGTGGGCACCTACTGAAAAAAGAGGAGCCTTTAAGGACCTTCTGAGCCCCTTAATGAGCAGGTGGGGTTGGGCTCCCAGCTGCGACACCAACCAAGTACCTCAGTGGTGGTGAAATGGAACCGTGTGAATGCACTGTGTTATCAGTAAAACCTCGATTCGGTAGGAAACAGCATCTTAAATAATAAAATGTGTCTTAAATATCGGTTGTGATGTGTGTCTTTGCTGACTTGAGAATCCCATTTCCAAGTGGCAGTGCCACTGTCACGTGCCACCAGGTGGCAACACCGACCTGTGCTCGGCTGCTAGAGTCCTGACAAGGGGGTCCGGCAGCCTGAGGACTCTTTAATGTGAATGCTGCTCAGTCTTGAAACTAATTTGATCAAGAATAGGGGAAAAAATAAATATAAAAAATTACTTTGTGAACCATTTTTTACTTGCTGTTGTTTAATTACCTCTATAACTGTATCCTGCACAAAAGTGGCAAAAGTGTTTTGTTAAGAAGGGTCTTGGGAGGGCTGTGTCCTGTTCCTCTGGGATGTGTTCACTCCCATGTGCACATTCAGGAGGCTCTCCATTGAATGCCATAGTCCAAAATTCACCTCTAGAACACTGGATATTTCTAGCTTAATCATACCAGCAATGAAACCACAACTGCACAATACATGTTAGCTGTAAGCAGTACACAGCTTTATAGTTCAGAAATCAGCAGGATCTGGAAGGAACACTGCTATCTCTGGGGTATTTGCACCTTGACTTGAATAGTTACCGCGTTTATCTCCATGCCTACATCAGTGTGAACAACCACAGTTACCACACCTTACCCTGACTGCAGCAGTTACCATCTTGCTTAAATGCTTGTATCAAGTGTTGCTGTTTTAATATTGCCGTTAGTAACAGGTTATTTCTCTACAAGTAACCTTGGCTGTGTCCAGTAGCACAGCTCTGTTCATTCTTGTACTTACCTGTGCAGCCCTGTTTCATTCAGTTCCTTGTTTCACAGGTTCCCTTCCAAGTTAACCTTTAGGGTTCCAGATTATTTTCTTGTTCACAGGATTAGAAAAAGCATAGGACTCCTCCTCTAGAGCTTACAATAAAGAAGGTACTTCTCCGATGTGCTCTTGGTTTATGTGCCACTCATTTGTAAGCCCAGTTTTGCTGAAGCTGCCGTTTCCGAGGCTGTCCATGGCTGCAGGGCTTTGCAGGAGCTGAGCAGATGAGAGCAGCCCAGTTCATGGCTACAAACAAATGCTTCCTGATTCTGCATCAGGAACAGGCAACCTTGTGCCCTAATAGGCTTGACATTGAGTATCCTTATAGAAAAGGGTTTGCTTTTTTTGTTATTGTTGCTTGGGGTTTTTGTGAAGGTTGGGTTTTTTTACTTGTTTTGGGGTTTTTTTTCCCTTTTGTTTTTATGGGTATTTTTTGTTTGATTTTCTTTTTCTCTTGTTTGTTGGGGGTATTTTTGTGGTGCAGGCTTAATATCAATGCATCAATTTTCTGTATCAAGTTTTCATTTCACCCAACAGAGAGTCTCTGGCATTGCCAATAAGGTTTGCAACTACAAGACCACATTCAGCATTGGGAACTATAACAACATAGCTAATGTGTCCTTTGTATCTGGTTCAAAAAGTTGATAGCTGTACAAATACTCCTTGTTTTTACAACTTTATCTCAATATTGCACTTTTAATCCAGGCTTTAGTATGCAGAGCTTTATTGTGGTACTGGAAAGTCCTCTAATATCGCTGTATTTCCCAACCACACAGTTTTTTTACTTTTTTTTTTTTTTTTTTTGGCTGTGTCTTCATTTTCACACTGGGAGAGCCAGGAACTCTCACAGTTTGTGTTCCTGACCCCTTGCTCTGTTACTGGTGTTTCTGCAGGTGAGCAGTGGGTTAGTTCAAGATTCTAAAAAACAAAATTGATCCTAACAAAGAGAGTTACTATTTTTTCCTCAGATCAGCACAGCAAAACAACTCAACTGCCCACGCACACAGGGGCCAGTGCCAATACAGCAGCAAAACAGATCCACAGCAAGATGAAGGGTGGGATTGCAGCCATGCTAATTTGTATCAGTTTAAGCTACCATTACCCAGGCTTTAATAAATAGTTTTACAACTGTGTGTTCTGTCCTGATTGCCAGGTTTTGCTCACCTACAAACAATGATGTCATCCAAATTTAACAATGATTAGTGATTCCTTTGGAGGTCACAAAATATTTCCTGACGTAGTAAGCCACTACTTTGCCAAAATCTGAGCATTGTCTCAAGAAGACAGTCCCCGACCAGAAGAGTCTTGTTTTGTTGAAAGTGAAAGGCACTTTAAAAGAGATTTTAGATCAAAGCAAAAACTGTCAAAAGTTTCCTCCAACTGAAATCAATCTGAAGTATATTTTGTTACTCCCTGCAATGGCATCTTTTTCTCCCCTAACCTGTGCAGTCATTTTGCAATATTGAAAGCCTATAAACAAACTTCTCTTGACAGAGACAGAGTATTATAAAATTTGGAATATCTGTGAGAATCCAGTGAACAGACTGGTGCAGTACAGACTTTAACTCTCTTAAATGATGGTTGAGATTCTTTCTTCACAAAAAAATTCTCTTACTTCTTTGCCCGAAACAAATTATCTCTCTCTTAACCAAAAGCCTGTGGGTTTGGTTTCACACTGATCACAGATTATTTGTAAACATAACAGTTCTTGTTTAAAGGTTTTAGCATGCACCAGCATTTCCTTTAAATACAAGAAATGCACAAAAGGATGCTGCAAAGTACTGCCTGCCTTAGCCTTGCAAACATGGAAGATGCATTCCATAAGCCAAAAGCCATCACTTCAGTTGCCACAGGCTTTACCCTGATGTGAAAATACTTTTCATCTTGTCCTTTATATCTATTTTTACTTGTAAATATCTACACACTGTGAAAAACTACACTGAAGCTATTATACTTTCCAGAGTACTATCCATTTCTGCTGAGGGGTCTGTTGGACAAAAGTAGTTTATCCTAGTCCACATAGGATATGTGTCTGCTTTTCTCCTTGCTGCCCTTTTTTTTTTTTTTTTAATTTCTTTTTTTTTTTTCTGCTATTTTGCTTCCCTGACTGCCTGGGCCTTCTTTCTTCCTCATCCTGTACTGATTCTTCCTTTTTTGTAACAGTCTCAAACACACAGCTGCCATCAAAACAATCCCTCCTTTCCTGCATTTACATTCTTCACACAGAGCAACCTTTGACACACAGAGTTCAGAAATCTGGTCTTTTTAATGTATTTTGGTCTATTGCTTTATGCTCTATTTGCTATATTTTGCTCTATTCAATCATAATTAAACATAGTTAATTGCCTAGAGGGGGAAGGTCTCTCACCCACAGTTCTCCCATCAGTATGATTTCTCCCAAGTGTAACACATAGGGTTCCTATTTACTCTCAGGCATTTTTGGGCAATCTGGAGAACAGAGGCAGGCAGTGTCCTCTGTTCATTTTCTCATCACTCCAGAGGGTTCTCTGGTCTCAGTAAGAATATTTGGGGGAAGCTGAGATCCATCCTGCACTTCATGGTAAGTCTTCCACATTTATGAGTCTAAAAATAGCTAGATAGATATTTTTTCTTCTACACATAAAACTACAGACTTCTTTTTCCATCTGTTTCTTCAGGCCTACCTGAGACCCTTCTTTAAGCTGCACATTCAGGCTGGTCTAGACAGTCGAGTTTCAGCAAATCCTCACTTTCAGGATATTAAGATTCAAATAATGATTTGTTATTTCTGATCTGGAAGAGGCATATCCTAATCTTTATGTTAAATAGATTATTTTGGATTCCTTTAATGAAGTAAAGAAGGTAAATTTCACATTGCCATATAAAGTAGACCTCACATGCGAGCTGAGTACCGATCACTGTTGTGTATGAAAAATTAAGTAGATTTTTCTTAACTCAGAAAGGTAATTGGGTCAATTAGAATAGAAATTCTGGATCTTTAAAAAAGCCTTTGTATCTCCTCCCTCAAGTGCAAGGATTATTTGCTGACCTTGAGGAGCCAGTGATGTCATTAGCCCATGAGGAAATCCTCACAAAATGTTTGCTACTGATTCACATGTAGAAAGGAACAGCCATGCCTTACTTAACCACCTGTGCAGACATCATAAAATTGTTTACTAGTCTGCAAACAGAAGCTGAAAATTAGCAAATCCACGATTTTTAGTGCGTGCTTTTGTGGATGACAGGGAAAAGAGAAACCTCTCATCTGGCAAAAGAGCCAGGACAGAGGTTTGAACCAAAGTGAGCCTGTTTGTTCCCACTCCCACTTCAGACGAAGACAGTTTTACATTTGCAAATAAATGCACTATTAAGCAGAACTCCAGATCTTCCACCAGTTACTTTCCTAAACAGGAGACTTTCCTATGAGATGCTGGATGTCTGCTGCTGTTTCACAGAGGAGGTCAGTGCCAGAGGGCATTGGTCTGTTTTCTGGAAGGGATTGACAGAGTTCTGCCTATGTGTCATGAGAGCTTTTGGTAAAATTAGTTTCTGCCCTGTCCACAACAATAAAGGCCATACCCACATGCAGCTTACACAGTTCATACACTTCCTGGAGCAAAACCGCCACAACGTTCGTCTGTTTTCTTTTTTTTATTTTCACAATGGCTTCTGCTCCAAAATCAGGTGTCTGCCCATGGGGTGTCACTGCCACCAAGGGCTTGGGGGTGACAGAGCTCAAACCAGGCAGAATATATTCATCGATCAAACAGCACAGTGCAGACAGGTCAGCACCACCTTGGGCCTGTGGTCAGGCTCCAGTTTTGGTAGTTAATTGTTTAAACACCAGCAACAAGTCACATCCCTCTGAGAATCTGAGTGCATTCCTCCATTAGACCTGATTTGTATGGTGAGGACAGGCTGCTGAAAGGAAGAGCAGGGGCTGAATTATCCCGTGACTTTTCTAAATTTGTCCTTGTGAATGGAGAGAGAGAGAGTGAAATACTTGTCTGCAGGGGGGAGCAGTGTGGTAACTGTCAGGAACAGCTGGAACATATATACTGTGTCATGTCTTTTTGTGGCACTGGGCTTTTCTGCTTGCTGAGAGAATGCTGCAGAGGCATGTCAGCATTCTGCTGAGTAAGTGTGGTGCGAGTTCCATATGTAAACAGGGATCAGTTGCTAGATGAGAGAAAAAGGCTGTTCTCCCAGCACTATGGCTGTCTCTTGCATGCACCTCAACCTTCGCAATGCCTGCATGGTGTTTTAAATTAAATATGAGGCTAGTTTCTCAGGAAACTATCTGCTTGTGGAAATGTCAGTTGAGATAACTCTGGTGTCTCTTCCTCCTTTTATACGTATTAATTTGTGAATGAAATAAATCCTTCTGATTTTTTCTATCCTCTCCATCCTGATTATCCATTTGTGCACAAGGAAATAAGAACTTTCACTACTCTCAGTCTTAATAATAATACCACCAGTTGCTGTGCAACATGGAAATGGATAAGCTTAAGTAGCAGACTTAACTTCTATCAGTGGTCTGTCAAGTCATGAAGGAGCTTCCCATCAATGCAAGTAGCCATTTTGTTTCCTTTTGCTGTATTAGCGTTAAGGTGTTGTTTTCCTCTGAAACAACAGTAGCCTAGGTTAGGAAATTAAAGGAGTACACCAGTACTTCCATGGCAAACAGAGAGTTCTCTTAGGGATCTGGCTGATGTGAATTGCACACACATCCAGGGTCAAACTGATCGTGGTTGCTCTGATCTTTGCTAGTGGCACATATGAGATTAGTCTGGTGAGGGCGGTGTTGGTTTGTGTGGCAAGGTTTGGACAGCAGAGGGGCTGCAGGGGTGAGAAACTGTCAGATGCTTCCCCATGTCCAGCAGAGCCAAGGCCAGCTGGCTCCAAGACGGACATGCCACTGGCCAAGGCCAAGCTGCTCCATGACAGTGGTAGCACTTCTGGAATAATGTACTTAGGAAGGGGAAAAAAAACCTGTTCAGCAGGAGAAGAGGGGATTGTCAACTTTCAATTCTGTTTCCAACATCAACTCACCCACTACATAAGTCTTCAGCTGTAAGATTTTTAAAACAAGGACCCTGACATGCACCATCATGATGATGGATTTAAGAAAATAATTTTATTATTTAAACGTGGCTGAAAAATTTGTGCATGGATCAGGACAAAAGTGAAATCCCACTTCTTCCATCAGGATGAGATACCATTAATTTTTAAGCCTGTTATTCTCAAACACATGCGTGAGTGATACATTATCAGCACAATGGAAGTTGTCAGTGTAAGAAAATAACTTTATTTGCTCTTTTAATGTTTGGAGCACAAATACCAAGAAGACACAGCAGCTTTCATAACAAACACGTTAACCCCCACATGCTTTCCTTAATTATGGCTTCCTGTATTTCTCCTCAGGCTACTGGCACCATAAGTAAGCTGGCACAGATTTTATTTATTCTGAATGTGCAGAGTGCAAGAGGCCGGGCAGGTGCTTCGCAGGCAGCTGAGCCGTTCCAGCAGTTCCAGAGGACAGGGGCCGTCTGACAGAGGAGTGACACATCGAGCAGGGAACAGAATCACTGCACCCCTCCCTGTCACCATGGCTACCACTCAGCAGGCGGGTTCTGGGCAGAAGTGCCAATTTAAGTAACTGCTGATTTCTTCTTATTGCCCCTGCATCACCCTCTCCCTTGATAAGATACGAATGCTATTGCAGGCCACAGCATTTATCAGATCAGGAAACTAGTCCTGATACAGTTGGAAAATAATCTCTCTCTCTTTTTGACTCATTTTGTTCCAAACAGTCAAGTTTGTGATTCAGTTCCTCATGTAGGCACACAAACACACCATGTCTGCGCAGTGGAGGCGATGGCAGAAGTGCAGGGACAAGGATGGGGACTGCTGGTGATTTAAGCAGCATTATCACTGACCACAGCAAAGACAGAGCCAGAGCTCTCCTTAAGGCTGTGGTCTGCTATTCTATGTGTAAATTCATTTGGTAGCCCAGGCTCCTTTTTCCCTGTCCCCTCCCCGTTCCCTCTGCTGCCTTTCTGCGAGTGGTTTTGCAGCTGCACAAGGGAAGCCATCTGTGTGAAGGATGATCCAGTAAAAAATGGATATTGTTAGGATAGTGCAGGGATAACACATGAAGTGTATCCCAACTCATTTTATTTTGACATTTGGACGTTTTAAAGCCTTTGGTTTAAAGCTACTGTATCTGTCAGAGTGACACAGGCAAGTCACATATGGAAGGAAAGTGTGACTTTCCTTCCCTAAATAAGATCCATAGCTGGATATACCTCTCCAGGAAGAAGTGTTGCAAAGCCTTGTTCACAAACCTGCTATTAAACATGTGAAGTTGTTAAAACATCACTGTAGATAGTGGATAAATGGAGAAGAACAAAGGTGGTAGCAGAATAGAAGGTTGGGAATTAAATAATACTGCAAGACTGCATGAAAGCCACTCTCAGACAAAAACATAGATAAAAAAGAGCACATTTGAAATACATTTATAGTTTATTCATGACAGTTTTAATTTATCATAGGATTCCTTTGAGACCAGTGATAATGTAAAGCACTAGCAACAGGAATCTATGAGTTTGTACAGATTTATTTATATTTTTATGTAAATTTACATAGGGCTTATATTAATACAGTTATGCCATTTATAGTACATATTATATTAAATATAACACAAACATATTGCCATCACATTTTTTGCCTAAAAACTTGAAAAACACAATCATATTTCTAGTTCATGAGATTCCAGAAGTGACACTGCAAGGTGCTGTCAGCCTGCCCTGCCAAAGAGCCCTGGGACAGACCAGAAAAATTCTGTGAAAACATTAAACTCCCCCTTGGGTCTGCTGGTGCTGATCACACCTTGCAGAGCCAGGCTGCACTGCGGGTGCTGTGCCTGGCCAGGGGCACGTGAGACTTCTCTGAAGTAACAGACCTGTGAAACCAGTGAAGAACCACTGCATCCCCTTTAAATAAGTCAGAGTTTAGAAAGCCTTCTGAAAAATGAGCACAGATTGCCCTGTCCTTGAAAAGGCAAGAGTTTCCCACCCTGGAAAGAGGCACAAACTACAAGGATTATCAGCAATGTTATGCACTCTGTGGGCGTATTTTTTAGTAGTGACAGTGGAGTGGCAAATAGTCTCCTTGAAGTCACTTTCTGAAAAAGTGTGTTTCTAAAAAAATCTGTGGTGATGTAAGCAGAAAAATCAAGTTTATTCCTATTAAATTCATACAGGGGGCTAAATGCTACTGGAAAAACCACTAAATCCACAGACTGAAGAAGTTTGGAAGATGTTGGAAGCTGCAGTGGAGGTTTCAGTGGGGACTGACCCCACCGGCGCTGGTTTAGCCTCCCGCTCCTGCCAGAGCCCTTCTCCTGCCGGGTCCCCACGGTGCTTCACGGGGACCTCCGCGGTCACCGCTGCCTCCGGCGCTCCCACGGCTCGGCCGCGGGGCTCGCCCAGCCCGCTCCGCCGGGCAGGGGCTGCCAGCATGCGCGGGGCTCCGGGCAGGGGCAGGCAGCATCCCCGAGGTGCAGAGCCGGGCTGTCCGGGGCGATGCGCGGCGGGGCGCGGGAGCCGCCCGCTGCCGGTGCCGGGGGTGTCGCAGGCGGCAGCGGCGAGCCCCGGCCGCCCATCACGTGCTCGGTGTATTGCATTGTGCTGGCGGCGGAGGGGAGGGCTGGCCGTGTCAGTGATCAATGTCATGACTTCTTCCGCGGGCTGGAGCCGCCGCAGGGAGCAGCTGAAGGAAGCTGATTGCTGGCGGTGCGAATTGGCCGGGAACAATACACAGAGCAGCGCACCCGCACGGGCGGACACACGCCCGCACACACCGGCGCACACACGGGCGGACAGGGCACGCTCACACGCACATCAGGCACACAAATACACACACACAAACACACACAAACACCCCAGCACACAAACACACAAACACGCACACGCACATCCCAGCGCACAAACACGCACACGCTACAGCACACACACGCGCACACACACACACATCCCAGCGCACACAAACACATCCCAGCGCACACAAACACATCCCAGCGCACACAAACACATCCCAGCGCACACAAGCGCACACACACGCTCGGGCGGACACACACGCCCGCACACACACGCACATAACAAGCACACACGCACAGGCAGCCCGCACCCTGGCTCCCGCTCCGCCGCTCCGCGCCCGGGGGGAAGATGAGCTCGGGGGACGTGGTTTGCACTGGATGGCTCATCAAATCACCCCCCGAAAAGAAACTCAAGAGATACGTAAGTGCAGAGGCTTTGCTGATTTTTTTTTTTTTTCTGGCTAAAGGGATTTCGGCATGTGCTCGCTGTCTGACTCTTCCTTTGAAATCTCTCGCCCGTTTTGGCTTCATCTTGGACCAAAACAAAAAGGTTTCCAAGTCCGTGTGCTTAGGAAGTATTTTAGTTTCCACCGATATTCTTGTGCCCTCTGGAATTAACCTTTCCCGGCTCGTAAGATTATAGTACTTCAGCTGTTATGCAACATATCTTAGGTTATAAACCACATTTCGGTTTCAGTTAACGTTGCCGTAACTCACAGAATTGTTGTAATAGAATTGCAGATGTCATTTTTCCAGGGTCAGACAAGAACATCCTAAAAAGAAAGGGGTGGGGGGGAACCCAAACAGCCAAAATTCTAATAGTTTAAATTCTGAGGCTTGGCTTTGTTAAGATGCTCTGTAATTTCTGTGACACTTGCTAAGGGCAATATCTGCAATAGTTTTATTTACCAATGCCAGATGCAGTTGTTAGCAGAAAGCTTCACTTTTAGTCTGTGATAAAAAGGTGCTGGACAATGCTGTGCTGTAAAGTTCCTGACAGCTGAAAGGTGAAGGGGGCTGGGGAGAAGAAGCGAGCCCTGCATGGAGATCTGCAACTGCACTATGGGCCCCTTGTTTCATTCTCTATCTGCTTGCCTGTTTGTCTGAATAAAATAAAAAAAAGGATGTGTGTTGCAAACATAGGAAACTGTCTCATTGCAGGGCTGCACGGAAAGCACTCTGGGTAGGAATAAATTACCCTTAAAAAATTTGCTTGGGACAGCATTAAAAATATAAGCCCCTCATGGGTCATTTTGCACACTCATTAGTGATGGTTCTTCATCAGGCATGTTGTTGTGTTCTGCTGTGACAATTTTGGAATCGGTAATACCCGTTTGAGTCATGCCCTCCTAACCTGACTTCCCCCAGAGCTCTGCACCGTACTCGAAGGATGCCACTGGCCGTGTTTCTGGCGCTCTGAGCCCCATGCACAGCTTACATCATTTGTCGTATTCACTTCTGTTTATCAGCGTTTTCTCTGGAGTGCTGATGTTAGCTTTTCCCAGTAATATGAGGCATAACTGTCTTGTGGAAGAATATGGTGGATGTAATTTGGTAGTGTATTTTTTCTTTGGCTAAAACCTAGAAGACAGGGTAATTTACTGATGTTGGAATTTATTTTTAACTTATTGTAAGCCAGGGCTTCTTCTTTTAGACCACAGTATTGCACTGAAGTGGCTGAATATTTGCTTTGTTCAGTTAGCATTTTCCAATTTTAAAATAACCATTATGATGTGTCTCACGGGAGCTACAAATAAGTTATGGGCATCTAATTTTTTGCTATATTTTGTAACAAGTGTACTAATAGCACTGTATGGCAGGCACAGTGCAAGAGCCACTGATTCACCCAGCTGGTATCATTAGTAACTCTGTCAGTGAAGCTATTTTTGATGACTCAATATTCATAAAAGGGCAAAGTAGAGAAAACAGAACGTGATAAAGCCGGGATTTGAAAGCCCCCATTATACAGTCAAGATAATAGTCACAACAGGGGCTCTGATCAGATCACAAGGCTACTCGCATTCTGCTCTGCTCAGATTTTGCACTACAAAACTAGGAGAAATTTGGTCTATGTTATTCTCCAAACATCAACCACTGGATTAGCCAGATTTCTGCAGATTAAGCTTTGTTTTCTGGTTAGGAGGATAAGGTAGTCCTTTGTCCATAATAAAGCAGAAAGAAATCTGCTGCAAGTACAGCAAAGCTTAATGTCTTTTCTCATATGACTGATTACACAGTGGATGCTACAAACCAAATGGAAATTGTCTCTCACCTGCCGAAAACTACTTTCCCCTATTTTTTGTAGAGTTTCGCCAGCATGGCAGTTCGTGCATCTTGCACTAGGGTAGCAGATAGCTCAGGCTGAACCACACTGACTGCTTAAAAACAACAGACCTTTAAAACAATGACTGTTTAAACTGACTTCAGTAGGTGTCAAGTGTCAGCCGCTTACAGGAGAATGGTGTTGGCTCTGGTTCTGAACTGACAACATACATAAAGCCCCGAGTTCAGCACCTCCCTTTGTGTTCAGCTGGAAAAGCCCATGGTCTGAGCCGACGCTTCCAGGGAGCTTCAAGTGCCGGCTTGGTGTGCTGTTCGTGGGACTTGTCGCACACTGCCCAGCCCCATTTGCTCTCCTGGGGTTGTCTCCCAGTTTACATTTTCCTGCGTTCAGCATCCGGCCTTTGTAAGGTCTGACCTGAGGGTCCCATGTTTTACGTACAGAGAAATTCTTAATCCTTCATCTATTACAATCACTAAGAAAATCCATTTAATTTCAGTGGAATATGTAGTTAAAAGACCAGACAAAACAATGAATTCAGTTTGTGAGATTGAGAACTGCAATAGTCCCACTGAAGCCACTGTGGATATTTGCAGTGTTTATAAAATTAAACAAATTAATCTTTCCAAGACTAGAGCCTAAAGACCAACGTATACCTTCTTTTATATTTGTTCTCTGATGAAAGCAATCAGGTTTTCTATGCATAAGCAAGTCAGAATTTGCCTCCAGGTAAGCAGAACATTATTTTCAAAACTTTGAAAGTGAAAAGCAGGTGTTAAGAGTCTATATTTTTCCTGTTAATGTCTTACAAAGCCGATGCTCTTAGTAGCACTATTCTTAGAAGTGTCTTATCATTCCTTAACAAAGGCTGCTCTCTTGCATGTGCAGGAAACGAACATGAGATTAATTACCCAAGTGTAACTTTCTGTAAAAACAGAGAGCTTAATGCTAAACACAAAGAATTCATTAGAAAGCACAGGGAGCTTTGCTAGAGCAGGCAAATACTCACTCTAATTGTGATTTAACGGCATGGACAATGCTTTTCTCTCTGTCTGATACTTGAACCATGAAACCACCATGTCAGCCTGTCTAGAGAGGCAGTTGTGCAAGGAGTCTCCCAAGAGAGTATTTGGAGTGTGTTGCAGTTCTTTGTCCTCTAAGTGTGGCCAGAAAGCTGTGCTGCTTTCATTTCCCCACTTGGTTCCAGCTTTTCTCACCCATCAGGTCTGCATGGGCCTGAGGGGTGCCAGGGAACACCCAGAGATGAGGGGAAGCTGGGTAGGGGGCAGGAGACAGAGAGGAAGAACCTGCTAACAAAAACTAAGAAGTGGTGGTGGTGGAGGTAAAGTCCATCCTGCCCTAGACCAAAAATGTTAACTATCAGCCCCACAGGAGAAAAACCCACTGAAGATTTTTGCTGTTGATGTTAGTGGATCATGAATACTAACCTGTGTAGGAAATTAAATGTAATGAGGGAATCTGCTTCAACTTTTGTGGGTTTCGCAGTTCCTTGTATTGATGGTGAGTACATCCATCCCAATTCTGTAATGTCAGCATTGAATAGCTGGCTCCTTTATAGTTTTCATGTGGAAATGTATCTGGTCACTGACTGTTATTATTTATTTATTGGGGGAGGTGGAAGGAAGGAATGGTTTCACGGCCTTGAAAACAAAGGACTTAATACAGTGCAAAAAGTCACGATGAAAGGAAAAACAACATAGAAGAAGGCCCAGAGAATGTCTAATGAAATAAGAGACCAGTGCTATTGAGAAGACACATTGCTCATGCGCTGACAAGGAGGAGATGGGATTTTTAACACACAGCTAATTGCAACCTCTCCTCAAATCGCTGTCCCATTGTTTGTCACACCAGTGAGGAACAGCAGCGGTAGCTCCTCTGAATGCCCTGCCAGTGTTTGCTTGCTGTTAGTGTTAAATTACGTGGTTTGCAGTAGTAAAGGGCCATATACAGATGCTTGCTTGTTGTGAGTCACTGCAGTTCCATTTAAGTCAGCACTGCGCAGCTGTACCCCAGCTGAAGAGCTATTTTTAATCTTCAGTACTATACAAATTGATGAGGGAAGACCACTTGCTCAAAAAAAAGGCAAGTTTCCCATTTTACTTGAGTGACTGATTTCTTCAAACTTTGTTGAAAATCAAAATTCCTTGTCAGCATCTCTAGAACAAGAGTCCCAAATGGACCCCATATTAGAAAATGTAGCCTTGCGCTTCCTACTGCACTCCTTCTTGGAGTGTCTGGTCTGGGAAGACAAATAGAGGTGTAAATTAATGTACCCTATGGCAAAAGCTTGTGGAGCAGTGTTCTTTCGTGCTGTGTCTGTGTGTGGGGCAGTAAATGCTGCCAGAAGGGCACAGCAGAGCCCAGCCCAGCACCTCTGACCGTTGGGGCATCTGCCAGGACCCAACCGCAGCACACCAAGGCTGGGGGTTTAGAAGATAAGAGAATCTAGGCAACTTCTCCATTTTTAGCTGAAGTTCTGGTATTTATCAGGAGAACAAACAGGAAGTTACTAAGAAGAAAAAGTAAAGTAGAATTATGGAAGGGTTTGCTCAAGTAATAGGAACAGGAGTTGCAGAGCACTGCGAAGGGCGGGTGGGATGGAGAGCATCTGCTCTATGATCCAGTGTTGGGCTGCTGTCACCAGAGGACACTGCCACCCTCCCCTGAAAGAAATCCCCAAGTGCTTTGTGAGGTCAAGTACTTCTGCTGGTTTGGGGTTTGGAGGAAGTTTCTGAAAAATATTATCAAGAAGAAATCCAAATTTAATTTTTGTCCTTAAGTATTTTTATTTCCAAATGCTTCTTACAAAGCCTCACCTTTTGAGTCCTGTCCCTTTTGAACAGAGAATTCTGGCCACTTTTCATACTTTTCCAGAATAAATATCCCGAGCTCCCTGAGTTCATTTAAGCAATTTGCGCGGGTTTTGTAACTCTGCTTCATAGGCTGGGTGGAAGTAGGAGTCACATGGGGTGCAGAAAGTTGTCAGAGCCTTTTAGCTCATTCCAGTCGTAAGTTTTGTGCCTGTGTTTTTTTCTGTTGTTACTTCATTTTGAAATCCAGTGTATATTCTATCTATCTGGTTTGTATATTTAAAAAGAACTGAGTTTTAAGGAGATGAAGGCTTTCAAACAGACGCTTCTATGTGGCAGTCTACATGTTCCCTTCTCTGTGAAATCCTGTACAAATTGATCTCACTGGTAAAATAACAGGAGAATATTTATGTTAGGGAGGAGTGTTCATCACTGGAATGAAACATTTGTAATTAGCTATGTGCAAATCAGACCTTGTTTTGGTAGGTTAAGTGCGATGTTTATTCTAGACCGTTTTCTTCCATTTTAACACAGTTTTGATAGTTTGAATGCAATGTTTAATGAGATAGGCTGACTTCTAAGAAAGAAATAATTTCTAAAAACACTGCTGTTCTTGGCAGCCTGTGTATCAGAATAATTTCCCTTGAACTATTTATTTGGGTGGAGCCATGATCGTCCTGAAGCTCCAGTTTAATCTTTGACTGCATGTTTTCAGTGCACAGGAATGTCCAGCTATTGGTTTCTATTCAAAACAGAAACCCACAAGTTATCAGGTCTTTGCATTCAAAAACAGAGCCTTAAAAAAACATGCTAGCTTGAAATAGAGAAGGAAATGTTAACTCAAATGGTAATTTAAAAAGTGATACAGTCAAACGTGGCTCAGAGGAAAATGCATTACAGGTCATACTTTGGTGAAGCCTTTGTTGTAGCATGAAATCTATGGAAGTATGGATGAACACATTACTACTGCCAATGATGCATTAAAACGCTGTGCATATTTGTTATGAAAATTTGATAGGTTTTTACAAAAAGGGACAAGTTTATTCCTAAAATGTTACCCGTTAGAAAAACAGTAATTTTATTTGCTTTTTTGTCCTTTTCATTTGATTTAGAAATGATTTAGTAATGTGATAAGACAATGAAAAAATGCTGGTTTTGAAATAAAATTTGCATGTCAAAACATTACATCCAGCCAGATAAAATGCATTTTCTTCTCTCTCATTTAATTGTTAAATGAAATGCAATACTTCAACTTTTAAATTTCTTCTGCTTTACATTAATATCCTTGACTTGTTTCAGTTCGTGTTGCATCAGGAAAATAAACAAATAAGCCAACAAACACATAGCCATGCAAAACTCAGTTTTAAAATCTGCTGCAGCTTAGTATTTGTTCAAAGTAAACCAAAACTGATGTCTAGTCTTTGTGCCAGAAAAATACTCCCTTTCTGAGGCTAATTCATTCATAGCTTTGTAATTGCTAGAATGAGACAACTGTTCTTAGAGATTTTGTTATTCCCTTCCCTCCTGATGCCAAAAACCCCACCTGACCCCTGCAGTCAAAACTGCATTGTAGCTTTCCACAAAAGCCCTGAACAGCACATTTCAGTTATCCAGGATCCCTTTTCATAGGGCATTTTACAGGAAGGCAGTGAAATGTTGTTGTTAGTATGAATTTGAAATTACTTAAATGAGAGTGTTAATTTAAACTGAACTTAGATTGTCATATGAAAGTTTTTGGCTCGTTTTTGACAATGCTTTTGAAAAGACAATACTTTCTGTGAGGCCTGTTAGTGATAAATATTCACCCTGTGACTCCCAAGTCTCGGGACTGTGGGTTATATATTCATATTTCTGTTGGACAGAATAATGGCCATAAGGGGACCCTTTCTAACTTCAGAACTGTTGTAATGTCAGCAGAGCACAGAGTTTGTGAACAATCTGTTTTTACATACCAGACTTGCAAACTGTTTGTAGAAGTTCAAGGATTTTAAGTTGTGAAGCCATTTTTTCAAGCTGACACGAACTGGTCGTGCCAAGGAGAAGCCAATAGTTCAGAACAAGCCTGAACTATGTTTTACTTGCAGACTTTACAATCTGAGCAGTAAAGCCACGAAGTTTACCCAAGTCCTGGCTTTCTAAGCGCTGGGAAAGCCGGCTTTGTGTGCCTGGTGTAAAGCTGCGCCTCCGGGGGCTGTCACAGAAAAGCCCCCGGCATTCAGAGGTGACTGTGAGCTGATCAAATCGCTATGGGAGGAGAAGAAACATCTGAAGAGATGCCAGCTGAGTTTACAGTAGCAGTGGAGAAACAGTTTCAGAAGTGATACACTCCTTCGCCAAGTGTTCACTGCTGTTCCAGCTACATCATCTGCATTGTTTACTAATACTTACAGTGGAAGCTTTGCAAGCTTAAGTAGTTTTATTTTTAATAAGTTCAACATTTTGAACCCATCCTAAGAAAGTAATTGCATTCTCACTGAGGCCTTAGGTTTAAAAATAAGAAGCACTCAAGTAGCTCAGGGAATTGGGTTTTTTGAGATTTTCAAGTGCTTTGCTCCCACTGAAAAGGGTTTCCAACATGTTTTCAGTGGGTCCTCTCCTGACTCCAGGGCTACTTTTACAGTAAAAAAGTGAGATTTGGACTGTCAACTGAAAACAGGACTGTTACTCTAATTCCACTTTATACTTTTTCAAATATTCCTTTTTGACTGATAACTGAATGTCACGTCAGCCTTGAGCTACAGATTATAAACTAATGGTGAATTGTTTTTGGAAAGTGATGGAAAACCACCAGCTAAATCCTGTCATTATTTCAGAATCCTCCCCAAACTCCTGCTTTCATCTGCTCTGAGCCTGATAAATAGTCAAGCTGAAACATCATTGAGATAAACAAACAGAAAGGTTAGGGGACAATCAGGTTGGCATAGGAAGAACAGGCTTTGTGGTGATGACACTGCTTACACTGCTTTGGTTCTCCTGTGCATCCCTCTCCTTTGGGTTTGCAGGCTGGAAGCTTAATAATTCTGGTATTTAAAGGGAAAAAAAAGAAGCATTTATTGAAGTGTTACTAGACTGCAATGCTTTAACAGTTTTAATGTGTTCATATGTTCTTTTTTTGCTTTGCATTTTTTTTCAAATTCACAACTGAAAGTACTGTTGCTATGTTACTGTAATGGTGTGTAGGCTGCTAAATAAATAGAAGGAGTTTAGTCCATGCCAGAAATAGAAAGCCAGGTCAAAGGTGACATTTGGGACATGCTGAGGAAAATAAAAGAGAGAGAATATATAATTATTTATTTCCTTCCTCTTATTCTCTTCAGTCTCATTAACCCCAGACTACTTAGAAGGAAATTACAACAGAATTTCTGAGCATGTCAGAGTATAAAAAAATGACACCTTGGGGGTTCTAAGTCTTTTGGCTTCGTTCTTTGCAAGATCGAATTTGCACAGTAAAACAGTGGCTCCTCACCTTCCTGTGAATTCAGCAGGTACTTGGAGGTATCAAAGGACACAGGGACTGCTGGAAATTCACTCTGCAATGGCACATGTGGAAGGGAAAATCTGTCAGAAGAAACAAGCTTTGAGGAAAAAAAAAAAAAAACAAAAACAGGAAATTTAGGTCCATTGTCCTTTTTGGGGTAGTCTGGCAGGTTCCCAAAGACCAGATATACAAAAATGTGCTCAGGCTCTTTGTGAGTAGCCCCAGGTACCTGCCTGCACCTCTGGCTGCCTGAACATCTTTGAGCCTGGCTTGTGAATGTGACAAGAGCAGGGTCATTTCATCCTCCTCTGCTGCCTGGGTGTGCTCCTGCTGTACCTTGGCACCACGGGCTCTTGTTCAGGTTCCAGGGGCTGACTCAGTAAATGGAGGGCACTGCAAGCCATGCAGGCCACCTCGGTGAAAAGCAGAGCCCAGCCCTCCCTCCACCCACATGAGCTGGAGCAGAAGCAGCCCTTATCCTAGGAATGAGCCCAGCAGCCCCCTGACTTGCAGAGGGAGGCCTCTGACTTTATTTCCAAGATGTTATGGCAGATGCTGGGAGCTCTGGGCTGCGTTCCTTGATCACCGAGCCCCTCACCCCTCCCAGCACTGCCGTGGGCAGGCACAGTGCCCTGATGGGCTCTGCCAGGAGCATCAGCAGCTCTGAGCCCCCAGCAGAGCAGCTGGGAGCTGCCAGACCTTCCCCTGGCAGGAGGTGGGACATGGAACAGCACTGAGCCGTGAGTTAATTCAGCAGATTTGTAATTAATCTGGAAGACCTTCTCTTTAAATAGAAATGTTTACTTATAAACAAATTATTCACGTGACACAATATGAGGCCTCTAATTTCTTTGTGTGTTAGAGAAGAAGCCCACAGCAACAACCTTAACCTTAACCTTAACCTTAACCTTAACCTTAACCTTAACCTTAACCTTAACCAATTCAATTACTTGCATGCAATCCTATTAGAGACTTTTAGGTGTTATTTTTGTAATTCCATAGATCTTTTACTTTTCTGCAAACCAACAAGTTCCCCCTACTCAAGAATCCTTTGGATCGGAAGCATTCCAGAAAATCCCACATTTAGTGTAAAATTTATAAAAGAGGATTAAATCAGAGGGACAGTGAGAGCCAAAGACAAGTCTTGATCCTAAATTGCACAAGGTTTAAAATTTTCTTTGTTAATGCTCCTTGAATGAAGGGGTGGAACTTGAATGACTAGGAGCATTTCCTGATATGATGGATGTGAATAGCTGGTTTAATAAGATACTTTCCTAATTTTCAGCCCCAATCTGACCCCTATGCCTTAGACCTTGGGACGTGTCTGACTCTGTGTCAGAAAACAAACAAGTAGTTTAGAATCCTTCAGAGTTCTTTATGTACTTTCATCACAAGTTTGCTGCTGCAGTTGGTTGTTTTCTGCCACAGCCAGTATTCAGCCTCACACTGAAGGAGAGGGTGTTAGAGTCTTTCTTGTCCCCTGTGGAGTTCAAACCCTCATTTGGACTCTGTCAAATCTTTTACCCTTGCCAGAGGCTGCATTTATCTCAAACCCTAAAGTGCAATTACTATGATTTATCTCTCTTTGGAGTGAATAAGATTTTACCAGGCATTTTCTCCACAGAAGTCTGCAGCTGGGAGAAGAGCAGCCTACAGCCTGTCCTTTCCAGGGCTGTGTTGCATATGCTCAGCAAACTGCCCAGTTTAACCAGCAGCAGCAGCAGCATTGCTAAGTGGAATGAAGGATGAATTATGCCTTCTGCAGTTCTGTTATGTTGTCCTCCTAAGGGACCTATTTGCCTTCCATTATATTTCCAGGTCCTTGAAATTATCTTCTAAAACTTACAAGTCAACTTGTTTCGGTGGTTGGTAGATTAAAGCAGGTTACCCGTTAGAAAAGTCCAGATGGGCTGCAGGGATGTTTGCCTGTGCTCTTTGTTGGGGCAAACAGCTTGACTGTTAAACTGGATGAAATTGAGCCAAGGCAGAAGATGGCAGGCATGGCCAGCTTTCAGATAAGCTGTAGTTAGCTGGATGAAGCTTAAGCACATTTACATTCCTTCTCTCTGTCACTCTGAACTCCCCTCACTGTGGCACTTACCTTGTCATGGAGATGCTTCAGTGAAACTTGCATTTAGAGAACGGGCAGCACAAGTTTGGGAGGTGAAGAGTCAAGGGGAGCTTGTGTGAAGCTGTAGCTGTGCAGTCCTTTCCAGAACACAGTGGTGGAGGGGGGCAGTCACAGAGGGACACCCCAGTGATGGGTCTGAGGAATGATCTGCCTGTGCTTTAGCAGCCTGGGCTATGTGAAGGCTTCAGTGGTGGCTCTAATTCTGATATGCTCAACAACTCACTGTGCATCCACAGACAGGTTTCAGTTTGACTTGTTCCTCGGGTTTACTGGATTTGGAAATGGAACTGGGATCCCTGAACTGTTGTAGATTTTAGTTCAGAGATTGGGGTTTTCTTAAAGAAAGCAGGTATTTTATGTGTCATTTATGCACATGAATAAAAGATAAGGAGCAGAGGAAAGCACTCAGTTGTAAGACCTGATACTATTAACAGGCATAAAGCCTGAGATCAGTTTGTTGGAGGGCAGCTGGTCACTTCTGACTTCCAGCTCGGGTTGCTGCAGTCAGAGTACCTGTTTTGAGTGGAAACATGGTTGTGCAGAATCGCTCCAGATTTAGTTCATGGTGCACAATCTTCATGGTTCCTGGCTGGAATAACAAGAAACGGCACATGAGCCTGCACAGCAGCAGCAGCAATGAAATAAGGTGTTGCAGCACAACTGAGTCTGTACCATCTAGCACGAAACATTTCCCTTGCAGAGTGAAGTGCACCCATAAAGAACAGAAAGACCAAGTAAACACTGGCTTTAATGAGCTGCTGGAATCAGGCAGGTGCACAGTCAGACTGGAGGGTTAGATCTGAAGCTTTCATTTGCCTTTATGAGTTTGCACAAATCTGCTTGAAATACCTCTTTGTCCTCTCTGAAAAGGTTTCATGTACTTACACTCATCAGAAAAAAAAAACTTTAAATAGAAATGGCACCTCAAGTTCTTTAGCAGAACAGGAGCTTAGAGAGAAACCAGAAGCTAAAAAATGTAGTCTCAAATTCTAACCCATTATGATCATATTTATGGGAACATTTAAATGATCTGAAATGTTTTCCTACATATTTCTTAGTAGTAACAACAGTACCTTGTGACTGGTGATGTCTCATCTCCTTTAAACACTGAACTTGAATATCAGGCTGAGCTCAAGGCTTTTCTCTTTAGCTTTTCTATGAATTGGCTGAACGCAGATCAAGCACAGAGCCATGCTCCTCAGCAACAATGGAGTGGGAAGAGAAAAGCAGGTAGGAGGATTTTGCATCCCAGTGGAAAGCCCCAGACCTGCCATTATTGTCAGAGGTCCTGGCAGCTCCAGTGACACTGGGGGAGATGGTTTGTGGTATGGGAACTGCAGCATTTACCAGCTTGTGATTAGAAACTGGAGGCAATGAATGGATATGAATATGTTCAAATGCACAGTTTCAGTTCATTTTGTGTAACATCTCACTCACAAAATTTCCCCCAGAAAGATATTTCAGCCAGAGAGAATTATGGTGAGAAGTAAAAGCAGAGTTGAAGAGAAATTAGTAACTTCTTAAAAAGAGTAAACTGTCACTGAAACATCTCACTTTCTATTTGAGAGATTAAATCTATGCATGGTGCAGCCATTTTTGCTTTGCCTGGCATAAGATTTGCATGACTCATGGCCAACAGTATGCTGGGGACCTAGAAATAGAGAATGCAAAAGCAGATGCTGGCTGCTGGCTGGGGGATTGCTGCAGGATCTCTGAAATGAAGTCCCTGTTTGATGGGGCAGCACACAGAGAGCAGGGAAGTGCATGTAATGCTTCTACCAGGTGAGGGTATTGATCTGAAGGGTGAGAGACAATGAGAAGGCTGCTAAACACCTCCTGCCCTAGCAGCCAGTCCCAGCTGGTGAGGATGGATGATGTAATGGATCAAGCAGGAGAAGGTTTGCAGTGAGGAGGGTGTAAGATTTGAAAGGCTGCACATAGGAATGAGGAGCTGCAGTCCTAATTCGGGTACCAGGCAGCTCAGCAGATGGCCCAGCAGACGAGTTGCTATGCACCACGGCATGTGTGAGAACACAGGATCACAGAATGGCTCGGATTGGAAGGGACCTTAAAGATCATCTCATTCCAGCCCGCTGCCAGGATGCCACCCACTAGTGCAGGTTGCTGACGGCCCCATCCAACCTGGCCTTCAGCACTTCCAGAGAGGAGGCAGCCACAGCTCTCTGGGCAGCCTGTTCCAGTGCCTCACCACCCTCTGAGCAGAGAACTTCTTGCTAACATCTAATCCAAATGTGAGAGTGGAGGAGAGGCAGCAGCAGGCACAGAGCCCTGCCCTGTGCATGTACAGGTTGCCATCAGATGCCACGTTCCTTACCCCAGCTGTGCCCTCCATTCCCCTCAGAGTGCTTTCCTGGCTTGCACACCGAGCTGCCCACAGCAGTGTTTCATTCTGCTGTTCTGCATTACAGCCATTTCCTCCACCATGCTTTGCCTTCCCTCTCCAAACAGAGCAGAGCCCATCTCCAGCAGTCACAGTGACACCAAAGTCACATCACTGACTTCTCCTGCATGAGGCAGCAGCTCTCTGGCAGAGCTGGCACCTCTTGGAGAGGAAAACCTCGTTGTTTGGGCCACAGAACAGCCTTGCTGGCACGTTTTGGGGTTATTTCCTACAATTCCAGTTCTTCCAGCAGCGAAGTCTAGCAGCCAGAGATATTTCATGTGCATCCTATGTGACTTGCACCTTCCCTAACAACTTCAACTCTTTGGGAGTTTTAGGAAAAAACCTCAGAAAATCTTGAAAAATCTCTAAATCGCTTTGTTTAAGAACTGGATGGTTTGCAACTGACTTTCTCCAGAGGATCTGTTTTGCTGCTTGCTGTTTGTGACTCCTTGGGGCTCCATTTGCAAATCACCTAAGCACTTATGGCTAGATCCAGGAAAAAGCATCTTTACCCCTAATAGCTTAGAGTGGCCATTGACACCTCACAGTCACATTGTGATGCCACTCAGCATACCAACGTTAGAAGCTTCTTTTTTTCCAGGCTGTTAATTCAGAGCAATATATTCCTGTGGGGAATTCCAATAATCCATGTTTAGTGGTACAGCAAAAATCTGCCTCAGTAACCAGTTTGTGTGTAACACTGATGAAATGATTGCCACCAACTTGTTCCAAGAAGCTCCATTTCCAATGTAATCTGCAGGAAAACCTCATAGATGTATCGTGATGCACGAATTCAAATCACTATAATTAGGCTGATGAACATCTTCTCAGATATTTTTGGGGTGAGTGACATCTTTTTCCTTTATCTTTATCTGCTTCTGGAGCAATATAAACTAAGCTGGGAACAGTGCTCTTTTTATCAATATCAGAGCGTTCCCATGGCATACTCGTGCCAGCAGATACATGGCAGCTCAGCTATGCCAGTAAAAATGCAGACAGCCCTTTGATTCAAGCAGCAGTGGTAATCCCTGCTTTCCCACACACTATCCTGTCAAATTCCTTTTGTTATCTCCAAGCCTTAAGAGCACAGTTCAAGTTTTATGTCTCCTTTGCCCTTGGTGTATGTACTCGAATTGCATACAAAGATAATCTTTAGTCCCTCCTATTTTTACTGTCATACCTTGCAGCCTGCATGAAGACTTCCCAATTTTCTAAGCTTATCCAAGGGTACTGTTGGCACATCATTGGGACAGTAATTTTGTGAGTCCCTAGTGAAAATTCTTTGGACCAGGTGGTGGACTAGGTTGCATGGTTGAGGATATCTCACTACTGGACCTGTGGAGAGTGTTCAGCACGGAGAATGTTCTGATTTTCCATAATTAATTTCTGTATGTACAGAAGCCAACCAACAACAAAAAATCCAGGTCTATGTTCACTGCTTGTACAATCAAACTCTCTGAAGTATCTCTCAGCATAAGGACTATGAGATAAAGTGGAAAGTTTTAAACTAGTGAAGGGAAAACTTAGACATCATGATCATCCGTCTTATTGTACAGAAGCAGAGGGATGTTAAAAACTATGCTGTGCTGGCTCATTTTTTTTTCAACAAAATGGAGGGCATTGTACATGTTTACAATAAAACAGTTAAATAAGAAAAGGTGAAATCTACTATGAGTTTTGCATAACTTTTTTGTCCATAACATACTCATGCAATAGAGTAGTCAGAATGCAATAATCAAACTATGTTTCTTCCATGCTTGAACATCAGTGGCTGTCTGGAAAATTGTGTGTTCCCTATGTTCTCTCAGATCCAGTCCACAGCTGCCTGACTTGTCTAGGGGCTGTCTTCAAACAGGAACGGTGGAAACAGGCCTGGCATGCTTCTGCTAAAGGCATTGGAGGAGCCTCCAGAGCAGCAAAGGGAAATGCCCAATTGCTGGGAAAAATCTTATCCTTTTGTGGAAAGATCTTGTAGGAAGCACAAACTGCTTGTGGCAAGGGCTCTGCCAGTGCAGATATCCTTTCTGCCTGTAGCAACTTACTTGAAAAACTCTGTCTAAAACCACCAGTTATCACTCTGCCGGTGCAGGGTGTTGCCTCTTCTGTTCCCAGTAACAGCTCTGAGCTGTGGCTGGGCTCTGTTCTGGGAACAGGCTACAGGCACCCTCATTAGTCAGCAAATACCAGAGCCCAGGGCAGGGACTGCACATCAGGGAACAGGGAAATGGGGACATATCCAATGCCTGTTGGTAATGCAGTTGTTAAAAATAAATGTTGACTTGATGAACTTCTAACCAAACACCTGTGATGTCAGAAGGGAACTCTGACATTATGGTAATAATTCTCAGCCTCTAAGGTCAGGGTATAACTGTGGTAAATGCTGGGGACATCTCAGCTGAGTGGAAAGAAGACCTGAGGTAGTTATCTAAATACAGGAGGTCTTGGCAACTTTGCCCTCTGTTCTTTTGAAGCCCATGTCTCACAATGTTATACATTTTGACTTACTATTATTACTGTATTTGCTCAACTTTTTGGTAAAAATACCATTAATCACTAATTTAGTTCAGTGGAGTGAGTCTGACAGTGTGTGTGTCGTGCATTTAGTGATTTCAGTCCTGAGCCTGTAATTGCTCTTTCCTGTATATAATGCTGTTGGGAAAAATTCTTAGTTCCACAGTGTCAAGCCCTGAATTAACCAAGGACCAAGCCAGAAGCAGAGAGCTCTGGAGAGGATTGTTAGGCATTGGAAGTCACTGGCAGTAATTCTCTGTGGAAACAGTGCCTGGCTGCAGCTGGGGGCCTTGCCTTCCAGTTACACCCTCCCATGGCTGTAAATGCAGAGCTGGTACTTCTTTGCCTATGCAAAGGCAAGGCAGAGCCACCAAATCTGTGCTCAGGCACAATCCATGCTCAGCTGTGTCTGACACAGAGAACTCTGGAGCCATCAGGATAGAAGCAGCAGCTTTGTGGTATGGGAGTGCAAGACACACACATGCACAAACAACCCCAAAAGAGTCTTACACTCAGTGCAGCCCAGGATTTGAATGTCTTTTCAGAGGCCTATGGCTCTCCTGCTTTTGACTCTATCCAGCCTTCTCCACCTCTCCCACATTCCTCCTTTGGTGGTTTTCATGGCTGACCCTCAGCATCCATGCAAGTGCTTCCTTGGCCTCCATGCTAGCCCACATAAAAGTGAAGTAGTCACAGGCTTAGGAAATGGCAACCAAGGAAAAAGATCTCCCCTTGCTGCTTCTCTCCCTTGAATGGCAGCTCCTTTAACCAGGGGCTGTCAATACAGTTGTATTCCTGTGAGTAGGGCTGTGGTCCTGGAGCTCTACAAGAGCTGAGCTGTCTCTCTCAGAAGGTTTTCTGACACACAGAGCACGTGACATTTGTCACATAATGCTGTGAGAAAACTGTTCCTACCTCAGAGCTGAAGCAATGTGTGAAATTAATCATAGGTGTGTGTCATGGTTTCTGATTAAAATGTGGATTAGAAAGCATGCAAGCAACAATCTGTCTCTAGGGACATTGGTTCTTTGCAGCAAAAGGTGAAAATATCCTGAAAAGCAATAAGGAGTAATCTGGCCTGCAAAAATACCAATTTTTCGAACTGGATGCAAGAAGTGGTACAGGGAAGGGGCATGGGATGATTTTAGTGCTTCATTCATCTTCAGCTTTAGTTGTACATCATGGGTCTGATTTTGCAGATGATTTTGTACTTTTACTAAAGAAAAGCTTTTGTTTTCCTTTTAACTGTCAAATAAGAACAAACACAAAATCAGCCATGGAGAAGGAGCCTTGGATTAAACAAACACAAAGTCCTAATCCAGATGGATTCAAGGCAATTGGATTGTTCTGTGTAATTTTAGTAAAAATTGAAATAAACCATTGTGGAGAGGAGACTAAGGTTACAGGATCAATATTAGCATTCAAAGAGATAGACAGAAATGTCCTATGGCATATTTAAAATATTTATTTTGGATTTATTGGAAGATGACTACTCAAATACCCCAAAATCCTCGATAGGCTTAAAATTCCATTTTCCTTTTTTTTCAATAAATCTTTGTTTAAATTATTTATATTATAATCTCATGACAGTAGCAATGCAATAATATTCGTAAGCACCATCATTCTCAACTTATGTTCAGTAATCAGAAAGTTACAGAATAAAATACAGACATCTGTGATGGGTTTAAAACATTAATTCAAACAATCAGTAAGACTAGAAGCTCTTTAACTGCCAAATTATTGTTGCAGAAGTATTCTTTTTATCTGTGGGTCATGATTTCCAAGAAACAAGTGAAAAATGTAAACACTTCCAAGCATTTGTCCCTTTAGGCACAGGGTGTATTAAAAAACAACAACAAAAAATACTTCAGGGACTGAAAAGAAATGCTGGTCAGAGCATTTTAGACAGAAACCAATAACACCTAACCTGGTGAACAAGCAAGAAGAAAAACTTGCAAATGTTTTTTTGATTCATGGAAGTTCTCCATTCAGCTGAGTTTTAAAATTAAGTTCCCTTTAAGTTTAAGGAAACTAATTGGAAACCCTCTTCTGTACCAGAATTCAAAGCAGGAGGTGGTTGTGGTAATTACTGACAAGCAAATAGTAAATAGTCTCAGAGGTGTAAAACCACAAAGCTGGAAATTGTGCTTCTGCTAAGTTGGGTCAGATTCCATGCTTAATTACACTGCATGAATAAATTATTGGAAGACACAGTTCAAACTTTTTTTCAGAAGTGAAAAGGATAATGCAAATTCTTACTTTTACAAAGCAGGGCAAAGTGTGCAGAAGAGTGTAGCATCAGGACTCTGCTGCATTATTGGTTTAGAGGTGCCTTTTTGAGTAATACAGGTACAAACATCCCATTGCTCCCAGGCTAGATTATATAAGCTATTTCAGCATCTAAATTCATTTTGTTTCCTATGTGTGTTCTTTCATGGTGGTTTGATACACAATAAAAAGGTAGTAGGAGTATCAAAGATAGTCTGAGTATCCATGCTGAGAGGGTGAAAGAAAATCAGCATCACACTGTCTTTCATTGATATGAACATTAAATAATGGCACTAGCACTGTTTCATCTGAAACAAGAGCACATTGAAATTCCATGAAAGTCAGCATGGTTGATTTTTCTTGAAAATCTCCTGGAACCCAGCTGAGCAAATACTGTAAGTTTTGGAGCTGCCTGGCAAAAGTAATGCTTCATGTTTCTCCTCAAGTCTTCATCTGTCCAACTTCTGCTCTGATTGCACACAAAAATAGCTATGGCAGCACCACAGGGAGAGCCAAAGTCAGAGCAAAATTCTTTTAGCACAGACCATACCCATCAGAAACCACCAATTTCAGACAGTGATGAGTGTGAAATCAGAAAGTGGCCACAGCTTTTCTGTCTGTTGCAATCCTTGAAATTTCCCCAAGAAAATAGGGTTTGCTGGGCAAGGAGTACTGTCATCAAAATCTTCCTTGCCTACTTTGTAAGCTTTTTCAGTATTCCTCTATATCTCACAGTCAGCCCATCAGCTCTCTGGGGTTAGAATGCTTTTCAACAAACTTCCCTGGTTTAAGACATCACACTGTATTTCTTATCTTTACCATGCACAGGGCACATGGCTTTTGTGTGTATCTGATTATCTGACCTGCTGAAGTCAGACAAGAAATTTTTCTCCTTGTTTCTCTCAGGTCAGGATGCCATTCTTAATTCTCCCGTGTGATACTGTTTTCTCTCTCTATGGTCTTCCCTCTAAATCAGAGTCTCTACGAATGGAAGAGGCACTTCCCTTGGCATATCCCTGGGAAACAGCTCCCTGGGATTCTGCAATGACTTTTAACACAAACATCAAGAACAACATCACCATATGATTCTTCCTGGGCATTGTAAAGTAATAAAAAAATTGATTTTCTGCTGAGAAAAGGCTTTTCTATCTGCAGAAGGACTAGATCACCCATTAAACGCTCACAAGTTCACATTTATGCTTGTCTTTTGCCATCTCTCTCAGCCTGCTTTCTAAAGCCTCCTAAAACCAGCAGCTCTGGGCCCTCTGAATGGGCAGATCAGTGCTACAGCCACACTTAACTCTGTGGCTGAAAAACCTCTGTAATCTTAGGGCTCAGAATCCACTCACTTCTGGCTGGTTTAGCATCACTGGTAGTGTAACACAGATCTTTGTCCTGACCAGGGGGTGTTTCACCTCCCAGCAGGCTTCATTTAAATCCAGCAATTAGAGTTGACGTGTCAGTCACCACATCAGCAGCACACAACCTGCTGGGGCTGCTGCCTGCAGCACACACCGTGCGTGCTGCTTGTTGCACTGCCCCCTCACAAGGAACATTTACAATCTCCTTTGCTGGAAAACATGGTAAGAAAGAGTCATATGTGAAGGAGAAGAGTAGGAGTAATCCCGCATTCAGTTCTAAATTTGTGTCAAGTGTGGGATGAGGTTTAAAATAAGAAAAGATAATAGTTGGGGTTCTGTTGTTTCTCTCCACCTCTTAGTAAAGTCATTTTTGATCATACTCTTCGCTTCTTTAAAAACGTAAAATCAAGTGATGGATCTTTGCTAAAATGTTTCATGAGTTAAAATTAAACTTGAAAGTTAGCAGGAAGTGTTACTTGCTCTTTCATTTATTTCTACATTATTTTGTCATGTCTGGCCAGGAAAGGGTAACATGCAAATGTCTCTCAGTGGTTTAAACAAATAAGCATGAAGTCTAAGAAAAGGAGTTTTGCTTTCTGTGTACAGCCACTGCTTTCAGAAGTCTCTTTTGTATCTGCTGCCTGTGAGTATGACTCCATTTTTACTCAACAATATTCTGCCTTGTTGGGGTAGGAGGGATCAGGGGAAGGGATTCTACTAGCTTGGTTTTCTCCTTGAAGGGAGCTCCTGCAGTATTCCTCCCCTGGAAACCAGCAATAACATGGGCAATGGCACAAGGGTAAGCTTTGTCTTTCCCTATAGAATTTAGAAGTTTTGTTATTCAAAATGTCAGTTAATCCACAGTAGAAAGCTGTAAAGGTCCCATGGTGCCCATCCCTGGATGCCCCTGACAGCACCCGTGGTTTCACAATGTCCTTTCTGTGTACTGGTCCCTGCACTGTTGCTGGGAACAACACCCAGGCAACATGGGCAACACCTTAAAAGAAAACCTCTCTTCTCATTCAGGGCCACCCTTTTGGGGTATCATGTGCAAGAATTATCTCAGCCTACGCAGTACAGAATTTCTCTCCTCTGTGCAAGTATTTTGACAGTATTTTGCACTGGTGTGTTTTAATGAAAGCCAGAAGAAGAAACAAAAACTTCATTATATTTTCCCTTTCCCTCTTTAGTGCATTAGGGGTTTTTTTCAACCTTGAGATTTTGGATTTAATTTAATTTGGATCTCTTTCAATTAAGATGAGGCACACAGCTTTAGAGAACTGGGAGCTGTCTGCAAGTTAGCTTGGCTGCTCCTGTTACACATTTTATTGCATCTCGTTCTGCTGGAAGGTTTGATGCTTCCAGACTGGTGGTTTCTTGCTCATGGTTTACTAGTGAATCATAAAGATCTTGCTCCATTGTATTCTAATCTTTTTTATTTAATGATAATACACACTTCATGGCCCTCTAGTTTAGCAAAGCTGTTTTTATAGAAAATAAATAGAAGCACAAGTGAAGGATCAAAGACCATTGTCTGTCTATCTGCTATAATATATTTGCTCATTATTTGTGATTGATGTGGTTTCTCATATTGCACTTTAGCTTTTGGGTTACGTACTTGAAAAATGTTTGGCTATTGAGACATCTGTCTTTACAATATCCTAAATAATCAAAATAGATAGTAAATTTTTTACTTTTTCTAGAGAGGGGGAGGAGCTGAAGAACATATTGTGTAGCAGCAACACAATGCAGCCTTGCACAAGCAAATGTATTTTGGTTAAAAATAAAATGTGACTTTTTGAGATGCAAGATAATTAATCTGACTACATTATGGCTTCTTCTAGAAGACCCTACCCCTTCCAACATGAAGTTGCTAATTACTAACACAGCTGAGGATGAGCTGACCACTGTTGCAGGAATAGGAAGAACTGAAAATGGAAAGGAGGTCTAGAGCTTGAACAGTCTTTCTCATAACTTCAGAGCCCTCTGTAACATATAGATTATGAATACTCAGAAGAAGAAAGATCAGTTCCCAGCATTCATACAGTCCATCAGCCTCCAGTGGATTTACAAAGCGTGTCTGGTGAAGTTCTGTTTGGGGCCTGCCTGTGCAGCACCCACCTCTCTGCATGTGCCACGGAGGGGCTGGGCAGTCACAGCACCTGGGTTGAACTTGTCTGGCTGAGCATCCCTGAGGTGGCTGGGAAATGAGCTGCCCTGTTGTCCAGCGTAAATTCCTTTTCATAACTATAGGTAAAAAATAAGTGTGTGATTCAGAGTTTGGCTTCAGCTGACCCATGGGTTGAGCTGCTGTTGTTTGTTTTTGTAATTACTATAGTTACCCTGGAAGCACTCTGGGCATTTAGGTATTTTGACTGCTGAAAGCCAGAAATAACTAGTTGGAATAAAATTGTTAACAGTCTGATGGCTGTGTGTGAGTCACAGCCACAGTGGCCTTTAGACAAAAGAGAGAGATTGCTCTGAGTGCAGCAGTAGAGAAAGCCCTTCCTCTCTGCAGCCTTACACACTCATTGCAGGTCAAATTAAAACTTCCTTATTCAGAGCACAAACAGCTCTTCCATTTACACAGTTCAAGCTCCCATAGGCCAAAATTCCTTATCACAGTATCACAGAATCATTTAGGTTGGATAAAAACCTTAAAAATCATGGAGTCCAACCAATTAACCCAGCCCTGCCAAGCCCACCACTAAACCATGTCTCCAAGTACCATATCTACATGTCTTTTGAATATCTCCAGGGGCAGTGACTCCACCGCTTCCAAATACTTAAGGGATCATTGCAAGGCTTGCAGAAGCAAACCCTGGTTCTGCACTCTCTCTGCTGGACCAGGCAGAGACTTCTTCCCATGCAGCTCCCAGATGGAGAGGTTAGCTGTGCTGCTGCTTTTGTGTGGCCCATTTGCAAATCGGAATTAGTAGATGTCAAACATTCAATACCCAAGAGGATTTCCGTGTCTCTCTCATGCACATGTTCATGGTGCTTGCTTGCCTCTTGATGCATGGCTTTTGCTTTAGAAGAGGAAGTGTCCCCTCAGTTTCGTACCATACAAAACGGGTATGTGTTAAATACATACTGTGAAATGGCATTTTTCTGAAAGAAAATCTTCACTGTCTCTGAAGCAAGAAGGTGGTTAAATAGGAGCACTTCAATTAGTTGGAGTCAAGATTCTCCTTTAATTTTGCCAGGTGCTGCTCACACTTTGGGCAGTGAAACTGGCAGGAAATCTTGCTCAATGGCAAAAAAACCCCCCAAAAAAGCAGGCTCAATTCCTTAAGTTTTTGTTTAAATGAGGTCAAAGACTATTCCTGAGTTTGCTGTGAAGCATGTGCTTAAGCACTTTCTGGAGCTGAGACCTATACTCAAAGGGCAAATTATTTGGTCATGAATGACTGGACTTTTTTAGTATCCTCAGGAAACAGCCTTTGACAGAAGAGTTTCTGTCAGGCTGAATTTCAGAAGTTATCTTTTGGACATGAGAGATGGGGACTCTTCTAACTGTGCTAAGCTCGCTGGAGTCTCAGGATCTATGTTGAGTGTTTGTTTGCTCTGTGCTCAACCAGCCTTTATCTCACATCACTTTTTTGTGGGATTCAGTTAGCAAAACCTGCCACAGTGAACTTCACGCTTCTGCTTACAGCTCCTGCCACCATGCCTGCTCTGCAGGCAAGGCAGATCGTGTAGAGTTTGGTTGTCAGGTGACAAAGCAGTGGCACAGATTCCTGCTCCTAGAACTGGGTCAGACAATGACAGCAAGGGGTTGATGAAGTGTTAGAAAACATCTACCTTCAAGAAAGGGGGAGGAAGTTCTCAGCTCTGTAGCCAACCTGCTTTTTGCAAGGAATTCCAGAAGCTTCATGAGAATGCACGCTGACATTCAGGATGATGTAACACCTTTGCTGATATGAAGTTTGTTTGCTACTGTGAGAAAGCCTCTCGATGTAGAAGAACCATGCAGGGCCATGGTGTGGGATGCCTACCTGGGTTTGTGTTGCAGTGCACAATGTGTATCAGGATTGCTGTCAGTGGCCCAAGAGCTCTGGCTGGAAAAATGAATACTGGGATGCTTTGTGATGGGTTGTGAAACTGTAAGGAAAAAGATCTGCAGTGTGAACGAGTCTGAGTAACAGGCATTGTCTTCTAGGTTTTGTTTTCCTGGTGTAGTAGAGAAAAGCCTAAGCTTACAGGGAGCTGAGCTGCAGTGTTTTACGTCTTTTGTGGTGTTGTTTATTTGGGGGATTTTTTGTTGTTTTTGTTGTGGTAAGACTGCTGTCACTCCTACACACTGCATGATGCTATTCCTGGAAGACACCCTCGGTGCTGACCTACTTCACATGTGTTCATCAGAGTGTGAACTCCTGCAGATATACCATGACCTGGTCTTTCTAATGATAAAGTGGTATCAGGCATATTTGCATGTTTGCTCTTAGATGAAACTCTAGCTGTGTCTGAGTTGTGGCTGTAGCCACCAGCTCAGAGTCTGTGAGCACTGAGAACCCGGGGAAAACCCATGTGCATGAGAAGCTCCAAAGACTTTTAATGTGCATTATTCTCAGAGCCCTTGTGGAAACACGTGGTAGCTGCCTGCAGTACCACAAGTAAAATAACTGAGTTCAGTTGTTGGGAACAAGGTGTGGTGAGAAAGATTCATTACTTAGCCCTTGGATACCTTTTAATCTGTGGGTACACAGATGGCCTGTGTTGTGACAGTCCTTCACTGTCTTTTTGACATACATGACTGAGGGTAGAAAAAGAGCATTGCATGCAGCACCACTGATCACAGGCTGCAAGTTTTGCTCAGTCTGGGAGCACTAGTAGTTTTATTTTTAATTTCAATAGCTCCCCCTCATGATACTTCCCCAATCTAGTCCAGCCGTCCTGAGGAAATTTCCCTATAAAGAGCATTCATTCACATGGAGTAGAGTTAACTCAGATTTTTATAATTACCTAAATGAGAAGGTATAAATCTTTGAATTAAATTGTAATTTCTTAGTCTCATTTTTTGCCACAGGTACTTTTCCATTTATTTCCTTGAAATGCAGTTTCATTAGTTGATGTGCAATGATTTACCACAAAGTGGAGTTTTTAGGATAAATGTAGTGCTTATTTCTGCTAACAGGCATACTTTATCTCCATCCATAAATATCAAGGCATTGGTGTAGCTTAATAGACAATTACTCACATTCTTTATGTTACAATTTTTATGTTAAAGAGGTATCACTGTGAAAAGCTTACTTTCCTCCAGCAAGAATTATTTTATGTGATTTGAAACAAGTTGCATTTGAATAGAATTGGAAAAATGTACAAAAGCATTTAAATACTTTTTAAAAAGGATTTAAAATTAACAAATTGTATGAAATTACCTACATATAAACTAGGTGGGTTTTCTTTGTTAATTTTTCACTGTTTGGATTGCAAATTTTTTTTACAAAAACTTATTCAAAATTCCAGTTTGTTTGACGCTTCCTATTTAGAAAGCAGTAAGTGAAATATATGTAGGAGTCAGAACTTGAGGCAAACAGATAAACAGTGCAGTTTAGCACTGCTTCATTCTGCTGTCTAAAAGCCCTGCTGTGCACTGAAGCTCAAAGGCTCAAGTGTTACCCTCTTACTGTATTATACAATTACATTATAAATCACATTTGCTGATACCTATCACTAACACCCTGAATTCCCCTGAGGCTGGAAACCTGTGCATGGTGTCTCTGCACAGAAGTGTTGTATATGTTGAACTTGTGTGTTTGGACTTGTTTGCAACAGAAACATGACTTGGCTTTAGGACAGCTCTGCTTTTGCTGGGCAGGAAGAGCCAAATTTTTATTTCTTACCCACCATGAAACCCACTCATGCTTGGGAACAGCACAGATCCAACCACCAGCAGCAGAGGTGGGGAGAGCTGTTTTCCCTGTCCTGTCCAAGCAGTGCCAAGGAGGGAGGGCTGACACCTCCAGCAAGTGCCTGCAGAGACCCAGTCCAGGAGGAGAGGGGGCTTATAGTTGGGCTGGGCTGGATATAGGCTGGGTATTCCTTGCTGCATGCCAGGGGATCTCCAGCTGGCACTGCTGTTGGCCAGAAGAGTACAAAATTACCATTTTCACTCAAGGATCCTGCCCACCAGGTGCTCTATGTTGACTTGTTCAAAGGAACAGCAGTAAAGGGCCAAGATCATTCCTACTCCAAACTTTAAGGAAGGAGAGTCAGAGGCAGCCAGGCTGTGAGTGAGTGACAGAGGAATACACTAGTACACATCTTGTACATAGTGATTTTGAGTATTGATTAGTAAAATACAAGAAACAACTAAAAGCTTGCTTAGAAAAGGCTTTGTTTAAAGTACATTTCCTTAATTCTCTGGGAAATCCCAACAGATCTGTTCCATGTTGTGCTGAAAACATCTGACCTGTCAATGTCACCTGTAAAGGCTGCTCTAAGTCAATTAAAGATGGAACAAAAGTCATGCAGAAGGGCATTAAAAGATGCAGGAAAAGCAGAGCAGCCCTCACCTCAGCCTCGGTGCCTGCCCAGTGTCACTGCCTGTGCTGGCTGCAGAGGCAGAGGAATGGTGGAGAAGGAGGGGGAGGCTTGCACAACTATTGCTTGCTCTCAACATCCCAAAGGATCAATTTTCAGGCCATTACCTACTTTCCCACACACGCAGACGCACATACGTCACCGATCCAGAGAGGATTTGTAAGTTACCATCTGAGGAATCACTATCAAAACACAGACACCATTTGCTTTAGGGTTGTTTGTGGTTCTCCAGTAATGGCCCAAACCCAGAAACAGCCCCGGCTCAGTTGTCCTACTGGGGACAATGTACAGTGCTCTCAGCTTATTTTTCTCTAAGGCACAGCTGTGTCTTTGGGCTCCTTTAAATCTGTCTTCAGCTTAGTCACAGAGCAGAGGCTTTCTCCATTCCTGAGCCAGCCCGACAGACACAGCTATCTAGCAAGCCAGACTGGCCCTCTCCAGCACAATCACAGGAAGTTATTCCAAGCCTCAGACAAATCCCATTTCTATCTCTGGAAGAGTAAAAGGTCAAAAAACACGAGGCTGTAGCTGTGCCAGCAGCAGCAGCCCCAGCCCACGGCGGGGCTGAGCAGAGGGACGCGAGCCCAGCGGTGCCTCCCAGCACAGCTCTGCCCTCCTGCCAGGGCAGGGGCTGCTGCCCACACGCCTCCAGGAGCTGCACGGGGCTCCAGCAGGGCTGCACAGGCTGCATCATTCCACAAGCAACCCCAGGAGAGGGAAGAAAGAAAGCATAAGGACCAGGTTACCAAAGCAGACTTTCCCCGGGAGTCAGCAGAGCCCTCTGGTCCCGCCTACCATATTACTGTTGGCATCCAGCCACATCCCCATCCTCTCCCAGCAATAGGCATCTTAATTAGAACAGGTCCTGATTAGCTCTTGCCCTCTGCTTGCAGTGTACTAGCAAAACAGGAGGTTTCTAGGGCTCTCTGCAATTCTTTAGTGGCAGGCAGAGGTGCCAGCTCTCTGAGGTGCCCTGGCCGGCTGTGCCAGTCACGCCGTGCTTTGGGCACCGTGCTGCTGCACTGGCAGCTCCTGCAATGGAAGCAGGGGTGTGAGGCATTGTCCATCCTCATTCCTCACTGTTCTCATAGGGTTTCAATAACAGCCTCTTCCCTCCTGTTGCTTTGCTGGCTTTTCTGCTTGGCTTTAGCAAGGGAGATATCTCATAACAATGCATACAATGGCCAGCCCACGGCCGATGATTCAGAGTGTGATGGGGCTACTCCACCCATAGTAAAAACTAGGTCTAATTTTGAGAAGCCCTTGCTGGAGGAGCTGTGCCTTCCTCACGCTGGGACCAGGGGGTTGCTATCAGTCTTCTGCAGGTTGTGCTGTGTGTAAGCAGCTGGGGATGGAGCTGCTCCTTGGTGACGTCCTCCCCACAGAGCTGCAGCACCCAGTCCTTTCTCTGCATGGTCCCCACAGTTCATTTTTAATTTGTTCTTCTTCCTTCAGCTTTCCTGCTCCTCCCGTTTCTGGCTTTCCAATTTGCTTGCCCATTTGGGACTCCTCTACTCTTCCTTTTTAGCTCTTACATTAACTCTGCCTTTGAAAACACTTCATTCTGTAGTCTTGCTTTGCTCCCGTAACATAAAAACCCTTGAAATGGCCTCTCTAAACAAAGCCTGCATCCCTTCTCCCATCACTACCTACAAGCACCAACCACCCTGTTGATACCCACATGCTGTCACCCCTAAAATAACATCGGGCAGCAGCCTAAATGGCAGAGCCAGGGAGCAAAACATTGCCTGCTGAAACAGAAGTAGATTTGAGACCTGTTATAAAAAGAATAATCTGCATGGCTCCCAAGTACCACATTTCAACTGAAAGCAGCCACAGGGAAAATCTGCTTTGTTTTTCTCTAATAGGATGAGCACTGGAGCTTCAGTGCAGAGCCCAGGATGTTGCACACGGTTTCTTTGTTGTGAATGTGTCTGTCTCCACACCCTCCCTAAGATGAAAGCTCTGAGCAGGGCTTTCTTAGCCAGTGTGAAGGCACTGGCTGTCCAGAATTTGCACTCTTTGAAACAAGCTGAAAGTACATTGTTGGGTACAAACTTTCAGTTATTTAACCATTCTGTGGCTGGGGCATCACTGGTGAGAGGAAGAGGAGAATTCAGCAGTGACTGGGAAGGGAGTGCAGTGTCCTCAGCATGGGAGAACCCTGTGGGTCAACTCTGCTTGCACATTCAGCTGATCAGGAAATGGTTCTATCTGTGGAGAGTTTTGAATTTTTATGTGTCTGCATTTTGGTTGGAGAAGGTCTTAGTGTGTAAGACTGTCTTGGCATTTCTGCTGCTACATTTCTCTGTCTTCATTAATCTTTCCTATAGCATTAGAAGCAACAAAAGCCACTTCAAAACTGAAAATTATTTCAAAATTCAGCAGAGGAACTCTAAGGCAGCTGGAATTTCACTTTAACTCCTGTTTTGCAATTCAAGTTGACAGCATTCAAGCAGTTCAAGTATTAGCATCAGCCACACTTATATTTGCTTCTTTCAGAAGCATATGCAAGCACTGCAGACTGTGCAGATGACTGTACACTTTTGGCTTTGAAGATTTACAGAATTTGAGCTGGTTGAGGTACGGTTGTAAAGCCAGTTGACCAACTCTTCCCATGAGAGGAAAGCAGAACACACCTTGGTCATTACCAAGGTCAGGTGGGGGCCTTTCATCCCAGCACAGCAGCATGGCCTCACCAGCTGGGATTGCATTGTCCTGGGCAGCCCTCACTGCAGCCTCACTAGGGCTAGAGCCAGATGTGATTCAGGTGCCCCAGATGTGCTTCAGATGCTCCCCAGACATCAGGGCAAAGGGGGAACAAGTGTACAGATATTTCCCTCAGGGCAGAAGGTGTGTGGGTGACTGTGCACAAAGGTGGTGGCACTGACCTGCCATGACCAGCTGGGAGGGGCTGAGAGGGCACAGGTCACCCTAAGGTGAGGCAGGGGAATGGGCAGGAAAGGGGATGGCCAAGGAGCTTGTGCAGCTCTTCATATTCCCCATTTGCTTGCAGCCTTGGTGGAGGAGAGGGTGGCTGGGTGGGGGCATGACAGACCCTTCCAGCCACGTGTTCATGGGACACAGCAGCCTGGGTGTGTAGGATCCCTCATCCCTTAGCTGCTGACACCAGGAGGGCACAAGAAGGCTCCTCTCCCTGCAGCACATCCCATCTGTCTCTGCTTTTCCCCAGTGCCTGTTCAAACAGCATCAGCAGCAGAGGAAGTGGCACACCACCACACAGAAGCAGTCCAGGCTTGATGCCTTCTCCTCCTTCCTGGTCCTTCCTCTGGCTGTGACCAGGGAGCCCTGGTGAGAGAAGGCAGCCAGCAGCATGCACAAAGCAAATGATGCAGTCACAGTCTGCATCCACATCCTTACTGCTCCTTGGTGACCTCATTTTCTGCGTGCAGCTCAGACTGCATAAACCACAAAAAAAAAAAAAAAAAAAAAGGGAATAGGGAAGGGAGAAGAAGAGACAGAGAAGAAGTTGCAGAAAAGCAGAAATAAATGCTGTAGTTTTGAAAATGCATGTGGAAAAACCCAGCTGGCTCCTTGTCCTCACTTTTGTAACAGTAACATTGATCCTATTTCACCATCCCACAAGCACACATGCTTCTGATGGCTTTACTGTTTAATAAAGACATAGATCCAGATAGGCTGCACACTACCACTGCCTTCAACCACGTTTACCAGTTTACATTACTAACAATCTGGATTTTGGTGTTTCATAGATTAGTGTGCTGACAGGTTGAAAAATGATGGAAGGGGAGCTATTACCCTTCTCCCACATTGCTCATATTTAAGACATTGCTGAGCACATTAATTGCACGTTGTTCCCAATAGATCAAGCTGAACTTTCTTTTCTGAAATCTGTTTTTACTCCCAAACTGTTCCACTATTTGTGGAGTTTGGCAGCGAGCTTTACTTCTGCTGTACTCGCAAAAAAGATCTGCATTACAAATCCCTGTCAACTGGCTGAACATAACCCCAAAGAGAAGGCACCTGCTCAGGAAAGCTCAGAGCTGGGTACACAGCCAGGCAGGGCAATCCTTGCATCACACCTCATCCTTTTAGTGCCACTGTGAATTTGGGCCTTCTACACCATGGAGACAGCAGGACACTACCCAGTGCTGGGTTAGGCACATCCTGAGAGGCACCAATCTGCTGCCCACAGGCCAGCAGTAGGAAGCTGGTTAGGGGCATCCTGAAGTTACTGCCTGGGTGTCCTCTGTGTGGTCTAAAGTCCCCAGTGTCCAGGCAAAGCTGGGTTCGGCAGGTCTGGGGCATTGCCTATGGAATAAATCATGGTCCATGGTTGTTTTATTGCTGCTGTGATCAGAGTGAAAGCCTGTAAATAAGCTGGGATACCAGAATTCAGAGTGTTAATGTGTGCAGCATGCCAGAAGTAATTGTTTTCCTTCTGCAGCCCGTTATATTCAGATGTTGAGGAAATGATTTAATATTTCTGAACATGTTGTGATTTCATCATTTGGTTCAGCAAGGGAAGTTTGAGAAGTCATGGAAATGAAGATAAACTTTACATATGCTCTTAGGACTTTATTTGCCATGTTGAGTTTTTCCAATAGCAGGGCTATACAGTATATGCCAACCCTGGGCACATTCATGTCTCCACATCCAGGCAAAGGTTGCAGCAGTAAGAGGGGGCTGGAAAAGCTTAACCCACATGTGATCTGCAATGGGAAGGACCAGTCTCAGGGTGTGAGAAAGGGCTGATGATGAGGATGCTTCCTCATGAGGGGAAGAAGAGGTGCAGGCACTGATCTCCTGTCTGGTGACCAAAGAACAACATGAAGCTGTGTCAGGGAAGGTTTCGGTTGGATATCAGGAAAAGCTTCTTCACCCAGATGGTGGCTGGGCACTGTAACAGGCTCCCCAGGGAAATGATCACAGCACCAAGGCTGACAGAGTTCAGGACATGTTTGGAGAATGCTCTCAGGCACATGGTGTGACTCGGGGATGGTGCTGTGCAGGGCCAGGAGCTGGGCTCAATGATCCTTTGGGTCCCCTCCAGTGCAGGGCATTCTGTGATTCTGTGAGCAGCACAGCTCAGGACCCAGGCACAGTCCCCAGTCCATGCCAGAGCCATGGGTTTGTGCCCTGCTGCTCATTCCCAGCTCCACTGGAGCATTCTGCTCCACAGGCCAGTGTAAAGGAGGCAGAGCACTGAGAAAAAGAGTGCAGGTCTGCAGAATTTCACAGGCAGCTCTGCCTGCCCAGAGCAGAGCGGAGGAACACGCAGTTATCTCCTGAGCTTGGGAAGTTTACACAAGCAATGTTTGGATACTTGAGCTGACTGTAACCAGCTGACTTTGTGAAACGCACCTAAAATGTGAAGGAAAGTGGAGCTCACAGGGGGCTATTTCTTCAAACCCTTTGTCCTGAAACCCTCTTTCCTTGGATGACACACAGGGCCCAAAAGCAACAGAAAAACTACTGACAGCTCAGAGAGAATTCTTAAACAAAAAGAAGAAAACCTGGCACAAGGAGCATTGTTTATATGTTTTCTAACATTTATGTTTTTTAAAATAAAAAATGACAGTGGATGCTGAATGTTATGAGCCATGTGAGTGATGACCACTTTTACACAAACTAAGGACAAAAAAAAAAAAAGTCTAAAAATGTTTAAAAACTAGCTCTGCCTCCTGTCAAGTGTAAAGCAGAGACTAATTTAAGACAGCTTTTAAAGAAGTAAACCCAGGTTTGGACATGAGAATAATTAAAGGTTAAGCAACACAATTTAGTTGATGAGAAGACAGGTGAAAACTGCAGAACTGCAATCAAAATAGAATTATAAATTCCATAGCGTAGCTGGTTTTCTAATAATGTACTTTGAAATGAACAAATGGGTGTAAAACCAGCTATTGAGCACTTTCAATCACCTTCAGTGTTGTTGAGGTTCAACTCAGCCCACTTCAAAGGAAGCATGGGCCACCTCATTATACCCCCTTTAAAACACATCAGTACTTGTGTGTATGCAATGTAGAGACTTCATCCAGCGCATTCCACCGTCTGTTTTGGTTTGTGCCTTGCCCACACACTTGGTGTGCTCTTAAATACAATTATAATATTTACTAAATAGGTCTGACAAATAGCTCTTAGTTTATAATCTGGTTTGTTTTCTGTAAATACTCCCCGAGTCATCTGGCCAGTGATGACTGGCTTTGGCTGAGCATCTGAATCACACAGCACTGCTTCCAGTTGGAGGCTGCAGAGACCTGACTGCTCAAACTGCATTTCTGGGACAAGCACAGACCTTTCCAAACTCCACTTTATTTTGCCATAATTCATTTGTTTTCTGGTTGCATTCTGACAGTTCTTCCAGTGCACCAGACACTCTGTGCTCCTGCAGGAGCCCTGGCAGCCCAGTGTGGTACTCAGCTTGCCAGTCTGCCCGTGTTGCTGTAAGAGCTGGGTGTTTGTGCTGCACAATGCTTGCCTTGACCAGGCATGGCCCGGGTAAGACCCAAGAGGGCAGCCTGCCTTCCCCCTAACAGGGGCTTTTACCATGCCTGAAGTCACCAGCAGATATTTGGTCTCTGGCTGGAGAAAAATGAGTTGAGGGCAGCCTGTGTGCAACCCACAAAACTCAGGCTAGACCCATGAAGGGAGAGTTCATCTTCTGATGTGGTTGGTAGGAATGCTCCTCATACGTCCAGAGGCAGATTTCCTTTATTCATATAATTTCTTCATATCATGTTTCCATTTTTGGGAATCTCCGAATTTCTCAAAGCTTCCTGTCAAGAGGAAGACCTGGCCCCCTTGGAGCAAATGGGAGCTTTGCCATTTACATCAGTGGAGTTTAAATGTCACCACAAGGGCTGGATGGTTCCCATGGGACTGATTTCAAGCCAATACATAGATCTCAGAGGAGATCTCTGAGTCTGTATAGCTTGGAGCATGCAATTAAATCAGTGCCCCCCTCCACATGCCTAAAACCAGAGCTCATCTGGATACTACATAGCTGCTGTTGTGAGATTGGACCTATTCCTATTTTTCTTTCTATCTTTGTCCATATGTGCAGAAAGGTTGATTCTTATTTTCAACAAAAGTGACCTGTTCTCTACAGCAAGTCCTCCCACACATGTGCGCCTCCTCCCTGTTTTTCTGCCTGCCTCCCGCACACTTCCTTTCTCCAGGCAATTTTAGGAGTGAAATGAAGTGCAAAGGTCAAAGTCTTTGCAGCGTGTAGCCATGAAGTCAATAAGGATGTAAAAAAGAACTGCCCAGATTTGGCCCGAAGGGGATGTGGAGGATACAGCTCTTTACTCCGTGTGCACCCAGATCAGCTGAGCAGGACTCTGAACGTGGGGGCATTTCCTGAACCTCATTGTTACCATCAGGCACAAGTGCTACAGCCTAAACATTTGCAGCTTTTATTCTGCTCCTGCTGGCTACTCTGCTTTTCTTCATTAGGTCTGACAGTGTGTTGTTGAACGCTTTCTATTTAAAAAAATAGTGGCGTTACGGTCCCCTACTAAAAGAGTGGCTTTGCCCAGTTTCCTGTTTATGCTGGAGCTGCAGCATCATGTGAGCAGACAGTTGTAGATAGGCTGACGACTGTTGCTGACCTCACACCACATGTTCAGTTAACAAGGTGAAACAGCAAAATTTGCTCTGTTTGTGTAAAGAATACTGAGAAAGCTGCCAGTTCCAAGTAAAATAGAGGGAGAGGGACTCCCGATAGCCGGAGGCAGGGCACAATCTCCAGGCAGTTTTTTCTGGTCTTTAACTGCTTTGCACATCTGTATTCACACTGTGCTTGCAAGTGACAAGAAAGGGGATTAGCCCCTACTCCTTTCCTTAGTGAAGCAGGTTTGGAGGCCTTCCATAAAAGCTATTAGTTTAGCAAATTTGCTCCAAATTTGTCCAAACTTCAGTCCCTTTGGTATATACAATTTCCTATACTTGTTTCCAAAAATGACTGAAGATTCCTGTGACTTAGCTAGATTCAGTTATTCAGCAGATGCTTATATCTGGTGTTTGTATTTCAGAACTGTTGTTTCTTAAAAAACCTGGGAGCAACCTATTTTTCATTAAGATCTTAAAGATCCATGCAGAGGCTTCTAAAAATCCTTTAAGACTATGCAAGACTTTTGGTTTAAAGCCATTCTAAAAAATTAAAAATTTACCTCTATTCAAGATTATATCTAATTACTGAAGTTAGTATTAAAGAATTTATTGTTAGCAAGTCAGGGGGATCTTAAGAGTTTCCAGACCATTTTACACCAGTACTTCCTATGTAAAAGTAGGAATTCCTATCAGGCAACTTAAAGCTTCAGCAGCACTTTTTCCACTTACAGAAAACCAAGGTAATGATTAAATCCAGGAAGCCCTGTGTCAGTGTATTAAGTTTCTTCTTCCTCTCTGTTTTCAGCTTGTTTCTGTAAAAAGCCCAATCCTGCATCCTGAGAAATCCAAATTTTGTTTTTTAATTGAGCAGAGGACTGGCACCAAGCCAGACCAGCAGTTCTCTGTCCATCAACCTCTGCCATCTCACGTTGGTAAAAATGGGTTTCAGACACAAAAGTGTCACTACAGATTGGCTGAAGCCAAACACAGATGGGAGTGCAGCCCTGTGGGTGTGTGGAGAAGCAGCCCAATTACCAGGAACACAGTGTAACTTCAGAGGCAGGTGTATCCTGTGACAGGTGAACAAATCACAACATATGGAGGCTGTAACCATGATGTACCAGCTGTCAAGTGCTTTAGGATTCAAAGGTGAAAAAAAGCACTCCAGAAACTTAAACTGCATTCAGGATGATAACAATGTCATTTTAAATGCTACATATAAACATGCTGTGAGGGAATATGGAACTAAAACTCTTGGCTGGAGGGCAAGGCTGTAAACATCCTCATGTAAGGAGTCCTGCCTGTAAGTCTTCACTGTCAGGGAGCTTAAATGCTTGCAGTCAGGTGTTGCTTGAGGGGCAGCTTAAAGGAATTACTGTTTCACATTGGGAAGTAAAATTGTCCCGGAGGAGCAGAGGGCTCTGGGTGAGAGGAGGTGCTTGAATGGCAATAATCACTCCAGTGCTGTCTTCTGCTGCTGGGAACTCTGCTCTGAGCTGTGACCTATTTTACATCCCCACTAAAAGTGAAAAAGGAAGACAAAATGAAACAGAGGGTATGAGGATGCTCCTGAGGGTGCTCATGATGTGAGTCAAGTCCAACCCTGGTGCCCCAGCAGTTTGGTCCCCCATGCCTGGTGTCACAGGCTGTAGCATGCAGGGATAAAGGTGGGACAGGGTCCACCTGCCTGCCCAGGCAAGGTCAGCTGGCCAAAATCAGCTTCCCTCCTCCCAGGGCTTTTGTTCACCCATTGCAGCATCCTCTTGATGAGAGCTGGCAGTCCAGTAGAGGTGCTGGCAGCCCAGATGGAAGGTGGCCATCCTGGGGCCGAGGCTGCTCCCAGCCCTGTGCAGATATCACACCACAGCTGGCTTTCTTTTCCTGAGCCTGAGTTTTCATCAGTTCTCCAGATCACTTTGGACACAGCTTTACAGTGATGCTGAGTCACAAAAATTCCAGTTGTTTCCTGAAGCGAGTGGGACCGTCTTTACCATCTTGTTAGTCCCAGTGAACCACAGCCAAGTGCAGCTGGAGAGTTACTTCATTTTTTTATTAATACCAACTGTGTCTTTTCCTGGCACCCCACAGATGCTGTCAGGATTGTCAGCTTGCCCTGGTCCCTTGGTGCTCCTGACAAACCCCCCTCAGCCACAAGGCTCTCCCTGAGAGGCACAGCTGGGCTCCTGCCCTGGGGTGCCAGTCAGCACTAATTTCATATTGATTGATCCTTATACTTTCTGTAAATGAGCTCAAAGAGGCCTGCATGTATTTGCAGGGCAGCTGTTCACAATGGAAGCTCCAAGGTTTCAACACCACTGCTGTCAAAGTTGGAGGAAGAACAGAGGAGTGATGTCCTGGGCTGGCAGTGGGGAGAGCAGCAGGATGTCACTGTTAAAGAAATACATTGAAAATGGATTGCCATCCTGCCACCCCTTCTCGGGTATTTTGCTGCTGTGTGTTTCTCAGGCAAGGCTTTATCAGCCCAGAGCCATCTCAGTAGCCTCAGGACAGTGGTGAGCAGTAAGGTCTGTCAAGTGCTGGGGCTGCAGTGAGGTCCTGCCTGCCCTACACCCCTCAGGACAGGACTGTGTGAAGCCATTTGAGGTTTTGCAGCCCTCTGGGTGAGGTGGAGCTGTGGTGGTTTTCTGCTGTGGCAGTGTTTGTTGTAGCTGGGATCAGTCAGTGAGCTTTCCCCACAGCAAGACCTTGTGGGATGAGATACTCTATCAGCACTTTCCCCTGCAAGCTCCAGGGACCCACCTAGGCAGCACGACCACAGCACCCACATTTCTTCTCTGTGGGAGAGCCCCTTGACCCCCACCTGCCAGGAGCCACGGGGAAAGCGAGGAGGGCACAGCAGTGCTGCTCCCCTTCAGCCCACAGAGTCCTGTGAGCAATTCCTGCCTGCATGAGGAGCAAAGGGATGCTGTGCCACCTTGCCAGTGTCCTCAGGGAAACCTCTCATCAAAACGACTGTGAGGAGCACAGTTCTTCACTGCTCTTACTAAAGGACAGGGCACATGAGTGATATTTCTTCATCCAAATATCTGACTCCTTTCTCCCTCCCCAGAATGAATTGACTTAACTTTCAGAACTTGTTTTCTTATTTTCTGCAAGTATTTTAAGAACTTAAAATTCTCAAGTTTTTGAGTCCCTATGACTTTGACCCTCCGTGCCCGAACAAACCCGTTAGAGTTACAAAGAATTTTCATGTTTATTAAATAGGAGTGACTCACTCTGTTGCAGATGTTTGTTTATGTAAAGCACCATAAATATTATTGGATTAGGATGTAGAGCAGGCAATGAGAGTGTGTGTAGGTTAGCAGGCAACATATGACTGGAGGATTTTTTCCTGCTTTTTTAAAACGTGTGTCATCTTTTCTTCACAAACCACAGATTTCTTCATATAAAGAAACTGAAACAAAGGACACCTCTCTGCTTCTACAGGATGTCCTCTAAGGTGCTTTATTGCAAAGCTCTCACTGCACTTAAAGTGCAGGAAATTTTCTGACTGGTGTTTTTAGTCAATAGACATAGCTGAATCACCTTGAAAGGAACAAGGTATTTCCCCTTGCACTGTGCACCCATCACGTCACGTCTCCTCCAAGGGCTCATGCTGACTTTCTTGAAGCAAGTTTCATTTAGAGTAATTCTGAAACCAGGGTCAGAAAGAAAAGTGACTCAGTAGAGGACTCAGACGTAGCAGCAGATGGAAATCCATCGTTAGGCTGCAGCCTGTTCTGAGCTCGTTGTGTGATGGCCCTTTGCACAGGATGAGCCAGACCAGTTGTGCCAGTCTGTGTGGAAAGTTGCTTTGTATGGAAACACTGGTGAGCTCAGAGCTTTCTCCCACCAGAGCTGAGCCCTAGCCTTGAGAAAGCAGAGGTGCAGTGGGCATGAGCAGACAGGGAAAGGGAGAGCAAATGCCTTTCCAGCACGATCAAGAATGCCCCTCAACTTCCAGGCACCCAAGCGAAGGGAGAAAAATGACTGCAAAAAGTATCTTATTCTATTCTCTAGATTAAATAGAATTACGTGCCTGTGGAGGCTGAGGAAGGGCCTAAGGGAGGAGTATCCCTCTCTGAAATTGAGTATTTATTGATTTTTCTTTCCCAGTCATAAACCATGAGTTTCAGCCTCTCACTGCTGAAGACATTTGTGAGAGCTGAGTGGAAAATAAGGGAGACAAAGTCCAAGAGAAGCATTAAACCGGTGAGTGATGGGCAATGAGCTCATCTGCTCCCAGAGTGCTCCAGAGGGACAAGCTGGAAGGGACAAGTAGGCAGCCTCATCAGGGAGAGATTACTTATGCAGAGCTGATGGGTGCTGCAGACCAACAGCACAACTGAAACAGCAAAACTAAAACTCCAACTGGGAGACAGGCTGGGTGTTTTAAGAGGTCTTTTTCATCTGATTTCTGTGAGTGAATAAATCAAGTGTTATTACCAAGCACTGCAGGCTGCCAAGGTGTGAGCCCTTCTGCAAGGGTCTTGCAGTCTGAGGAGCATGTGCTGCATGGTACTGACCCTTTGCTCTGGGAAGAGTGGCACAAAGAGCTCCCAGCAATGTCCCCTTGGAGCACGAGGATGTTTGCTGGAAGCTGGTCCTGACTCCTTGCCAGTGTGCAGATCCCTCTTGCAGGGACCACGCTCTGCAGCCCCAACACCCCCTGCTCTGTGCAGGCAGGGAACCTCTGTTAACATACATGGTCTTAGTGGGCTTCGAATCAGCTGCTTGCAAACCTGTCTACATATGAATTTTAACTTCCTCTTTTGGGCTTTTTAAAGGAAATGCTATAAAGTTCCGCTTAACTTATTTTTTCCACAGGAATATGTTTAAAAACTGTCCTGTAAAAAAGACAAGCTGTGAAAACTTGTCTCAAGTGCTGGTACTCCCATGGGACTATCATCCTGCAGCTCTGCTAATTCTCTTGCCTCAAGGGTGGTGCCTTAAGTCGTGGGCCCACAGTGAGTGGCAGGAGCTCTGTGCACTGGAGCTCCTAGCCCTCAACCAGCTGTGGGAGAGCAGCCATGCCAGACCCCTTTTCCCTCTCCAAGGGATTTTGCAGGATGAGAGCAATCCCAGATAGTCAAGCCTTCTGCAGTCATCCCTATCTGTGAGCTCTGAAACTCTTCTCTGAGTGCCAGAGCCCCTGCAGCAGGCCTGGGGACCAGCACATGTGCCAGCAGCACGGCTGCAAGGCCACCAGGCAGGCAAGGAACCAGCACACAGCCACCCTTCCTCCTGCTTCCCCCTGCCATCCCCTTTGCTGCATTCTGTAAAATGAAGATTATCCTCATGGGGGAGTTGTAACCATTAATATAGCTGGTCAAGGATTTCACCTTTGTTGGTTGTTCTGTGTTCTGTTGTTAAAACAGGAAAAAAACTCAAAACCCACAGGGCAAATTACATTTCAGGCCAATTTACCTCACTGAGCTTGCATGTCCTCTGATAAATTATTTAGATATCAAATACTGGATATGTTGTACAAACAAATGAGAACATGGTCCTCAGGCAGAAGGTAAGTGATGAAGGTCCTTGGCTAAACCTTTTCAGCTCTCATTCTGCCTTGTTCACTAGCCAGCTGTTTTTCAGCTCAAATAGGTTTGCTCATGGCTTGTTTAGTCTGACTTTGCTGAGGTAGATCAAATGCTCACATGTAAGAGCAGCCCTCTAAACCTCACACCACTCATTCAGCAGAAGCAGAGATGTCAGATTGTGGAAGGAGCAATCTCTTTCTTAGAAACCCTACTGAAATGGAAACAGAGCTGTTCCTCTTTCTTTCAGATGTGGCTCTGGAATTCCCAAAGTCAAAAATTCAGGACCAAGATGAAAACACTAATAGCTTGTGTTACACAAAGGAATGTGCTGGCAGCCAACCAAAGCTGCTGCAAATTCTTTCTTTCTTTTGGCACTGAACTGTTTCACTTACAAAGGGCAGATGAAAATTGTTCTAGATTGATGTTGGCTCTTGTCTGATGGTAGTTGTGTTTCTCTGACACAGCCTTCTCTCTAGTGCCCACAAAGCTTTGGAGGACATGTAAACTTCTAATCATCCTATCACTCCTTCATCAAGAAAATAATAATTTCAGGAGGCCCCCAGATAAGTGCAATAGTTTGGATGTAATAGTCTGCATGCATAGAACCCTTTTCATAGTGTGATTGAAGAGCCTCAGCTGAATCCCAGGAATCAGTACCTATTGAAGTACATACTTCATCTCAGCCATGGCAGTGCAGTCTTTCACCATTAAATTGATCCACATTCTCTTGTAAATTTGGCAGCGTGTGCAGCCCCAGACTAAATATTGGCAGATACTATTGGCTGTGATCAGCTGAGATAAATCCCTCCTAACACAGCCCAGCCACTCTGGCCCTGCTGCCTCCCCGGGTGTCCCCGCTGGCCTCAGGCCACTGCAGGGGCTCACAGGGGCTCGCTTGGCCTGGCACCAACATCCTCAGCAGACACAGGACAGCCCTGAAAGGAAGAGGCAGCCTTGTGACTGGTAAATGGGAAAAACTAAGCTACTGAGCTGTATAAAACCCACCAAACTGCTGTGGGGCTGGGCTGGGCACTGGAGAGAGGGGCACAAGTGCCTGCCCTGTGGACAGGGACTGTGGGGTGCCAAGCACCCTCTGCACCAGGGTGTGTGAGCTGCTGGGGCCCTGAGAGATAAAAGCTGCTGCTGCTGACTCGTCTGGCCAAAGCTTGTCATTGCTGGGCTCCCAGTGACCCCAGTGTGCTGCATCCCCTTACCCTGGGGAGGGCAGGTGTACAGCAGATTGCAGGCAAATGGCAGGAAAATGAGGAGAGTACATTTGACTTGGAGATAAGAGCCTGCTGCTGGAAGGTGTGCCAGAACCAAAACCCTTGCTTTGCCTATGCCACGGAGCAGGGCAAGTCCTTTGTACTGGCAATGGCAAACCTGCTCCTGTCCACTTGCAGACATGCTCCAAGTGGCTCAAAAACCCTGTGCACTGTCACTCAGCATTTTAGGATATGCGAAAGAGTTTTGGAGCCAACATTTTGTGGGTAAAGCACATATTGGGGAAAGAATGGAAATTAGTCTGGGGAGACAGTGATGGGACTGGATATGTCAAATATGAGAGGATGTGCAAAAGATGGTCCTTCAACCCCACCCACGCAGGTGACTGTGTCATGCCAGCAGCTGATGCCACTTTTTCCTTAGAAAGTGGAGGACAGAAAAAGGAGCCCAGAGAGTTCAGGTGCAAATGCACTCTGTGTGTGTGTGGATGCAGTTTGACTGGCACAATGAAGCTGATGTTAAGAGCAAGCACCCAGGGAAGAGGTGGTCCCATCCCCTCATACCCTTCTGTGCCCTCCCTGGTGCTGGCCTGCCTGTGTCCAGCCCAGGCTGGGTGCTGGGGCAGTGGGCTGGCAGCACTCCCCATGTCCCAGTGTGGGATGAGGCAGTGTCTGCTGGTTTTGCTCCCTGAGGTGGCTCTTTGCTGTCAGGCACAGAGCATCCCTGGCACAGGTGAGCTCTCCAGGTGGCTGCAGCAGACTCCCCGTGTCCCATGCCTCTGCCACTCTGCCATGGCACCTGATTTCAAGAGTGCTTAAACGTCTGTGAAGGTCTGAGTGTGCAAATGTAGATTCACCTGCACTGCTGGCTCAGGCTGCCATCCCTCTGTGCCTCTCCCTGAACTCCAGGCTCAGCAGAGGGCTGGCAGCACGGGCAGGTGTTTGCTTTGGTCCCTGCAGCTCCATGACATTCAGAGCACATTCGTGTTTGGGGCACTCCACAGTGGCAGCCAAGGGCTCTTGGCTGGTTTGAGCTTATGATATCACCACAGGGCAGTTCCTCTGTCTCACTCCACCCACCCCCCCCCCTTCCTGCATGTTCCTATAATCCCTGTGTGACCCCCACAAGGAAAATCTCCTTATTTTTCAGCTGGCCAGGGGCTGCCTGGCTGCATGGGCCCCACAGCAAGCCTGGGGAAGGTGCTGAGGGCCACCCTGAGGGAGATGCAGATTTGGGCAGCTCTCTGGCATTTTCCCCTCAGCCCTGTTCTCAGCTGCTCAGCTATGATAGCCAGTGTTTTCTCTCCAGACTCAGCCCTGCTCTCCGCTCCCATCATGAGCTGCTCTGACTGGGCACCTCTCCATCTCCAGTCTCACAGTGCCAGCCCAGTGACAAACCTCATCAAGTTGTGAATCCACAGGGAAGCAGCTTAGCAGGCAGCCTCCTGGAGACAGCCCCTCACACACACCACAGCCAGCCTTTACCTCCTCGTGGAGGCACCGTGGGCTTTTCCACAAAGCTCAGCAGCAGGTTTCTCTTTTCTCTCACCAGCTGCCTGGGTTGTGCTAAACACGACCTACACACTCCTTTAGAATCATGAAAATGAAAATGCTTGGAAATGAGATCAGGAACTGGGCTGTCCTGCCTTGGGGTGTTGTAGCAGCCACCAGCAGGTAGCCCTGAGCTCTCACTTTTCCCCAGCTGCCAGCTAGGGTGCCAGGCAGACAGTTGCTCTGCCATCCCCTCCCTCCTCAGCTTGCTCAGATGCAGATGATTTCTATCCAATTTCCATCAGCAGGAGCCAAGGGTATTCAAGTTGCAGCGTTGGCAGTTTTGGGAGGGGAAATGAGGGTGGTTTTGTGGTGGAGTTGATGGTGGCCTCTTACTGCCTTAGCAGCTTGCTTCTCTGGGAGAAAGGAGCAGCTCTTGTTTCTCATGCTTTCTGAAGCTGTTCTCTTTGGTTGTTTAGTGGTGAGGGCGTGTTAGATGGGACCTTTCTGTCCTGATCCATCTGTGGGGAGTGCATTGAGCCTGTGCAAGACTTGGATTGCAGGTGACAGAGATTTGGGGCTCTTTTTGGTACTATACATGAGGTACCTGCTGGCCCATGTTCCAGTGTTGTATCTGGCTAGTCTATAAAGTTCCTCCTCCATTAAACATTCTTTTGTTTCTGCTTCTTGTCTATGTTTGTCCTTTTCCCTGGCTTCCATAGAATTGTGCTTGTCTAAGATGTGTCAGTAATCTGTTATCTCCAGCTACTTCCAACAGAGAACAAATCAGTTTCAAACTTTAATAGGTCAGTGGGGGCAAGACTTAATTTTCTTTGTGCAATACACTTTGCACCTCATCTCTGCTTCCTGTTTATTCCTGATGAGATGCCCTAGTCTGTAAGCCCTCCTGTACACAGGCTTGCTCAGCCTTGCAAGAGCTTTTTCCATGATATTTCATTCTCTGGTCTCTGTATTTGAAGAATCATTTGCTTTTAAAATAGTCTGAGGTACTGCCAGGCTGAACAGATTTACTTCTTAGATAAATTTTTGGGTGAATCTTGACAGCCTGTATAAAGCTGGCTGCACTGCAGAAAAAAACAAAAAAATTATTTGGAGTACAAAAAGAAATGCTTTTTCCTGATATAATGATTGTTGATTTTTTTTTTTTTTCTCATTCTTACTATCACCATGCCTATGGGCACTCAGCATCAGCAAAATCTGTTGTGCCTGGATTATCTTGAACTGTGTAAGGACTCTTGTATCTTACTGAAAGCAGCCTGAACTCAGTTATTTTGTCTTGAAATTGAATGGTTGCCTGTCTTTAAACTGACAGATCCACTCTTTGCAAAATAAGTGTGATTTTTAACTCAAACACAAGCTACCACCCAGATTTACATCATTGTGATGAAGTCCTTTTGCAAAGAGTTCTTGGGTAAGATTCAGGTAGGAAGGCTGGGGTAGTGGTTGTCCAGATGTTTCTTTCAATGAACTTTTAACTCAGATGGAGGCAGGTAAAGCAGCCAGTGTCTGTGCAGTTGTTGGATTTCCCTGGGCACTGTGTGTGCCCCTGCACCTTTCCCAAGTTTCCATCAGAGCAGAGGAAGCTGCAGCCTGAGCTTTGGCTGCTCCCTGGCCTGGCTGGTTTGGGCATGACATATCCAACAGTTTTTATGAAGTTTGGCAAGGACAAGGGTCCTAAACTCTTATTTTGGCTTTTCTCTGTGGGACAGAGATCGAGATTGATTTCTTCTGGCCCTCAGAGTAGGTGTGTTGGTGACAGCTCTAATCAACACAGGGGTGCTTATGCTGTTGATGAACAAAAACAGCTACTAAAAAAAAAAGGGGGGGGGGGAAGTACAGCATTTTGTTCCTAGAAACAGGTATATGGCTTTATAGAATGATGCTGCATCTGATGCTCCCAGGACTTCATTTAAGCCTGTATGGGACCTGTACCTTCAGTCACAAGGGTCAGAAAATATCAGTGCTTGCCAGGTTTATTTTAGGTTGACAGTGCCTGTGTAAATAATCGTCCTTTTGTAAGGTGCTGAAGTTTTCTGTTTAATTTTTAGCACTACAACTCCCTTAGGGTTTGTTCTGGGCTTTCAGAAGTAATTGGCAGCTCATTAACAGCTTTGAAATAGCACTGAAAACCATAGAAGGGAAGCTGAACAGGGTATCGAGAGCCCTGGGCTTTTCTGGGCAAAAGGCACTTGTTTCCAGGGATGTGCAGTTCTCGGTATTTTCGTTTTACAAAGAAAAATGTGTTCTCTCTTCTGTGGATGAGGTGGTGATGTATTGGATCATTTTTATTGCATCATGTTGGCAGGGTGAGGGGAAGGGAGAATGCTCATCTTAATCAGGGACAACCCTCTGCCTGTTTTCCAATCTCAAATGCAAGGTGATACCAAGTGTATCAAATAAAAATCAATTTGGCCAGCTTATCAAAACGACTATGAAACCTGAAAGAAAATAAGCATGGAGCACAAATCCTATGAGGAGCAGCTGAAGGAGCTCAGGTTCTTCAGCCTGGAGAAGAGAGGCCTGAGGGAGGACCTTATTATTCTAGAACTACCTGAAAGGAGGCTGTGGCCTGGTGGGAATTGGGCTCTTCTCCCAAGTGATGAGCAACAGGACAAGAAGAAACAGCCTCAGGTTTTTCAGGGGAGGTTTAGTTTGGACATCAGGAAAAATTTCTTCACTGAAAGGGGGATTAAGCGTTGGAACAGGCTGCCCAGGGAGTTGGTGGAGTCACCACCCCTGGAATTCTTGAAAGAACACGCAGACGTGGTGTTTAGGGACATGGTTTAGTGATGGGCTTGGCAGTGCTGGGTTGATGCCTGGATTCAATGAGCTGAGGGGTGTTTTCAAGCCCTGCTGGTTGTGTGTGTGGCTGGTTGGTGTGTGTGGCACTGAAGCCCTGTTTGTGCCCTTGCAGGCCTGGAGGAAGCGCTGGTTCGTGCTGCGCAGGGGCCGCATGAGCGGCAACCCCGACGTGCTGGAATACTACAGGAACAACCACTCCAAAAAGCCCATCCGCATCATAGACCTCAATGAGTGCCAGGTGCTGAAGCACTCGGGGCCCAACTTCATCAAGAAGGAATTTCAGAACAACTTTGTCTTCATCGTGAGAACCACCTACCGTACCTTCTACCTGGTAGCCAAGACTGAGGAGGAGATGCAGATCTGGGTGCACAATATCAGCCAGATCTGTAACTTTGGACATCTGGAAGATGGCACAGGTAGGATCACGCTCATCTTGGAGGCTGGGAGGATGCCCAGGGGTGACAGGAGGTATGGACCTTGCTGCCAGGCTGGGCTGGGCAGGTGGAAGAGGTCTGTGGTTCCTATAGCTCCACACAGCACTGAGATGCTGCTAAACCCTGATCTGAAAGTTCTCAGGGACCTCACTGACTGCTTGGTCTCACTTGGATAAAGCAATTCCTGCTAGAGCAAACAGCAGAAAAGGTGCTGTTTATATGAAAAGCTGACTGCTATCTTCTCAGGCCGTTTATTTCATTACATGTCCTGTATTTATTTAGTTTGGCTTAATGTAAGACACCTGTTCCAGGAAAGCATCCTGCAAAACTCCCGTTTTCTCAGGCTTTGTTGGATGTGGAATGAGCACAGACTTGGGTGTATATGTGTGTACATAAATCAATGACAGAAATACTAAGCTGCCTTAGTCTGTTAATAAGAGAAAATATAGGAAAGGCAGAGAATAGAAATAAGGGTGTATAGACTTAAGAGATGGTCTTGCTAGTGAAGCATAAAGGCAGCTCTTTTGCCAGGCCCTACACCTGCATATACTCAGCAGAGTGTATTTCTTGAAAAGCTGCCAAGAATTAACCACTCCAAGATGGATGTAGCCAGTAATTAAAGTCGAGACCTGTACCATCATTAACTTACCTTTTAAAAGAGACAATGGGGCTCAGATAACAACAATCTGTCTTTCCCTTGACAATTGCAAGGGGCAGATACAGCAGCAATTTGAGAGTTTTAGAGGAAGTGAGTCAGAACGAAGCCTTTCAATGTGATAAAAGGCAGTGCAGGAGTAGAAAAGGGGGGCTTATGGAGGGACACAAGCTCTAGGGCAGTGATATGTTTGGGGGCATCAAGTGTGGTCAGGCAGTTTATCCTTCCAAGGTCTTTGTGCTGCTGCACTCAGAGTGCTGCTGGTGTCTGCAAGTGCTGCGTGGCCACACCATTACCAAGCAACTGGGTAGGAAACAAAAGGCTATGGGAAAGGTTTTATTTTAATCTGTCATGGTTCCTGGCATTGCTTAGCTGACTTTTGAGTAGTGTCTTCTGAGGGAAATGGGAGTGGCAAGAACACTGCAGTGGTCCTGTTACAAATGTGATGTCTGTTCTTTTCCCATTCACTTCAGAAACTACCGTGAAAACTTGCTGACAGATTGTGTGTCAGTACAAGCTGCCCATAAATACAAATCTCAAAGTAGGGCTGGTAGGGACTGGAGTCTACTGCCCTTTGGAGCTTGGATGGAATTAGGGCTATTCAGTAACCACCTTCCTGCTGTTCTGCCCTTGTTGACGCTGAGTTGTTGCTCTTGCATTGCTATTTCTGGTGCAGGATAATTTTAGATGTAGTTTTACCAATTACTCTGAAATTAAGGTAAACCCTTCCATGCAAAACAGAAAAGAGAAAAATAATTTTTGTCTCTCAAATGTGTAGGCAGCCTTCTCCCAGCACTGTATGAGGATATTCATGGGGGATATGATATGTGGCAGAGGAGCTAAGACAGTGGCTGTCCCAGACAGATGCATTTATACTCGGAAACGCCTGCTCTGTTTTGCTGGTGCAGTGCACTATTGCTTGTAAGACTTGCACATGGACAATAGTCAGAGTATTATACATCGGTGTTTCTCTCCCAGCAAAGATTGCCAGTGTGGGCACTGATGGATGAGAAATGACAGCAGCAGTTGGGAAAGCTGACACTCCAGCTTTCCAAGGCAGATATTACCCCCCAAGAAGTTCAGCAGTGCAGAGCATTTGCCTTGGTTCAGTAAAAAGTCTGGCACCTGAACTTGCAGCCCTCATCAAGGATGGCGTGATCTGAGCCTCCAGACATGCACTCTGTGTCTCTAATGCCAAATAGCTCCTAAGAGCTTCTATTTATCCTGCAGCTCCTGCCAGTGAGCTCAGGTCTGGGGTGTACCCAGGTCAGGCTGCCAAGCACATCCAGATCCTCTGATTTAAATCTGCACAGCTCCACAAGTTGCACATCACATTTCAAACAGCTGCTAATTGCTTCAGCTTTTCAGGATCTCCTAAATTTTCCAAGAGCCTGTAGGTTTAAACAAATTACCCTTAAAAACTAACATTAGAAGAGAGAAGCCCTATTAAATGCCACATGCTTTTTTAACTTGAATGCTGCTGTTTAAAAAAAAACTAGTCCCTGATATGAGTCATATCACTCTAAATCTGTGCATCACTGAAAATTTGCTGCGACTCTGAGGCCAAAACACAATCTGCTGCTTTCTCTGCTTGATGCCCAAAATGCAGCCACAGGCTCATGCAGTGACTCAGCTTTAAGTGCTGTCCTGTTGTTCCCAGTTCATCCCTTCCAGCAGCAAAGAAGCTGCATGAACAGCCAGGTTCCCACACCAGAAGTGTTGGCAGCCACATGCGGAGCGAAGTTAGGAAAGCTGTGGCTCCTGTGAGCACAGCTCTGTAGTCAACAAGAGAGGGGACAGCTGAGAGGCAGAGATGACACGGCAGCTCCAGGCAGATGTCAGGAAGCACCTGGGAGGGCGGCTGTCAGGAAGGACTTGCCAGCAGCACTCACACACTGCTGCCACAAGAAACTGCTGCTGGCTGTGCTGGAAGTGACAGGGGAGCTGGCACCTTTGGGGAGTCAGCTGGAGGAGAGAGGAAGAGGCCTTACTCCCGGTTTTCATACCCTATCAAGCAAAATCCTGCTTCCATCTTAGGTGAAATCTCCCAATAGAGCCATCATGAGCCCCATGGGACCCATGGCCATGCAGGGCATTGAGAGGATGCTTGGCCCAAGTGTCTGGGGCAGGGGAGGGGATGAAATGAAGTGGCTGTGGGACATCAGGGTCAGTTTATCCCATGAGCAAGCTGAAGCCGTGACTAATTGACACAATCCAACATAACAGCTTTCCATTGGAGAAACCAGTGGGAAGGTTGTTTAACCAGTTTCATTAGGAAGCCTTACTGTTATTTCCACCTCCTTGGTTTGTCAGTCCAGCCTTGGGGGTGGCTGATGTGAGCAGAACACCCCTATTCCACCATGTCCCTGCACTGCTGTTGCACCATAGTGACTCTTGGGGAGGGGGCTGGGGTCTGTAGCAGAAGGGGAAAGCCCTCTGTTTCTCCAGGCAATGGCCCTTCATTGATGGGAGAAGTCACTGTGGAAAATGCTGTGCAGCCTCTGTGGTGAATTTCTCCATAACTTCAGGGCAGAAATGTTTTATGTCAGTACCCACCAAAGCAGTTATTTTGGCAGCTGAAGCCTCCTGCTGTCTCTCTGGCAAAGAGGATGGCAGGCACCAAACCTATTCTCTGCCTTCTCACTGTTGAAAGTAGCCATGCATAATTTATTCTGCCCAGCTGCTGCAGTGGTACAGTTTTAATGCACACGATTCGGTTACGGGCAGGGCTGACAGGGAGAGAGACAGGCTGTGAGGAGCTGGCTGCAGGTCCCTGAGCCCCTGAAGGTCAGAAAAGGGCAGCTCTGTGCTGTCCCCATCCCTCCCTCCTGTTCACAGCCGTTGCCATGTGGTCTGCAGCTCACAGCCTTTCCTGATGGGATAATCCATGGCTAAACCCTGTGAGTACCAGATGGAGTTCAGGCCTGTTCGTTCTCTGTGTTAATAACCCAGAATGTCATTAATTTCTTTCAAATGCACTGTGGCAGTTTTAGTTGTGGATTTGTTGTTTTTTTTTTTTTTAATGTAGTCAGATGGTGAAGTGAACATGCTTTTTTGAGATCCCTAGGGACTTAGCCCTGTGTATATTTGATCATTGTCAAAGCAAGACAGCTCTCAGAGTCCAAGGTTTGAAAGCAGAGTTACTGTCTGAGCCAGCATGACGAACAAAAGTTATTTTTTGGATGGAAAGGCTGCAGCCCTCAGCTCTGCTTTGCAAATGTGAAACCCTGTAAAAGCCATTCCTTCCAGATGATCACTACTGAACCCTGCTGCTATAAGCACCTGCTCAAAATTAAAGCAAATCCTTTGCTTTAAAAACTTGAATTTAAGCATGTTTTTATAAGCTTTGCTGACCTGAGGCCCACCACTGCCCAGACCTCTGAAGCTAATTGGAAGAAGCAATACTGGTAGATGGGAAGGAAAGAGGCAGCTCCTCCCAAACTGACAGGGATGAGGTGTAGGATAGTGCAGGGAGAGAAGATCAGCTGTTTTATTCTTCTTCTGACTGCTGTCAGAAAGGTGAGGGCTGAAGCCTGCTGTGGCTGGTGTGGGACCCTGGATCACTAGAATCATAGACTATCCTCAGTTGGAAGGGACCTGCAAGGATCATGGAGCCAAACTCCTGGCCCTGTACCAGATGGTCCCAAGAATTGCACCATGTGCCTGAGAGGATTTAGTTTGTGTTCAGTGATGTTGCTGTTGAACCACTCAAGTCTTGGCAGCCCTCTCCATCCCTCCTGTTCTGCTTGTACCCAGCACCTCCCAGGGTTGAGAAGTGACTACAGCAACCCGGTACAGTGCCAAGGCTTGTGGCTCTGTTAAGGTTGGGACTAGATTGGACCTGCTGGAGGGTCTCAGGACCTCATCACACAGTGCAGGATCTGGACCACAGGATGCATGCAGCTGGTCAGGGGCTGGTTCCCAGCATTTCCATCAAGTTCTGAATATCAGCATTAGAGAAACCTGCCATCTTGCTGCACTTTGAAGGCATGTTAATTCTCAGTGTGGTTTTATCAGCAGTTGCTGGTTTCTTGTGTTTGTTTTTGCTGTGGGGTTTTTAATTTTGGAGAAGGGTTTTGCAGCTTTGACTCAGGCAGTGTCTGAGCCAGAGAGATGGGCATCCACTGCCGAGCCCTGTAGGTGTCAGGTTCCCAGTCAGCACTGCCCCATCCGCACACAGCTCTGGGGAGGGAACTGCCATGCAGCAACCTGAAACTTCATTAGAAAAATCATATTCCCTAACTGAGGACTTGTGTTCTTGGTGCCATTGTTTGGGCTTGCTGCCAGGAGCAGATGCTTTTGGGGAGCTGCTCTGCAAAAGACACCCTTCCCACTCCACTGCTGCCCCTTGTGGGAGGTCTGGCTTGCGCTTGATTTTTTGAGATGAAACGCCCCAAAATCTTTGTTTAGCTTGACTCTGTGTGGCTCAGCCATCACTCCTTCTTCCCTTCTGCCCATGTCTCTAGCAGGGACAGAGGTTGGGAGAGGAACAGAACCACACTTCTCTGCTGCATCTGGCTAGTCAGGCCAGGTGGGTCTGAGTGTCTCAGCTGCACGCTGCCACTGAAGGGTGGCCTTGGTGGTGTGAGCAGGCAGCCAGCTCAGGGCCAGCCCCACTCCTGTCCCACTGCCATCCCCCTCTGTGCTGGGGACATTGCAGTGTTGTGCCCAGAGGAGGTGTCACTGGGCTCAGGCTCCCTGTGCCTTGTGGTCTCCAGGAAAGTAGTGTCACTTTTCTCAGCAGAGCCAAGAAGCCTCCAGCTGGGCAGTAACAGCCACAGCACTGCTCCTGTGGTTTGGTGTCCAGCCGAGAGAGGCATAAAAAGCTTGCAGACAAGTTCAGAGCTTGTCTGGCTACTCCACAAGCTGGAAAGCTCAGTTTTGTCCACTGCGATCTAGAAAGTGGCAAGAAATCAATCTCTTTCCTTGTCACCATTAATTTGAAGTGTTGGAGATGAATAATTAATTATTTGCATTAGATAAAAAATAGTTGATAAAACAGGCTGCTGTGCCTCAGCTCTTTCTTCACCAGAGTCTGTTCTTCATTGCTGGCTGCAGGAGGGATGCCTCAGCCCTGCAGGAGAGGGGGACCCCAGAGCAAGGGGTCTGCACTTCCTGCAGCCTGGAGGACTTTGACAGCCTGGGCAGGGGGAGCAAAATCAGGCTCCTCTCTACCCAGAACCAATGCTTGCCTTGACTCACTGCTGCCCTGGTGTAAAACATCCCTGGTGCAAAAGCAAGATGGTGACAGTGGGAACAGGCAGAGGGCCACGGCGAGTCAGAGCCGTCCCTCAGCTGGGCCATCCATTGCCATTGCAGGTTCTGTGGAGAGCCTGTCTCACACGACCTCATCCCCACAGCCCTCGCCGGCCGCCTCCACGCACGCCTCCCGCATCGCCGACCCCTCCTTCTCAGTGGAGCACGCTGCTGCTGACGCTGCTGAGGAGACCCCCAGCGAGTCCGAGTCCGTCTTCCTCCCCGACTACCTCTTCCTGTCCAACTGCGAGTCAGGCAAGCTCAGCCACAACAGGTGAGTCTGGAGTCTGCCAGATGTGTCAGGCTGGAGCCACCCTCTGCTGTCCCGGTGTGAAACTGGGGCACACAGCCCCAAGGAGCCCTGGCACTCAGGGCTGGTTCCCTAGCCAAACAAGCCAAACCACTAGCCTAATCCAATTTACAGGGTGCTTTTCATAGCTCAGATTAGTGGTTGAGCATCATATGTTGGTTCTGTCCCTTTCCAGGGTGGGTGGCTGAGGATCCCACACACAGCCTCCCTCCAGACACCTGCTGTTGCCCCAGGTGCTGCACAAAATGCCCCAGCCTCCAGTCCAGCTCAGGGGGAAGGGACAGATCTAGTCCCAAACTATATCGTTGGGTTTCTTGTTTGCTGTGTTCTTACGGCCAGGAGAAAAGGAAAGCTCGGGTCCTGATATCTGTCTCCTTGCAGGTGTAACAGCTGGTCAAATTCAGACAGATCTCTGGAGCAAACATCATCAGACGATGTTTTTGTTGACTCCTTGCAATCCCAGCCCTCCTTGTACCTTGTCCAGCCAACCAGTGCTGGCACTGTGCACCAGGACGGAGCCCCAGCAGCAAATCCCAGCATTAGTGGGCCATCCAGTGACTTTTCCTCCTCTTCCCCACTGCTGGGGACGCCGCTGACACCAACGTTTCAGATTGACAAGAGCCAGAAGGCGCTGCCCTACGGTGTGACACAGCTGGATGTGCTGTCCAACACGCCCCCGCCGCGCCCGCCCAAGCCAACCCACTTCTCAGACAGGAGAGGGGACAAGGGGGGCAGCGGGGCCCTCCAGAATGGGCACGCAGGGATCTGCCAGGCTCAGGTCACCCTGGTGCCCAGAAGGATCTCCTTGTCCAGCTTGGACAATATGAGGAACTGGAAAGGTGAGTGCACTTCCAAGAGCCGACAAAGCAGCACCAATGTGAGGGATGGAGCTGCCCACATGCACAGAGTGGTTTTGACTTCCAGTTGTGCCTCTCTGCCCTCCCCTCTGTGAAATCTTTCACCACCTAGTGTAGCACAAAATGCTGTTTTCAAATGAATTAGCAAGCAGGATTCAGGCCTGTCCCTCAGGTTCAGCTCCTGCTCTGTAAAAGCCTCTCAGTAGGTGTACAGATGGGCAGCAGTTTGGCTCTGATCCCTTCAGGGTGCCTCATGCCTTGCTAATTTTCCCCCTCCCTCCGCAGAAGAGAAAGCAGTAGCAAAACCAAAATGAGAAGACAGCCACTGAATTGGGCAATGCCCAATTTATACAGGTGCCCTGTTTATACAGGTCAAAGTGTGGGCTTGCACTGGGAAATGCCTCTGGAGCTGTGCTGCTTTGCTATACCCAGTCCACTCTGTGAGAGCTGCGTGTCTTTTCACAGCTTAAAGACCAGGAAGTCAGGGAGACGCTGGGGATGGGATGTAATCCCAGTTGAACCAGGGACTCTGCATGTCCTTGAACAAATCCCACTCTGTCCTTGCCCTTCAGTCAGGGCAGTCTGCTAACCTACTGTTACAGAGCAAGGCGAGGCTGCAAAGCAAACCCTGCTCTGAGCTGAACTGGCTTTTCCATTTGCTCCTGAAACACCATCATCACAAACAGGAGCAACAGCCAAACCCAGAACATCGTGGTGTCAAAAACCAGCATATGCAGTATGAGAAAGCTTTATTACATGGAGCCACAGAACAGAGGGAGGCAGCTGGAATACCTGCTGGAAATCATCAAGTATACTGTAGTGATGTGAAAACCTTCATTTTTGATGAGGAAAAAATGTAGGTTTTTATGGGCAAGCATCCTTTAGACTCGTGCAGTTTGAATGACTGCACAATGTGTGGGGCTGTTAGATCTTGCTCTTAGAGCTCAGAAGCTAAAGCAAGATCTCTGCTCAACCTGTTTATCAGTGTCCAGACAATTCTTGGAAGGTTTCTGGAGAAACACCCATCAGTGGAATTGCTGTTCTTAATTATCAGCTACATTTGGTTGCTCCCTGAGAGGTGCTGCTCTTTCTTCTGCACGTGTGCTGCTCCAATGCAGCTGATTGTGATCCTCCTACCCAATTTACACCAAAATGTTTCTAAGAGGATTAAGTGGCCAAATGTCATGTTGTGCTGCTGTGCTGCAGGGCTGTCTCTGCCTGATGGGGGCAGCAATGAATTAATAAGTGCTGCCACTTTTTCTTACCCTAAGTGCAGCTGAAACCATTTGAAGGGTTAAACTCTGAATTAAAATATGTTTAACAAGAAAGATTAGAAAAAGAAACAGGGAGAAAGCAGCAGTTCCTCATCAGCTTCCCCAGTGAGTGCACTCAAGTTATTAATTTAATTTTTTGCCCTTGCTAACCTACAAAAGGTGCACAGATGTAATTAGCCCAGGGTGAAAGCAGCACGTGCTGGTGGAAGTGCTGTGAAGGAGGAAGAGCTGAAAGGCACCTGTATCCTGGCATCTGCCACAGCCTTGTGCCTCAATGTCTTTTTGCAATAATAAATAAATGTATCTGTCCCAGGACAGTGACTATCTGAATGTGTATCTCCACTAACAGAATTGCTTTGTTCTTATTTAGCCTTTTTTGCTGGTATCACCAAAAATGCCCCCAGTTGCAGTACTGACATCTCCAGTACAAGAGTGGGGAATGGATTCATGTGGTTGCAGGGATTTAAGGCATTCCCATAGAAAAGCCATTTTCTGCACAGAAAACCCTTCTCAGAAAAGGATGGTGGTTGTAAGCATCTCCCACAGCTGATCTTCTATGTGCTAAATGCTGGTTTTAGGTTTGTTTTTTTAATTTTGCTTTTGCTTGGAAAATCAAATTGACCTATACCAAGACAAAGGCCCACCTGCACAAGGAGACATGGTGATTGTGTCTCTGGCTGTTCATTCCCCATCACCGTGAACCACTTGCACCACATCAGCACTTCTGGATGACAAAGCAAAGAATTGTTTTCCTACCATTAAACTCCCCCACACACCACCTTCTGTACAATAACAATTGGCTTCCTGGCACCTTAAAAGGCTCCTAAATAAATTTCCAAGGAATAATGAAATAATATTACCTATAATAGCCCCTTTCCATATAATTTCCCCAGTTTGACAGATAGGAAAACAGAGAGCAACTAGAGCAGGAACTGCATTTAAATGCTTGCTTGCTTGCTCCCACACCAGTGTTTTTACCCAACTGCTTGTGTTACAGGAAGCATAAGTTACAGCTGGATTATACATGAACAGGTTCCTTGGTTTCATCATACTTAAAATAGATGTAATCACTCTTAAAATGCTTCTGAGTTGGATCTGGTCTTAAGTGTCATTGTGTTTCTTCATTTAGGAGTTACAGAATCTTTATAAAACTCTAATTATTTTAGAGTCATATGTTTTACTCCAGAATTTCTCTGTAAGGTTGCACTGCCTCATCCCATTTTTAATCACTTTACTTTTTCTTACAGCAGACATGGAAGGCAGTTCCCTAAGAAGTCGAGATAAAAGGCTTAGCTTGAATTTGGTAAGTACTCTGTTTGCACAAATTTAAAACACTGGCACATAAACTTCAGAGTGAATAGTTTCACATCCTGATATTCATCATTCCTCTCCTCTGTTCAGCAGAAGAATTTAAAAAATGGAAAAAGCGCTTGGCTTTGGGCAACTTCTGTGCTGGCTGCTTTGTGGCCTCAGGCAGCCTTTGAGAGAAGAGGGAGCTAGAGGCCTCAATACTGAGCACCCTGTTTTTAAAGTAGATGAAGCTGGGTCTGTTATGAGAAAGGTTACCAGTAGCCTCAAGAATTAAACTGCTGACCAAGAGCACCAGAGCGAGTGGCTTATTCCTTGAAAAAGGGGTCTAAAGAAGCCTATCACTTCATGGTCCTGAGGGATATCTCCTCTTTAGGACACTGGAAAGTGTCTGCTCTCAAAGTGCCTGTGATTGAAGGCTCTATCAGCCCACAGCTTCCTGCCTCAGCCCCTGACAGACATGGTTCTAAGCAGCACCATCTCACATCCATAGCCAGTCTGCTGCCTGGTGCTGGATATTTTCCTCTGTGGGAGATCCTTTGCTGGTGGTGGGCAACTTATATTTTTCTCCCTTTTGAAAGCTTGCACTTTCACTCCTTCTCACCACTCAGCCAGCACTAACCTGCATGAAGTGATTTTCTAATACTAATTCTCAGTGATCAGAAGTCAGTTGTAGGTCTGTGTCTGCTCTCTCAGCTTCCACATTTGCCAAAGCGTAGTTCGTCATGTGTTCTCCTTTCAGACACTTTTTTTGTATTCAGGATCTTCCCTCATTTTATAGGTCAGAATTACTGCTGTGAGAGGCAAATTCAGCCTCCCTGAAGTGGAGGGTTTAACCAAAAAAGTCCCCAATCAGTTTGGTTCTAGTTTCCAGCAGTGACTTTATGAAGCTCAGAGTGGGCTGCTCCAGAGCTGGAGTGTTCATCTGAACTCATGCGTTTGTCTCTTGTCGCTCCGTCTCGTGCCTCTCCGAAAGGCCCCATCAGAGTAATCCTGGCCTGGGCTGGGCTCAGGTGTGTTCCCAGCTCACAGCAGCTCACAGCTTGGAGAGGGCTGGCTGTGCATTAATTGAACTGTTTCTCTTTCTGCTCCTGCTTTGCCCGTGCAGCCGTGCCGGTTCTCCCCGCTGTACTCGACAGCCGCGGACACGGCGGAGGACAGCTACGTGCCCATGCGCCCCAGCACCTCTCCCTCTGCACCCAGCTCCGACTGCTCCCCTGATGGCTACATCCCCATGAGCCCTGGCTCGGCCACCTTCACCTTCCCTGTCGTCAGCACTGAAAAACTCACCAGCCCATTGCCTGAGCTTCCCTCGGACGTGGAGCCCCCTCCGGTGAACAGAGACCTCAAGCCTCGTAGGAAGTGTAAGCCCTGACCTAAAGTGCAAAGCCTGGGGGTTCTGATGGTGGGAACATGAGTGACTGCCTTTGACAGTGTCCTTGGCATGTCTTAAAGCAATTGCCTCTCTAGAGGATGGGAAATGCTGTGTGAGTGACTTACAGCACTGTAGCCTAGGATGTGTTTGCAGGGTGGTTTGTGAGTGGAGGAAGAGCTTTCGTGGCTGCTTTTGCAGTCAAAGCCCAGGTGGCTGCACAAGCACAGTGCCTGGCTTCCCACTGGGACTGCAAACAGCCAAAGGGACATAGCCTGGGACAGACAGCAGACTAAATCCTGCCACTCTGAACTACTTGTACTCCTGTCTCACCAGCTCTCTGACCTGCCAGGAACGGGACATCCAAACACTCAAGTACTCAAACTTGATGTGTGGGCTGCTGGTTAAACCTCTGCTGGGTAGGCACAGCTGTCTTAGTTTAATTAGGAATTTTCTGCAGATGCATTTGCTGGTGGTAATTTTCCACTCCTGGTTTTCATGGCATGTCTAAAATCTGGGTTGCACTTCTAGAGAATATACTAGGGACAAAACTCAGCTTTGAAGTGGAGAAATTGCCTAAACCTAGCCTATAATAAAGTTCTTAGGGTTGAAGAGCCACAGGGTTACTCAGGAATTGGTTCAGGCAGTGCTGCTGTACAGTGAGGACAGACATTTGGACCATTGCCATGAAGAGCAAACGCATATCCTTTCTTAAAGGGTTTTGAGAATGGTGAGCACATGCTCATTGAGTGGTGACAGGAATGATCCTGATCCCCATGTACAGGACCTTTTTGTTTAGAACAGAACCCAAAACCTGTTATAACCTGTAGGCTGAACCAGCCTCTCCAAGGCAGCATATACAGAGCATATTTGGGGCAAGCGTGTGTGTCTTGTGCAGCACCTGATCCCTTTATGCCCATTATATTTATTCTGTTATTTTAGGGTGACTGGGGGACTTTGTTTTCCAGCACTGACCGAAGAGGTCATTTGTTACTGATTTCTGTCTTGGTTATGCTCTGTGAAATACTCTGTTAGTTTCTTTCTGTTAATATAAAACTACATTCTTCTAAACAGTCTGTACTTTTCATTGAAAACGTAGTTCCTTTGGTATTTACTTGCAGCACGACCACCTCCTCTGGACTTGAGGAACCTCTCCACAATCCGGGAGCATGCTGCCGTGACCAGGATGTGGACTGTGCCTTAGTAAGTCAACAAGAAACCTGCCATTCCAATCTTCTGAGCATTAGCGTGGAATAGAGTTAAAAATAACTTATCCCATCCCACAGAAAGTTTCCTGGCAAAGTCCATAAACAAAAATTCCCCAGGGTTCCTTTCAGTATCCCCCAGGCTTTTGCTGTCTCTAAAAGCAGGACTCCCTTTCACGATGGGCAGCTCCAGGGAATTCAGCGTCATGTTTTGAAGGCTCCTTTTAAACAGCCTGCAGCAGGTCTGCACTCTGCTGTGGCTGCTGTGGTGGCTAAAAGATTGGCATGTCTAAACTATGGCAGAGCCTTGCTCCTGAAAATTAATATAGCAAAGGAGAACCAGATCAGATAAAGATCTGCCTGAATTGTAGACTGGGTGTAGAATTCTGCAATGCCACACAGCAATCCAGACTTGAACTTTCAGCTTGACCTTTTGTCACTAGAAATTAGTTGTTGGTAAAACAAATGCTTTTGACCCCAAAGCCCAGGTAGTATGAACGGATAATGCTGTTGGGCTCCAAAGGCAGCAGAAGACTCATCTTCAGGGTTTTTGTGAGAAGGGGAGGACTGCAGCCTGCTGGCTGGTGGGATCTTGGCACAAAGAGAAAAGCAGCTGTGCTGAAGTGTGCATGCAAAAGCCAGAAATTCCCATCAACCTCCTCTGCACACCCTGGGCACTCCAGAAAATGTGGGGTTTTGCTGGCACAAGTGCCCATTTCAGGCTGTCATGTGAAGGGCAAAAGAGACACAAGATGAGCAGTTTCTCAGCTGCAGAGCCCTCTCTCACATCCAGTCTGAGGCTGGTTAAGCCCCTTGGCACTGCCTGTTAGGGAAAGCCAATACCCTGCTTCCCAAGCATCCCTGCCAGACCACTGAGGTTAATCAGTGCTGACACAGTGCAGAGTCCTGAAGGATAATGAGCTTAGAATGATTTTGCATGTTTTGCACTAACAAAAATAAAAAAGAAGTTATGCCCAAAACTAATACAACAAAAGGAATTATGCTGTTCATGCTGCACAGAGAGGCCATCTAATTTCCTACTAACCAAGCCCATTGTGCTTGCCTGTGGTAGTTTATTCACCACGCACCTCTGAGAGTTGTGTTCATGGGAGAGATTTGCTTGTGCAAGGGCTGAGTCACAGCCATCTCCACAGCACGGGTGGCAGGTGTTGACACTGTGTGCAAAGCCCAGACCAAGTTCCTTTGCATGTGCCTCCAGCAGCTGATTAATTCACATCAGTCTCCAAAATGTGTATACCTGCACAGCCAAGTAACTGCCCCCATTACTACCCAAATGAATGATAGCTATCTCTGTGCCCCTTGACAGAGAACTGCTTCAATGTTTTGTGCTTTCTGACATACCAGATAGCAAACTTCCATAAATCCCAGAGAAAAAAAAAATCAACAAAATCACTTAGCAATATAGCACACTATTTCTAGAACTAAGGAGTGGCTTTGGACATCCTGTCCATAAAGGCTGCAGCCTTAGTGTGAGTTTATTCACCATATGGACTGTGTCAGGCTTTGGCTTCATTTCAGTGCATCTGTAAGATGCTTCCTTAACCTCTCCTGTGTTTTTCTTCATAGCAATCGAATGAGCTTTATCTCACCAGAAAGAGACGGTATTAATTCAGCAAGAATATTTGCCAATTCAGTTTCCGGAGAAGAGGAAGAAAGTTACATTCATATGGTAATGTCATTTTCACACAGCCATCCTTTGCTTTATTCTGCTCTGTCACATTGATGGAGAATGCAGAAGTTTGTTTTCTAAGAAAAAACGTTGAGGAGGTTTGTCCTTTGCCTTCTGGTTTGTTTGTTGTGTTTTTTTTTTTTCAAATGATGAAATGGTTTTAAACCAAAGACACTGGGACCAATTTACAGAGAGATAAGGGAAGCCCTTTTCCTGCTCTGCAGCACTCAGCTGTTCATCCACAAATGTTGCTGAGCAGTTCCAAGAGATCACAGGGTGCAGCCATATTTACATGAGAACTCATTAAGACAAAGGAAAATTAAATCTTTTCACCTTTTAAAAGTGTGCCTTGCAAAATCTCCTAGGAAATAACAGAAAGCCATTAATGCACTTCCTAAAGAAACACAGTAAATATTGTGCAGAAACACATGAAAGTCTCTTATTGCTTCTGCTTTGGCTGGTGGCACTAACCCCACTTCCCATCCCATGAAAGAAGAACATCTGGCTTTGTGGCTTCCTTTTCTTCATTTACTCTTTAGCCTTATCTTGCAAAAGACCAGAATCTTATTTTTCTTTGAACTGTAGGTGGAAATAGATCTCAAATTCATTCATCTGTGCCAATGTCTACAGATCTGCTCCATAGCCAAAGCCCAATACCAATAGCTATAAAAATATATTGCAAAACTGACCACAGTCTCCATGAACTGTAGTTTCAAATTTTAACCCACATCTCTACCAGACTGAAATCTGCTCAAGAGGGCAGTTCCAGTTGTAACCATTCCCCATTTGATTTTTCTGGTCAAGGAAAACCTATCATATGTTTGTTGCTATCTGTGATTTTATGAGATTAATTTTCAGTTTCTAGATCTGAACAGAATTTTCACAATTTCTTCAAATTCATTGGATGATGACATTTAAGAGGGCACCCCTGCAAACCTGAATTGAGAAGCTGGGCACAAGTCCTTCTTGAAAAAACTGAGTGTAAATCAGCCTGTTTCGTTTGTTTTGCCAGAATTATCAGGAGAAAAAGGGTCTCACAGTTTCTTTTTGCCATCCCACAATTATCAGTGTTATGCTGTGGTTAGTAATCAAATACACCCTTGGCATAGAAAATTATGTGGGCCCTGACTGTTCTTACTCACATTCTGCCAGGCAAATCTCCCAGCTCGCACTTGTGATCCTGTTTCCTTCTAGGATCATGTTTTCAGAGCATTAAAAGTTTCTCTTCTTTCCTGACAGGAACACAGACAGGCCACATCTCCATACAGTGGTGCTTTTCCATGGACAAGGAAATCTAACCTTGATTACTTAGCACTGGATTTTAACTCTGCTTCCCCATCCCCTGTGCAGAAGGTACGAGTCACCTGAAAAACCCCACAGCCTCCTGTCTTTTTGTCTGCTGGGAGGAAATCAAGACCCAGGGTGGCATTCTGTGAGGTGCCCTCAGTGCCATGATGGAGCCAGTTGTATTTCCAGCTGACTGTATTTGTGTCAGGCTCAAGATTAATATAATAAAAGCATGATGAGGGTGCTGGCAAGGTGTCCTTAGTGTGACTCACAGGGATGCTGTTAACACAAGCTCGGCACAGGGCACGAGGCTGTGCAGCCATGAGGGCTTGTGATGAGAGCTGGTTGATGCTTGCAGGATCTCTGCATGCTTCTTCATTTTCATCAAGTCTCCACAAAGCCTTTCCTGCTAGTTTTCCCCTAAATCTCTTTGCAGTAACAAGTTTCAGCCCATGATAAATTCACGGGGTAAAACTGTACCATCTCTTATAACCTGGCAAAATGTGCGTCTTTATTCTTCCATCACCAAAACCATTTCAATTCCCTTTGCAATGCTGAGAAAATACATTCCTTGTTCCAAAGACCTTCTAACCTGCCTTTGTGGTGGGTAGGTACCATTGCAAAGCAATGAACTGTTGTCAGTTTGGGTCATTTTATGTCCTGTGTATCATTTTCCCCAACAGCCAATACTCCCAGATGCAAAAGACTCTTAAGCTTTCTTATTTAAACCCTCCCTGTATCTAAAATCAGTTAGGTTATCCCTGCAGCAGGATCAGTCAGATGAGGAGAGAATGATTATCTGCATGGAAGTAGCCAGTACAGCACATTTCCCTGGCTTGCTGTGCTGGGCTGAATGACAGGGAGATAGATGGATAATTATTGCTAAAGCAGGCTGTAAAGCAATGCTTTTGTCAGCTGATGTCACCGTGAGTTTCACGGTTAAGTGAAGCAATCAAGGAATGAGGGAAAGGAAAAACAGGAAATCAAGCTAAGTTTCACCAGCACCCCTTTTCAACCTGAAAACTAATACATTGTTTTTTTCTTGTGTGTTCCATAGAAACCTTTTCTGTCTGAGGAACAGAGAGTGGACTATGTCCAGGTAGATGAACAGAAGACTCAAGCTTTACAGAACACTAAGCAGGAATGGACAGATGAAAGACAATCAAAGGTGTAAAGGAAGAAGATTCAGGATCTGGAGGGGTGTTTTTTGCACTAGAACCACAATGTTAATGAAGCAGCTATCACAGTAGAGCTCAAAGGAAGAGAGTTGTAAGATGCTTACAATCTATAGAGTCATTTTTACTGGAAACCTTTGATTTCACCTGGAAATAGTATGTTGAGTGAGTGAGTGAGTGGTTCACTGATGACTAAAGTAATGCATTAGCCTTTTTACTGCCCTTACCATTATGCTACATGGTACCATCTCCTGGCATGATTCTGCAACAAGTCATACACTTAACAAATCCACTACAAATTGCATTAATCTAGTTCATCCTGCCTTCTCCTTCTGTTGCATAATTCCTAGTTGCTAAAGCTATTTTTTGATATTCCTACAAATGCTGCAGGTGCTCGGAGTGCTTTTATGGCAGCGGGCCTCTGACAGGTTTTGGTGACTAACCAACTAAGGGCTAAAATACTGAAACAATAAAAAGAACTTTTTGAATACATAGTGCTTAAGCAAAGAGAATTTTGAAAAATATTTTTCCCCTGGGTTTAAAAGGTCTGACTGTGAGCTGATGCTGTCAGAACTCAGAACAGGACTACGTACCCATGCGACTGGAACGCATGGTCTTTGACCCTCTGGATGATGGTCATTGCATTAAGCTTCTTCCCTCCATTGTGGCTCACACTTGTCGCTTTTCTGTCTGATTCCTACTGATGTTTTCTCCCCTGTCTTGAGAAGTGTCTTCGGTACAGCACAGCACAGCTGCTCTTCTAGTAGGAGGCTGCAGCCACACAGCTCTTGGCTGGCCAGAAAATAGAAAGGGAAGCTGTGAGCCTGTTTCTGCAAGCCTTGAGAGAACTGGCAAAGGATCAAGAATGCTTTCATCTGAACGGCAGAAGAAATGCCATTGGAATTGCTGGTAGCAGTCGTCAATCTGATTGTTTCACTAGACACACCCCAAAATAAAAAAGAGCATTAGGAAGTGCAGCGTGCTCTGAGAAAGGCCAGGAGCCTGCCAAAACAGGACAACAATGTGCTCACGCAGCGTGAGGACCTCTGGGCTCAGGAAGCTTATCTACCTTGGGACTTGTTACAGGCACTATCTCAGGATGACATATGTGTATAGTTTATAAGATATTTAACTTTAAATGCTTGGCTGTGGAGTTTATTTTACAGTGGCACACAGCCACTTGACTCATGGAAGTAGGCAGTGACGAGGAGTGACCCACATCGGAATTGGTCTCACAGGCTTTGCTCCTGTAGGTGAGTCCCAGTAGCCATAAGAGGTCTGACCCTGTCAACATGGACAGACAGACAGGACCCTTACAAAAGATTTCTTCTCTGACAGTGCCAATTCACTGGCCTCCCTTCATGTGCTTGTTGTTACCACATTGCATTGCTGTAACCTGGCATCCTAAAAATGCTGATCTACCAAACAGAGGTCATAGAAATGTCATTGCAGAAACCACTGGCATTTCAAGGCTCCTACACAACTTCCTCCCTACATCCTGTCTGCTCCAACCATTCAGGCACTCTGGGAGGCCAAGTCGCACGTCCTGTGGGAGAGGCAGCCAACAGAAACACAGTTTTCCTCCTACCTCAAGAGAGCTGAAGGGCTTGCAAGTCTCACTGCTTCTTTAGCCCAGCCCCTGGGGATCTGTGGTGACCAGGATCTCACTAGGCTTCCCTGCAAGAACAAGGTTCACCAGCGCCTTCACCGACTGGGGCAAACTGGGCACCCAGGGCTGCACGCACGAAGTGTCCCAGGCTAGAGCTGCTTGGAAAGCCAGGCTTAGTCCTGCAGATAGCTGACCTGCTGTTCCCTCCTACTCTGCTCCTCCCCCCTTCACCAAAGCTCTCAAATGAAAGCTGATGTTCACAAAAATTTTGAAAATAATTCCAACTTTTCCATATATATCTTGTCTGCCTGGTGTGAAATTTCGTTTGTTCAAACCCAGCTGTTTTGTCCTCTAACTGATTTAGCAGAGCTGTGAGCTCCCATGCCCTGGGAGTGATGTTGTGACAGGGGCATGGCATTTGGGGAGAGGCAGTGGAGATCTGCACCTCCACAGAGGTGTCAGAGAGAGGGGAGCGTGGAAGGGCCATGGATACTGAGACCTTTCCCTTTCTGCCCAAAAGAATTGCCTTTCTTTCCAAGTATGCAAATAACACATGTCCCTGACAGCTCTTGGTATGCACTGATGTACTGAAAGGGTTAAAAGACCAGCTAGGAGGTGTTTTAAATTAGGGACAAACCACCTCCACAAAGGGTGGGTGAAGATATGTTCTGCTACTGCAGACCCTGGATTGTGGAATGATAGCAGGGCAGCCTCTGATGTGGATCAGAATCACGTACAGATGAGCTCGTGTTTGACTGGAGTGTTTCTTTTCATGCTGTCAGAAAATCTTCTGAAGTGGAAAAACACCAGGTTACTGGATACAACTGACTCACTTGTTATTCTAGTTTATTGTAAAAATATTTAAACTTCAACAAACCTGGCTAGTGGATCATTCAGAAGTTTAGAGAAGAAAGAGCTGTCTCTGGATTTTTATTCCCCTAAAAGGACATAAGCATATAGCTTGGCAGGGACTGTCCTTAGATCAGAGTGGCCCCTTTCAACTTCCCGTGTCCCCTGCTTGCCCTCACAACACTCTTATCTTGATCAAATGCTGCTCACTGGTTTATTACTTTCACTTTTAACTAAGAGCTAAGTTTGAGGGTTTATTCCAAGTTTTCATGTAAGGTCTTTTTACCGGCTGCTCCAGGGCCCATGACATACATTCTTGTGCAAGTACAACACATGAAACAGGAGCAATTAAAAAATACTGGGGAAAAAAATTTAAAAGCAGAGCAGTCCTTCTCAAAGGCTTTTTTTTTCTTTTGTTTTGGTCAAATTCCACACACAATACTTCAAAGAGGGTAAAGAGGAGGAGGATGGTGGGAGAATAGCAAAGGCCAAATCTTCTGTGGCCACCCCACCACTAAGGATTTGGGTGTGAAGGGAGCTGCAGCAGCCACAATGGACAAACCTGTGGGCCAGTACCCATAGAGCCAACTGGTGGGAGAGGAGGAGTGTTACAGAGCAAAAAGGAGTTACTGTTCAGTTAAGTCTGTTCTTAAATCCTAATCCCTTGGCCAAGGAGGAAAAAAACGCCTGAAAACTGAGTCAGCTTTTGACAGTGTCATGTCTGAAAATACAGCCCAGACCAGAGCCCTTGGTTAGGATCAGCTCCTGGGCCAGCCAGGCACACTCCTGATGGTGTCCTCTTTTGGCCATGGGTCTGTTATTTGCATGTTTGTTTTTCAGAAGTGTAGTAAGAGCTGATGCAGAGAGAGGCTCTGCACCTAAATGAGCATGGAGTGGCCAGTGGTCCCTTAGCAAACTCTTGTGTGCTGAGGGAATTGGCATTGCCCAGCCCAGGTATTGTAGTGCCTTCTCCAGCACTGCTGGGGCCCCCCATTTAAAATGGGGAGAGTGCTAAATGAGCAGAACAGTTTTAATTTAATTGGAAATGTCACCCTGTGGAGTTGCTGGATGAAGCTTGGTTGCAGGATGATGTAGAAAACAACCAAGCTCAATGGTTTCAGTCCTGTGGTTATTGTTGGGGCCATCAGCTGGGTCCCCCCACTGATGTGTTTAATAAGGCCTTACTCTGCGCTGCTTCAATGACCACACATTTGACCAAGGCATAGCAGGTCCACAACTCATTCACTTTTTGGACTAAATTGCATTTTTCATTTATAATTCCTTTATGACAGGAGGCAGCATTAGTTTCCTTACTGGCAGAAATGTACACTTAACCTGAGAAATGCCAACAGCCATGTAACTGGAGCAAGGTTAGCTCACTTTGCCAGTGGTAGCACCTGCTTTCTTCATTGTCACAAACTACATCCCAGATGTAGATTTTGGAGTTGCATTCACTTGCAGTGATTCAGAATTCAGTAACTCAAAGACCATCAGATGCTGTGATGAGAACGAAGCACAGGGCAATGTCTTCCCTTTGTCCCCCTGTTCCACAAAACTTGCTCAGGTTTAAAAAAAAATAAAAGCCACCAAAATAGCAGACATTTGCCATGTCAAAGCCAGGATATTTTTTGTTTTCAAAAAAAAATAAACTTTTTCTTGTGCAAATGAAGCATTATACATTTTTTTGTATTTGTAAATCTGTGGGGACGCATTAAACAGTCATCTCTGTTACGAAGGGGCAAGTCGTTGCTAGAGGGAAGGGGCTCACCTTCCTCATGTTTCATTGTAATGTTTGGTGTATATATTTGCACATTAAACTGTATCTTTTTTTTCTAATAAATTAATATAAAAGGTAGCTGTGATCTTTAATTCTGTTGATAAGTGAAGGTGCTCATGGGATAAGCTCCCACATTTTTCATTTAATGGTTTTTCCATTTTCTAGTTCTCTTATTAGGCAGTGACTTGTTCATATAAAATATTTCGATGTGAATTCAAACAAATTTGCAAAAAATTTTATACGCCTGTGTGTCAGGGAGATAATTTGAAGAATAACAAAGAACTATGAAGCTGTGACTTGTGCTCAATGTCTGTATCCTCCTGGGACAGGGTGAGCTGCAGTGCCCCAGCCCCAGCTCCTGCTGCCACAGCCAAGGGGCTGGAAGGGGCCACAACTCCTGACTGACCATGTAGACCACAAGCACAAATGTATTCAGCACATGCTCTGGGCTTGGATACAAAGACTAGTTGTTATTTAACCTGGTCCTTTAATTGCTCTGTGCTGAGGAGTGTAGTTGCTGGTAATATAATTTCCACATGCAGCAAACTAGGGAAGTGGGATCCTTTCAATGCGTGCATCTCGGGATGAAACAAGGCAGTCCATGGGAGCAGAGCTGAGCAAGCCTTATTGCTAACAAGCCATGTAATTTGGAAATTATTTATTTATTGCTTCAGGCTTGTGCCACTTTTGGATCTGCATGCTCTGTAATCCTGGCTGGAGACCTAGCGTGGTGGATCGAGGGAGGGGCAGTGCTTAGAGAGCCGCTGATGGAAACTTGGCTGCACAACTCAAGACACACAGACACGTGTGGCTGAGATAAGCCTTTGCCTGCAGGCTTGATAGAAGGGAACTGCCTGACATTTTGTGTTTGGTCTTCAAGGAAGGGCAGGTCAGACAAATAAAAGGTCAGATAAATTCTGACTGCTGGTTCACAGGTCTTCCGTGGCAACAGCCCTTTCATCAGAGAGCACCTCCCAGAAAAGAGACCTCCCTCAACTGCACCTCCTGCCAGAGCCCCAGAGGGAAACAACTGTGCCAAAGCCACCATCAGCCCTGCCACCATGGAGTGAGCCAGGAAGCTCTCAGACTTCTCACACCTCTGTGCAAAGTACTTTAGGGATTGAATACTACTATTACTACTACTACTACTACTACTACTACTACTACTACTAATAATAATAATAATAATAATGTGAAAAAACTGACAGCAAAATGTCTGGATATGTAAGCACTAGAGTCTATAGGGGTTGGCCCCTCTAGTTACATCTGCAATTTGAAACCACATCAAATACTTCCCTGAAGCAAAAAGCCACAGAGCAGTCAGCCAGGTAGGAAAACCAGGTTATCTTCATGGGGTATGAAACACAAACCTCTCCAAAAAGGCAGCAATTCCCTATCATAGAATCATAGGATATACCTCAAGTTGGAAGAGACCCACAACAAACATTGCAGTCCAACTCCAGGCTCTGCTAAGCACAGCCCCAAGGATCACAAGATGTGCCTTAGAGCATTGTCCAAACTCCTCTTGAGCTCTGGCAGGCTGAACACTGTGACCACTTCCTTAGAGAGCCTGTTCCAGTGCTCACCCTCTGGGTGAGGAACCTTTTCCTAACATCCAACCTTTTGGCCCAGTGCTTTTTTCCTCTTCAACTCTTTTGGTTAAAGTGCAATTGTTTTGGTCTTTTTTAGCCAGAGCTGCTCAGAGATGCTAAGAGCCTCTGCCTTAGAAATAGGCATTCCTTCGTAGTCTTTGGGCTCTGTATCAACTCAAGGCCACAGTGGTGATATCTCATTTCTCTCCAGGACATCTCCAAGAGTTTTGGCAAAAGAGCCATACTTTACTTCTGATTTTTCATGTGGGCTTTGCAGGACAGTGACTCCCCCCAGGCCAGTGGCAGTAGCAGAAACAACACTGAATTTGTGGGGTCTTGGTCCTGCACTTTTGATAGCAACTTCTGCAGGCTGCATACTGTGTTTTGACAGGTCTTAAAATCTGCATTTCCCTATCAAACAGCATCTAAAGCCTCTCTTCCAGTTGTTTAGGGCAGAGAGTGCAGAGGGACTCTGCATCAGGTTATACATATTTATGGGAGCACACTGGGAATCAGGGGTACCACATCCAGCACAAACAAAAAGGCTCAGCCCATTCCTACCTGGGGAGCTGATCCCAGGCCCTGTTATAATGCAGGAGCCAGCAGGGAGCAGCCCAACCTTTCATTCAATGTCCTGTTTTGTTCTACTTTGATCTTCCTTTCACATCAGATTTTAGCATAAGCTCATTGTTAAACAGCCCCAACATCCTGCTCTGACAGCTTTGGGATCTTGGCACTGGCATATCCATCACTGTGTAAGAGCTTGAAAAGCCCTTGCTCTCCGGTGGGGTCTCACTGAGGGCTTTAAAGCTTAGAGCAATTTGAGGGGGTCTTTTCATTGAATATGTTTGTGGTGTTTGTTGCAGTCCAGTTTGCTCCTTCATACAAAAATGCTCCATTCTTTGTCCAGGAGCTCAGATTCTTGGAGTTGCCTCTGACTATGCTGCTATCTTCAGATGGCTGGGTTTGCTACTGCTGCTGTCATTTCTCAGCATCCTTCCCCACATGAGCAGCATGGGGGAGAGCTGCTCTGTATTTTCCCCCAGAAGGGAAAAACCACAGATCCCTCTCATGATGCATCCATTCTGCCACCTACTCCAGGAGAAGATCTGCCAGCATCTGGGTTTTCTCTGGGAAGGCACAGAGTGTTTTGCAGAGATACACAACTGTGAAAAGGACAAGACATCAAATAGAGGCAGCACTGGCAGGTGTCTGCAAGCACTTGAGGAGGTGCCAGAAGGCAAATACAGCTTTTTCCTTTAAATTTCCAGATCAAAGTTCAGGGCAAGCTTTAACTGCAACCTTTTATACAGCCTGAAAGAGAGAATTCTTCTACAGAAAGACATGGAGGATTGAGCAATACAGAGATTCATAAAATCCCTCAGGTCTCCATAACTCTCCCATGTCTGTTTGGCATTAATGTGGCTTTCAGGAAGCAGCCAGGCTTATCAGGCAAAGGGAGACAAAGTTTCCAAAAGGAGTCCTAGTGGGGCATGGTGCCCCCACCACAGTGGCATCCAGCTGAGAGCCCCATCAACAGCCAGAGTTTGAGACACTGAGCTGCTCCCTTCAAACCTGTGCTGCCTTAGGACCAGGGACTGCGTTACCCTGACACGGCTGTGCCCTGATGCAGGCAGACCCAGCAGGACAGACTGACCCTCTCCTGCCTCCTGCTGCTGCTGATTTTCCTGTCAAGCAGCCTCACATCCACAGGGCTATGCCCAGGCCCCTTAGGGCCCCAAAAATCCAGAGGCTGAGAGATTTGCCCTTGGCCGCAGGAGCAGGTGATTCCGTCAGTCACATCTCAGGGTATGTTCATTCGGACTATAATTTATTTTCAAGCATTGAGCAATGTGCAATTGGCAAATGAAGCTCTCCCAAAATGGTAAGGGCTTCCCAGCAGAAAATTTATCTGTCCTTTGATGTAAATCTCGTCCATGAAGATGAGGCAGGCAGCAAGACAGCAGGCAAGCTGTTTAGAGTTCAAAATAAGGGATGTATTTTTAAAAATGTTTTTAAAATAAAAACCAGAAGACTCATCATTTCTTTGGTTTAACTTCCTCAACAGTTAGTCAGAAATCATCAGGAAATGGCACCAAACGAAATTCGTCCTGTTCTGCCTGGTCAGCATAAGGAATGTGCTCACACAGAGGACATGGGGGGGCTCTGCCTCCTCCCAGGCAGAGCTGAGCAACAAACCAGAGACAACTCCAGAATGAACTTGCATGACATGTAAAGACAAAATGACAGGGAGAAAAAAATGAAAATGGATTTCCACCATCAGCACACTCAGAATCTGACTTTTGCACCAAATGAAAATTTGAAATAACTCCAGAAATGTCAGTAGTTCCTTTTTCCATGTTTATATATAGAAAAAAAAAAGAAAAAAAACCACACTTTACCATCCTTACACTTCTTCAGACTTTTCTCTCAACAGCTCTGACTGTTAAATGATACCCAAGGCTCAATGAATAGGTCCATTTCTACTGCAGTCTTGCCTATCTCTCTGTGCTCCCTTCACCAGTGACCACACCATTATTCCTTCCACAATTGACAGCTGGACTGGACTGGCTCAAAAAGTGCTTGAATGTACTTGTTTACCATCAGCCTCTGTGGATCAAGTTGGGAGGAAAGGGTGTTCTGCTGTTATTCCATCAGCTATGGTTACCTGTACATTTGTGGCTGCAAAAACAGAGATGTGTATGCGAAAACACCATCCTTATCCATTGGCACTGTAACATTAATCCTCCTAAAGAGCTCTTGCTAACTCTGCTGACCACAGTTCACTGGAATAAACAGAGGGAGGAGCACATAAAGTGGCTTGTCTGTACTGGGAGGAGGTGAGAAACAGATGTGCAGGAGGTGGGGGTGAAGAGAAGAGCAGCTGTATCCATGAAGTTCATTTCCATCCTGCAGATGAGATGCTGCATAAAAAAGGTTAAGCAGGTGAAAAACCCCAAACCTCACTTATACAGGCTACTACAAAGTCTGTATCTTTTCTAGAAAGAGATCACAGAATAAGCTGAGTTGGAAGGGACCCACAAGGATCATTGACTCCAACTCCTATCCCTGCACAGAACCATCCCCAAGGGTCACACCATGTGCCTGAGAGCATTGTCCATGCTTCTGTTTAGAACTGTACCTGCACTACATTATTCTATATCTGTGATTTGGCTCTCCCACCACTCTTCAGCTCTCTCATTTGTGCTTCCTCTGAGGAGACAGACACTGTCAGGCTCACCCTCATGGCCTCTTTGGTGTCACAGAGAGCAGAGTCTGACCCATGCTGGCAGGTCCCCAGGCTGCTCCAAAACAGATACAGAAAATACCCTCTACAGACAGAGAATCAGGTGTGTCCCAGCCTGTATCCAAAGTCTACACACAGAAAGAGAAAACACTTCTGAAATGCATCTTGTGTTTATCAGGATAGTTTTTGCTATGGGTGCCTTTGATCTGCTTCCCAGGGAAGCAGCAGGTTCAAGGAGCTCTGTGGCATAAGGAAACCCCCGAGGTCCTTCTGCCAGGGTCATGGAGCCCATGCCTGGCTGTGGGAACAGCTCTTGTGCCCACCAGCTCCAGAATGGGGAATTGGCTGTGCTTGACACATCCATAAGCTGTTGCTTTTGTCTGGAAGCCCTGTGCAAGCTCCTGTTGCTCTGTGGATCTAGAGGAAAACACAGCCAGCTGCTTGCACCGTGGGGAAAAGTCTCAGTCTTGTACCAGGGGGAGGGAAACCTGCAGCCTTAGGAGGAGGCAGAAAAAAATCATACTCCACCAGAAGCCTTGCCTAAAAGTACTGTACCTTAGCAACTGGTGGGATGTGCTTTCTCAATAACCTTTTAACTCTGAATGGTCAGAAAATACTTAAAAATCAGATTTCTCTGATGACTCTGACACTTGCACTACAGCCAAGCAGAGTCCTCTGCTTGGCAAATGTTGATGCAAAGGCTTCCTGGTGCTGCAGAGCAGTGGTCAGTGTGAGATGGGATCAGTAACTCCAGCCCAGGGTTGAGCAACCTGTTTGTAAAATTGTGATCTGGTCACTTCCCTGGGGAGGTGCTCGCTTCCCCTCCCCACCAACTCCCAGTACAAAGGGCCAAGGGCAGGGCAGGGCAGGCAGGGAAACCCAGTGAGGAAAGCTGCAAGGCACAGGGTGAGACAGTGCTGGGCAAAAGGCAATCTCCACCCTACTGTGCCCAATGCCTGCCTGCTGCTTCCACTGGGAAATTACTGCCCAGGAGCCTCCAGGGCATTCAATCCCACTTTGGTGGGAGGCTGGCAGCAGCTTTAGCGTGGGCACAGGGTGTCCAAAGATGTCTGTGGCTGAGTGGGTAGGAGCTCAGGGGAGCACTACCACATCCCAAAACATCCCCTTAAAGCATGCAAATACATGTCCTTCAAAAGGTCTAGAGATAATCCTTATCTGCTGTTCACATCTTGCATGGCCCAGCAGCCATCACCCCAAACAGCAGAGAGGAGGAAAAAAGGAAACTACTTTGGTGACAAAAAAGGAAACTATTTTAAGTTTGGTGCTGGCAAAATCTTTCAGTAGTTGTGGGATATACTTTGTGCTGTGATTGCTTTTTTTTTAATAACCAGCCACGGTGATGAGCTCCCCCGCTTTCTGCTTAAGCAATAGCCACCAGTGGTGGCTGTGATGGTTTTGGACTCTGGGAAGACAGATAATGTCAATAGCTAAGGGCCATCAGTCTTGCTCAACAGTTGAGGGCTGCTTGAGCATGTGCCAACCAAAATACAGCTGGTATGTAAATATGGCCATGAGTCAATCATCTTACTCCATAAATAGTAGGCAGCCCAAGGCCTGTTGAGCTCTCCTGCATCACAGCAGGCTGCAGGACTAGAGCTGCCCTTGAGCAGGGACACCTACTCCTCGAGGCTGAGAGAATCCTTGTCACATCAGATGAAGTGAATTGGGAATGTGTGCTGAAACTCTGAAATCTTGGCTAAGTGATACAAAGAATTGGCTGGGCACACGCAGTCCTTCAGACATAAACCACTGACCCAGTCTGTGTCCACGTCTGGATACAGCTGCACACAGACTCCCCCAAGAAAGGAGTTTAGAATGCAAGAGGGTCCTTCTTGAGCCTTGTGTCTCAACAGGAGGCTCTCCCTGACACTTCTGGCTGACCTGTCCTCTCTGCAGTAAGTAATCAAGCATACCTTGCCATATTGCTACTCCTCTCTTACAGCTGAAGTGTGTCACTCCATCCGTGACACAACCCTCAGGAAGCATCACAAGGCAAAGCCAGAGCAGAGGGAGAGCCACTGGATTTCTTTTGGCCAGGATCTCTCTCTTGTCCTTGCAGCCAAGACCTGGGGGTGCAGGTAAGTCCAAACCCAACCTCTGCTGCTATCAAGGCAGAGAAGAGGAACAGTTTCCACTGCCACCTTAAATGCCAATCTTCCATCTTAACTTTTGAAACCTTTCAGGGGGAAGTGATCCATCTCAAGCTGTTGTTTGGAGTCATATTCATGGAAGTCTCCAAATAGATGTTACACCTCAGTGCTGAAGATGGCATTTCTTAGGAAAATAAACAAAATGCTCTAACCACAGACCACATTTTGTTGGTGATGGTACTGAAGTGCATGACGTTCAGCTGTATTCCTCTTGCTCCCTGCACACCCACGTGTGCCCACAGCAGAGGGAAACAAGTCCAGCAGTAACTCCTAGAGCCTTGGACAAAGCTGAGGGGAAATCCAGGACTCAGGCCCTCAAGTTAAAGCAATTCACCTGGACTACTTCTCAGAAAAGGGCATTTTTCATCAACTGCTTGGTAACAAAATCAGGCAACATGCTGTTTTGGCTGATGCTAAATTGACTGTAGAATCATTGCTGCAGTGTCCACTGCCACAGTCCATGATGTCCAGTCTGCTTCTACCAAGGCTGAGCAACCCAACTCTTGGATTTATCCAAGCCAGAATTTCAGGTGTGGGTTGTTGTTTGTGACACCAAGTTAGACACACAGGACAGAGCTCAAGGACACCCTCAGGGAGTGCTCACCTCCTCCTCCCCATGTCTCATGCTGTCAGACACCTTCCTCACGTGCTTCTTCTTCACTTCACAACCCATCTGAAAGACTCCCAGCCCTGAGGGGCTGCCAGTGAAACAGTGCATACTGGAACTGAAAAGCAAACAGACCTCTATCTCTATAAAAGATTTTTATCTCTATAATGTGCGTGTGTGTATATATATAGCTTGAGGTCACATATATGTATATATCCTCAAGAAGCAAAAGACATCTGTCTATCACACTGGGACACAGAGGCACGTGGGGGCCAGCCTGGAGCTGCACTGTTCCTGTGGGAAGACCAGTGTTTCCATTTCTGTGTCTGCCTGGCTGCCCAGTGCCTGCTGTGCTATGCCTGTGCACACCAAAACCTTGGAAGCTGTGCCCACCCCTGCAGCTCCCTGTGCTGACTGGGAAAGGGACAGAAAAATGCCTGTTTTCCCTGTCACCTCCTCCCATGCAGAGCTGCCTGGAGGCAGTGTGACCACCACCAGCAGCCTGTGCTGTGACGGGAATGATGCAAAACACCAGCCATGGTGACTTCAGTTTTCAACTGCATTTATTGCTATGGGAAATGTGCTCTCTCATGCTCTCAGTATCTTGCAGGTCTGAGCCCATGTTGTGGCTCCTGGGGTCAGGGTTTTAAGGGTTGGTTAAGACAATTAAGGTGCAGCCACCTGTAACAATTTTGCTCCTGTTCCCTGATCAGGTCAGTGATGGATGGCTACAGCCAGGTTCACTCATACCTGCTCCCATGTTGTCTGTGGCATTCATTGCAATATTGGTCATCAGTTTTGGTTTGCCACAGGTGGCCACTTCTGCAGCACTCTCATGGGACTGGTGACACCAACTCTGCAGCTCCTCAATGCCAGCAGTGTCAGTGCTGCTGCCACAGCGTTCTGGCACACAGCAAAACAGAGGTGTGAGCATTGCATGAGCTGGAAATGTCTTGGTACAAATATCTCCCCTCCAGTGTCTTGGGCTCCTCGTCCCAGGGAGATAAGCAGCAGTATCTGGCTGTGCCCAGGCACAGGGCTGCTCTGAGCATGGCTGCACCAGCCACAGGGTGGGAATCTGCCAACACCCAGAGGCTTTAAGGTGGAAGGGCCCCAAGCTGCACCACAGGTGGCCCATTGTCCCCCACTCCAAACCCATGACCTCCAAGGGTGGGTAGCACCCTGGCGAATGATGGCCCAACTGATGGTGTTTGCAATTAACACCCCCTCTAACTGCCCAGCAGCCCCTGCAGCCCCCACTGCCCCATGCCCCTCTCAGTTGCTGCCTGGAGAAGAAAGTGATGCCATTTCCTTCCTGAGCTCAATTCACAGGTAGCCCTGCTGTGGCCATGCTGGCACTATCAGTTCTCCAGTGGGGTTTTGCTGCTCCCCCCATGCAGAGACACTGTGACTTTCCCAGGGATGAAAGAGTTGACACAGAAACCATCACCTTCTCTGGTGCATCCTCTGCTGGGTGTAGGGACACCTGCAGAAAAAGACTCTCTTTTCATGACACTGCAGAGCCCAGTGCCTATGAGTGTGTTGCCCTGTAACACCAACCCCACCACTGTGTGAGGAATGGAAGGCTCATCCATCACAAAGATGGTGTGTGTATTTGCATCCTAAACCCCACACTTGCATTCATCAGAGGAAAAAGCTGTCAGAAGTGGGGATTCATTAGAGGTTGCCAGTACGCCCTTTCCATTTTTGCTGATTAGTTTTATACACAGAAGGGGAATTCTTGCAAAACACAGGATTGCAGTTGTGCTGTGATGTTTAAGGGCATAGGGATGGTGAAACCCAGGGGAAGAGGGGATATTGTTGAATAGGCATGATGGTGTAGTTTGAGAACAGCAAATGGCTTTTCAGCACACAAATGTCTCTGTCACTGCCTGCACACTCTTTCAGCTTGCACAACCTTAACACTTCAAAAAACAATAGCAGCCTGATTGTAAAGCAACTGATTGTAATGCAAAGACCAATTCATAGCTCTGAAAGTATTAAACACAGGCAGCTAATAAACACTTTAATTTTAGCTGATCATAAAGAAAGGTGTAATAAACCCATGTTTGCTGAGAGCAAAGCGTGTGCACAGGCTTGTGCTGTTAACATGCCTGTGTTCCACACTTTGGAAATGTGCATGAAATTTCGCCACAGGGCTTCCAGCAGCAGCCAGAGCATCCTTGTGCCAGCTGCCTATGGAGCACAGGGTGCTGTCCTGTGCTCAGCATTCTTGTGTCCTGAAACATCTCCAGCCCTTGACATTTTTTTCCCTCACAGGCAATGGGGTGGATAACAAAACTTCACCTCCCTAGCAATGCTACTTAGTGAAACCAGCTATTTTACAGCTGATACTTGGCACACCCATTCTCACTTCTGGGATGATGATGGCTTGTGTAAAAAGAAGGGAAGAGCACAGAAAGGAACATGGCCCTGTCTGCTTGGCTGACTTTCTAAAAATACCATGCTCAGCTCTCTCATCTGCACGCTCAGCACAGCAGCTTCTCCCGACCCTGCCAGGCAGATGGGATCTGATTTTCAACATTTTCCTATAAGATCACACTCCATCCATCCAGCCATCCATCCATCCATCCATCCATCCCCAGTAATTCTTGAGACCACTGCCCATCTTATTCTCAAAGAAGTGAATGTCTTGAAAACATTAAGGTCTTGCAAATTTTCTGAGAGCAGGTAATCAGGCTGAAAAAAAAAAGAGGCAAGAGAATGAATTAAACCCTGGGAAAAAAATTTGAATGGGAGTCAGTGGCTATTAGACACCAGAAAATCCACTTTTCACTTAAGGTTTGTCTCTCATGTGGATTCATTGGTGTTTAATAAAGCATGAATTTCCATTTGAGTTTTTCCTGTGGTTAGAATATTCGCAATGTGTGGCTTCTCTGATGTCTTTTAAGTGACAGAGTTGTGCTGCAGCTTTGTAGAACTCAGTCTGCCAGTCCCCAGGCATAAACCCATAGAAAATTATCCATAAGTTTATTTATTAGTTTGGTGACACATGGGGCTGCTTGTTAGATGCAGCATTTCCCACAAAAACAGGCAAAAGGACAAATGGCAAAAGCAGGTTGGGTATGGTGGGAGCCACTCTATCTGACAGTACCTTCTGCAACACTAGCTCAGGCTCTTTCCTCCACTGTGGCCAGCCTCTCATCTGTCCCTAAAAGTTCTAAGTTACCTCTGTGAACACCCCAGTTTTGGTTAAATTCTTAGTGCTTGTGCTAAATGCTAAATTCAAGTATCTTTATTTGGTTTATTTTAGTTTGTATAAAAAAATTAGTCCTACATTAAAAAAATCCATCACTTGGACAATTTTGAAAACACTGTGTTTCAATGGCATTGACTTGGTGCTCATTCTATCAGCAAGGTATTGCAAATGAGCATTTCAGTTTCAAAATACTTGTAACTGTACTGTTTGCATCTAATTCTGTTCCTCCCTTTCAGGATCAGCTTTTCAGAGGCTTGTGAGCACTCTGTAACACAGTGAGATGCCTTGATGACATCTCACAAGTGCCTAAGCTCATTTGTCCAAGCTTTTTTCTGGTTTGTTCGGGAGGTTTTTTTGCAACTTTAGATAAAAGGTATGTGCTGGCTTGCTCTTATCTTCCATTTCACTGACACACTTCAGGAACTGAAATGGAAGATTTTCCTTTATAAGCATCTGCAGCTTTGTCCCTATTTATTCCTGCTTAGCCAAATTTTTTTTTCTCATTTTTACTGTTAATTTTTGTTCCCATTTATTTATTAGGTATTAAACTAATCCCTGTAATTTCCAGGAGTGCTTTAAACTGATTTTAATAAAAGATTGGTTTCCATTGGCAGTGTTATATTTTTTGGAGGCTGTGCTGCTAGCTCCTTCCTCCGTTGCCATGGCACAGCCTCATCAGCCCCCCGTCCACTCCCCCCAGATCCTTTTCCCCCAAGCCAGGTATGCTCCTTTTCCTTGGCAGGAACAGAAACATTGAGAACCTACTTTGGTCCACAATTTGTGTAATTTTATTAGGCTGATGATTTTAGCTTTCTTGCTTCTGCAGGTTTTACTGAGTCTGTGGTTAAAATTATGAGTGTCAGGGCAGGGAATGGCTCCCCTGGTCCTGACCAAGGCCTCTCCAAGCTGCAATCTCTGATGTTTTCAAAACGGCTCCAGCACCTGCATCACGTCCTATCTTATCATCCTGAATCTCCTCTCACAGACAGATCCCTGGAATAAATGCCAAGGTGGTGGAAACAACAGATGAATACACTGGTCATCTGTCAACCCAAACCCTCTGAAGTGTTTGGAGCAGGGCGAGCTATGCTATTTTTTCAGGTGACAATTACACTTCCTTAAGTGTCTGCTAATGCCAGCAGTGACTGTATCAGAACTGTTCAGTGTACACACACACACAGGGTCCTGGAAAATTAACAAAGTTTGTCCTGGGACAGTCCCAAAAACTGAGCCTTCCCCTCTTAAACCAAGAGTAATCTTCCAAGCCTAAGCCTTGATCCTGAATTTGCATGAGATACCCCACTCAGTTCCTGATTTTCAAAACCCTTCTCATAAACCTACTCAGGAAGTAACAGACCAAATCAGGACAGGCTGGAGTAATTCTATTACACCAATTGCATCATACTGTAGTACTTATTTTGTTTTCCCTTTAGAAAAACCATTGAATTGTAATGTTAAACAGAGAAGTCAGGCAAAGGGGACTTCCATGAACCTTGGCCAATTGCTCAGTAGACGGAACCAGAACAGCTTCTTCACCAAACAGAAACTGTTTCACTGGGAAGTACTTCAGAAATAAATCTGAAATCTTCTGAAATATGTTGTTATTGAGAGCCATACACCTGCAAAGAACACGAGGAGCCTAAGGGCAGGAACAGCAACCAGCTGCTGCAATGGGAGCCACGGGAGTTCTGCCTTTCTGCCTCCCAGCACTTTCTGCAACTGTGGCATAACTCCAGATTAGTTTTTCCTTTCCTTTCTTTCTTTTCCTCTTTTTTTTTCTCTCTTCTCTATACAAAGTCAGCAATTTAAAAGTTCAAACTTCACCAGCAGTCAAGATTGAGAGGCAGAATGGCTGGGAACAGGAGAGAGAGCTCCCAGGGCCAACTCCTGCCCCAGGTCACACTGCTCCTTGGCCAGAGCTGAATGGGAGGGACAGAGGAAGTGTGACCTTCTTCCCTCATGTGACAGAAGAGGGGAAAACCAGCATGTAGCTTTTAGCACTCCCACACTGTTGAGCATAAATTTCATGTCTGCAGGGTGCTTGGAAAAGGGGCTTAAAGGCCTAGAGATTGTGTACAATTTTTGCATCTTGTAGGCTCCAAAACCAGCCCTGAGACAAACCTAGTCACAGCTCAGGGTCTCTTGAGGTGAGGGCCTGGAGGAAAGGGCTCATGATCTGATCTTCTCATTTTTGCAGTTACGCAAGGTTTGAATGAACCCAGCTATAGAGAGTCCCAGTTCTGGAGCTCAATTTCTTATCAACATCTTACAACTCAGAGAGAGGGAAACAAAGATCTTTAAAGAGACTGGCAGAATATGGTGCCCATAAATCCAAGTTGGAAAACAGTGTGTTGAGTTTTTTCCTGCCATGTCTCTGTTCAGGTAGGAATTAATTAACTAACACTGAATCTCCTTCTGGTATGAGGCTTTTTAGATTATGCTGATGCCTTGTTTCTCTCCCAGAAACCTCCTCATCCAATTTCAACCACACCTGACAGCAGTACAGATCCCCAAGGCACTCTGCTTGGGCAAAACTCATGGAAAACTGGGAGTCAAGAAGAAAGAACTCTCAGTGCCTCTGCGTGGAGAAAGGCTGGGGCAAGGATTCACCCATTGTTCATGACTGGAGTGCTGGATCAGGAAATCAGCCTCAAGTCCCCATCTCAGCCCCCAGGAGTGCCATCTCTGCTGCTGCCATTGTTTGTTTCCTCCCCTTGCAGGCAGCGTGGAATGGAAGTGTTCCTCAGACACTCCAGTGGCCTGAGCTGGGGGAGAAGCAGCCTTGATTACAGCTCACTCTTCCATGCAGATGTCTTACTGGCCACCAAGAAAAATGCTGATGACAACAGTTTAACTCTCCTGGGTTTAAACTGGGACTGAACAAGCATGAATAAATTTAGTTTTATAATTTCAGATCACAATCACAGTATTAAAAAAAATAGTAATTTAGTAGTGATTTCTCTCTCAACTCTATCAGCAAAACAACAGCCTCCAGTAAGGTAGGTTCTGCTATATTTTGGATTCAGTGCTAGTGAGCAGATGGTATTTATTGACAAACCTGCTGCTAAACTGTTTGCATTCCCGGGGCTGTAGGTACAGTCAGCCCGCAGCACATTCACTACTCATTACTAAAATACTCATTTCCCTGGAAAACCATCTGTGTCATTCAGTCATGGCAGAAGCCCAGAACCATCCATTCCCTCCACTGCCACTATCCCTAAGCACTATTTATATGCATCCAAGCCTGGACCATGTTTCCTCTCTGAAGCCTTCATTACCTGCCCTATAGTAAACAGAGGGCAGCAAAATGAGTGAGACATAAATTGTACAATAATTTCCACTTCTCATCTTTACCAAAATGAACTAGAGCATAGGTGTAGGAGAGTGGCCAAGAGGAAGGCTTTTTGCATTAGCCTGGGCAGATATCAGGGCCTGAAGGGCAGTTTCTTCCTCCAAGCAACAAGGGAAGGACAAGAAGAAATAGCCTCAAGTTGTGCCAGGGGAGGTTTAGCTTTGATATCAGGAAAAATTTCTTCACCAAAAGGGTTGTTGAGCATTGGAACAGGTTGCCCAGGGCAGTGGTGGAGGCACCATTCCTGGAGATATTTAGAAGCTATGTAGATGTGATACTTAGTTTAGTGGTGGCTGCAGCAACACTGGGTTAATGGCTGCACTTAATGATCATAAAGGTTGTTTCCAACCTAAATGAGTCTGTGATTCTACCTGCAGCCATCCACAGGGTGCACAGGACGGCCTGAACCCAGAGCACTGGCTGAGGAGGGACATTTGAACTCAGATTTGGGCCTGACCAGCACATTGAGTAAAGACAGAGCCATGACTATGGAAAGCACTCAACTCAGGCAATTTTACGTGGAATTTAGGCTTTCTGAAACAGACCAAAAGAAGTGAATCCCTGCTGGGGGAGGAGGTAGTACAGAATAGCTGCTGTGCTTCAGCTCACACCCTCCTTTATTGCAAAAGAGCTTCCCTGTTTAGACAGGCCCAAAGAGATGTAGACATTTATAATGTGTATTTAATCTTTCCATCTCTTTTTTTCTTACTGTTTTGATGTTCCCTCAGGCTTTGAAGATTCAAGATCACTTTTTTCCCAGAAACTACAAATCTTAAAACAAAAATAAGGCAGCAGGAAATTGCCTGCTGCCAGTCAGACTGAAGAGGTTGTAACTTTTCCCAGCACAGGAAATGTTCAATATTTTAATATCAGTGACCATGTATTAATGCATTTATGCCCTTAGGTCTATAGAAATTCTTCATTCACAACATTACACACCCCAGTTCATAGGACCACTAATATTTGTTCAGTGTTATTGTGCTTTTCAATGGTATCAAAGGAGACATCTCTGCTGCTGACCCTGCTCGCCTTTGTTGTTCTCTTTTCACTTTATTGGGTCAGGCTGGAATGGAGTTGATCTTCCCCATAGCAGCCCCCATAGGGCTGTGCTGTGTACTGGTATTCCATTTTAATTTTTTCCCCATCCCTCCAGCTGAGGAGGGGGACTGATACAGCAGCTTGGTGGGCATCTGGTGTCAGCCAATGTAACCCACCACAGCCCCTTTTGGTGCCCAAGATAGGCCCAAGACAAGGGCAGCTTTGTATGAAGCATGCTGCAGTTACAGAAGTTAATTACAAGCTTCTGTGTGGGTCATGGAGTCTGTTGGCTGCTTCCCTATTTTGCTAAGCTTAGGAACAAGCTCCACCCACCTGCACAGGTATCCTGGAATAGATCATGGACTGGCCAGAAGGCAGAGAATTTGAACCATTGCCTGAGGAGGCAGCTTGTGCCCAAGAGGCACCACCGTGGAATTAGTTATCAGAAGATGGAAGACAGTATGCTTTATTTACTGATGGAACCTTTCATGTTGCAGGAAACTTTTGGGAGTAGAAAGCTGCTGTGTGGAGTCCCACACGATCACTCACTGAAGCCACTGAAGGAGGAGGAAAGTCAAGTCAATTTGCAGAATTGAAAGCCACCCAATTAGCCCTAGAGACTGCTGAACAAGAAAAGTGGCCATACTCTGTCTCTACACTGACTCTTGGATGGCCATGCCCAGTGTGGGTGGCTACAGCAGCAGAAGCCAATGGGCAGCACAGGGTTAAACCCATCTGGGCTGCTGCATTGTGTCAGGGCATGGCTGCATGGCCAGGAAACATCACTCTGGAGGTACATCAGTACATCATGTGCACCATCACATGCCCAAAAGCCACATCATTGAAGAATATGGAAACTATGAACAAGTGGACAAAACTGTCAAAATTAAAGTAGGTCAGGTGGACCTGGACTAGGAGCACAAGCACAAGCTATTTACAGCTCAATAGGCACATGAAACATTTAGGGAGAGACCGAACATACACTTGGGCTCCTGGTCAAGGAGGGGACCTGACCATGGAGGCCATCACACTGGTCATTCATGGATGTGAAATGTGCTGCAATCAAGCAAGTTAAATCCCGCTGGAAGAGAGGGCGGTGGCTGGGTTTTGATATGGCGAGTCCTGGCAATTGACTATTCTGGACACAGCCATGAAGATGCCAAGGTGAGTGCCATGTACTCACCACAGTGGGAGCAGCTCCCAGGAATGAACTGGGCTGAAAAAGTGTGAGTTGCACAAGGAATTGAGTGGCTGCAATGATGACCCAAATCAAGCTGGTGTTGGTGCCCAAGAATTGCATATGCTGCTTCTCCTGTCCTGAGCACCCATCTTGAAAGATGGGCTCAAACTAAAGCCTGTTCTTACAAACACTTGGAGCAGTAAAAGAAACCCACAGAATGGGAGTGTCTGTTAAAGGAGAGGGGATAGTAGTCAATGAGGATGTACAAACCTGCCTGCTGGGTTTCAAGATGGTTTAAGTATGCTGAATAAGTTGGTAAGAAGATATTTCAGTAGTCCTTGTTTCCTGTGGTTATCTCACAGTCAATAAGGAATATGCGGAAGTACTTAAGAAATGCCCTCTATATCGTACAAATACTATGAAAAGACAGAAGTTTTATGTACTAGTGAAATATGCAGTAATATGCAGTGAATGCAAATGTTTCCTGCTTTATTACTTTTATATGTGTACTGCAAAAGCAGACAGTTGGTGTGTGGCAGTCTACCCACATATTTATGGAGTATTTCACTTTAGGGATAATGTAAGCAATACAGTTTTAATCAGCACCCTAAAATATGAGTTGACTGTCAGAAGCTGCTAGATTTTTGTTTATAACACTCGTATTCAACTGCCTCCTTTTTACTCTCCTTACTTTTTGTATTTTTACTTCAAAGTAAAAATAACTATTGCCGTGTTCTATCTTCTGTTTGTATGAATGTTCACACTTATATTAGTGTACTATAAATGCAGAAGTTAAAAAAATACTCCTCTGTGGAATGGCCTGGGAAGAGTGTTTGTTTTGACTGAGTAGTAGTGATGCTGCATTTTTCTGTCACAGTACTGGGTCTGGCTGGGATGGATTTCCCTCATGGCAGGGCTGTGCTAGGTATCAGTAGCTGGAAAGGTTTTGAGAACCCACCAGTGGTTTGGCTACAGATGAGCAGTGCTTCACGGCATCCAGGCTGCAGCTCAGTCTCTTCTCCCAAGGAACAAGTGATAGGACAAGAGCGATTAGCCTCCAGTTGTGCCAGGGGAGGTTTAGATTGGATATTACAAAAAATTTCTTCACCAAAAGTGTTGTCAAGCCCAGGAACAGGCTCCGCAGGACAGTGGTGGAGCCACCAACCCTGGAGGGATTTAAAATATGTAGATGTGGCACCACTTGGAGACAGGGTTTAGTGGTAGGCTTGGCAGTGCCAGGTCAAGGGTTGGACTCGATGAGTCCAACCTAAGTGCTTCTACAGTCCCTTGAAACAGGTTCAACATGGGAGGTTGGGCTCTTTATTTTTTTTTTCAGACATTGCTTCTGAAAGTAAAGTCCGCAAGAGGAAACTCATCACCACAAAAACTAGTGTAACCAGGTCAAGCAGAAGGTGTCCTTGCCCATGGCAGGCAGGCGGAACTGGACTTTCCTTGAGGTCCCTTCCAACCCAAATCGTCGTGGTCCGTGATGAAAATCTCACCTCGATCGTTCCGCTCGCCCCCCCCGCCACAGCGCGACCCCCGCTCCTCCGCCGGGGCTTCTCCCACCGCTCGCTCCCCGTGACGACTCGGCAGCTTTTATTTGTCATTCACACCCACCCACGAACAAAGAGCCGCCGGGCAATTCCCTGAAAGGAGGCTGTGGCCAGGTGGGGAGCGGCCTCTTCTCCCAGGCAGATAGAGAGATCAGTCTCGAGCTGCTCCAGGGGAGGTTTAGGTTGGAGGTTAGGAGGGATTTCTTCACAGAAAAGATGATTAGACATTGGAATGGGCTGCCCAGGGAGGTGGTGGAGTCACCAACCCTGGAGGTGTTTATGAAAAGACTCAGTGCCATGGTGTGGTTGACACGGTGGTGTTCGGTCCCAGGTTGGGATCAATGACGGCAGAGAGTTTTTCCATGCGAGCTGATTCCGTGATTCTGCGGTGCTGGGGCGGCGAGTCACGGAGGGCCTCGGCGCTGCGGGGGGAAGTCCCCACCTCCCGCAGACAGCGGAGGCCCGGCGTGGGGAACGGCTTCGGCTTCGGCTTCGGCTTCGGCTTCGGCTCCTGCCCCGCTCCCGGCCCCGCTCCCGGCCCCGCTCCCGGCCCCGCTCCGCTCCCGGCCCCGGTGCAGCCGGACCCGGCCCCGCTCGGCGGCGGCGGGGCGGGAGCGGGGCGGGCGCGCGGTCACCTGACGCCGCGGCCGCCGCCATTTTGTCTGTGAGCGTAATGTGAAAGGGAAAGCCGGGGCGCACCCGCGGGCGGAGGCGGCAGCGCCGAGCGGTGCTTGGAGCCGAGCGATCACCTCCGCCGCTCCGCGGAGCAGCGGCAAGAGCCCCCGCGGCGGCGGCCGAGAGGAGCCGCTGAGGCGGAGCCCGGCGAGCGCTCCCGCCGGAGGGAGCCGCCGGCGCCCTTCCCCCGGGAGGCTGCGCTCGCCCCCGGCCGCGGGGGAGCCGCCGCCCCGGCCTTGCGGGGGCACCGCGGCGGAGCCGCCGCCAGGGCCGCGGCGATGATGTCGGGGCAGTCGATCACCGACCGCATCACGGCGGCGCAGCACAGTGTGACCGGCTCGGCCGTCGCCAAGGCTGTGTGCAAGGCGACGACCCACGAGGTGATGGGCCCCAAGAAGAAGCACCTGGACTGTGAGTAGGACCCGGTAGCGGGGCCGGCTGGGCCCGGGGTTGGAGCTCCGAGCTCGGGGCAGCCCGTCAGCCGGGCCCTCCGGCCACGGGTGGGGGAGAGGGGCGAGCCGGCCGCTTGCACCTGGAGGGGAGTGTCGTGTAAATCTGGGTGGACCTGACTGGTGTGATCTCCAGAACTTATTTTCCACGTGGAGGGAGCGAGGTTTGTAACACCCTGTCGCGCCCGGGGAGCAAAAATAATTGCAACCTCATGAGCTGTTCCCGGTGAGAGCTGCTTAGCTCTTGTGCTCTGGATACAGTGGTGCTTATTAATCCGGCACCTGGGGAAAAGGTGTGTTTACTGTTGCAAGCCAGAATTTAATTTTTTAAGGACTGTTTCGTCCTTCCTTGCATCCCGTGGGCTACAGCCGTTTAAATATTTCGAACATTTCCCGAAATATCATAGTTTTCTGTCTTACGGGTCGCGGAACGTGGTAAAAGATTAGAAGCGAGGCAAAGGGAAGGGCGTAGGTTGATCAGTGCGTTTCTTCTGGATGAGAATTTGTTGCCGCTAATACGTTTAAACTTGGTATGTTAAAACCTCTTTCTCTGTACCAGAAGATGCAGAGTTACCCTTGAAATCTACAGAAGTATCACTGGTGTTGCTTCGTTTCAGGCTTTTGTAGCAGGGTAGCAGTTGGAGTTCCTGTCTGACTGCTCAAAAGTGCACAAACCTTGTACGTTCTGTAGCACACCCGCTCCCCAGCTCGTAAAAGCGAAATAAGTGTCTGTCTGTGTGTTTCTATTAAAGAGAGGGGAAAAAAGGCTTGAACCTTTTTGCTGGTTTCTTCAAAGACAGGCTGGTAGTTTTGCAGGGTTCGTACAAGTTGATGGTACTACAGGAGCTGCTGGTTCAGGCTTTCGGCAGAAGTGCTCTGGGTTATATTGTTAGAGGATAGTTGGGATGTGTGACCCTGTGACACTGGTCGGCTCATACTGGCTTGTGTGAGAGCTTTTGGTGTAGATCAAACAGTTAAAACCAGCCAAATATATATTTCATTTGTTATTGATCTGAATGGGTGGGATCCAGCTACAGCAGTGAATATTACAGCTATTGTGTTGAAATTCAAAGCCTTAGAACTGGGTAACTGACAATGTCTTTTTTAAAGATACCTTTTTAAAGTTGCCTTATTTCTTCTGGACCTGTGTTCTGCCTGTGGTACAAGTTAAATGAGGTAACCCTTCAGTCCAGAAATGGCAACATAACAGGAAGGCAGAAAGTGGTGACAGTTTGCTCAATAGTTTGAAAGTTTCTGAATCCTAAAAGAGGTAATGTGCTGTTTGAAAATATTATTGAAAAAATGTCATCTGCTATACAGCACCCTTACAAAACAAGAAAATGGAAACATGGAACAATTCTTAACTTGAGAATACCGTAAACTGAGATTGCCTTTTGACTAACAAGTTCCTTTTGATCCCAGGCTATTTAGAGCTGTCAGTCAGTCTCCCAAAGGTCCCTTTCTGTGCCAGACGAGTTCTGTGTTCTGTTGTAATTCATTTGCTCAGACTTTGGCCTAAGACAAAGATCTTGTTGCTGTCACTTGGTATCTGAAATAGAGGAATGCTTTGGTGAGGTAGGGAAAAAAGATGTGAAATATGGCACCTTAAATATGTCTGTAAGGGTTAAAAAATCCCAGTGAACATGCTCCTGTCTTCATCAAGCTTGTCAAACATCTGCAACCATTTGAGTGGCATTTCTTATTTTTTCACTTGTAGACAAGACTTAATTATCTTGCTTAAATGCGGGCAGGTAGTCAAAAATACTGTAATCTCTGGGAAAATAAATCATACAGTATGTTTTGCCAAAATACAGTGCAAGTACTTCCCAATTTAAGTACATTATGAAGGAAAACATAGCTTGGATTTAATGTAAAACTCTGATAGTTGTACTCTGGTCACTACATGTGTGTCATTCAAAATGCTACACCATCTGGTATTATTTGTAATTGCTGCTCAGGAAAAAGCTTTACCAGGAACAATTTTTTGAGTTGCTGCAGTTGTATCAGGGATTGTGGAGGAGTATCAGTTTGTGCCCTCTGTTAAGATTAATTCTTAAAATCCCCTTATTGCCAAGTTTCTTCAGCAAGAAAAGCTGTGGTATTGCAATGTAGGTTTTTAGGGAAAGGTGTTACATATGCAGTGTCTGAACTGGTATTTAAGAGTCTTGCGGTTTGTCTGACTACTGATTCCTGAGTAGTGTAGCCATTTTATTTTAAGAGTGAAAAAACACCCACAAAAAATGCACCCCAAAAACCTAAGCAATGTCAATGGGAATACTTGGGGATTTACCTTTTAAAGTAGGTCATGGTGTCCTAAATAAGTCAGCAGATCTATTTCTGTAGTATTTTGTAATATTTTCGGATAATATAAAATGTTATCTAGAGGCTGATCGTTCCTCTCAGTGGAGCACCTGAAGGTCTCGTCTCTTCTTTCCTAATGTGGGTTCTCTCACTCCCTCAGACTCCTGAGTCTGGTTTGCAGCAGAGCCGGGCTGTTACACTTTTGGAGGCAAACCTCCTCTTGTCCAACTACTGAAGAGTCACAAGAAAAAAGAAAAAATTAAAGTTGTAGCCAAGCTGGTAACAGGCAGAGTGGACTTGTGTGTAGACCAAAACTTGGAAAAAACAAACCCTTAAATTAATTGTAACTTAAACTTTTAAATTAACACAGTAATGAAGAAACAGCTTCTGTTTAACTTGTATACAGCCCATTTAAGAAGCACAGGGGAGGGGAAGGTAGTTAATGTTGCTAATCAAAACTTAAACCTCCCCTATGCATCCCAGCTTTGGAAACCTTCTAAGTGGTAATTCTGGTACTGCCCGTTCTTTCTTTTGGCAACCAGGGCTTTTGACTGCCGAGTGAATGCTTATGCAGTGTGGCTCTTGCAGAGATGTGTAAGTTGTGATACAGGACAAAGGTATTTTCTTGAGCTCTTTACACAGACCAGTGGTTGTCATTCATTTGAAGTTCTTTAGCAACTTACGAAGTTTTTAAATACAGTAATTGAGGAAATTTAAATTGAACAAAAAAATAGTTAATATTGTTGGACTCTATAAATGGGGATTGTATATAGATTTTTTAAAAAACATGGGCTGTCTGTCCTGTATCATTGTTTAGTGGGGGAGTGGGACAGAATAGCTGAATTGCTTTGCTTCTGGTAAAGTAACTAAAAATTCAGATTTAGCTGTTATTATATAACTGAAATTTAAAGATTGATCTCAAATGTGCACTATGAGCATACATGGACATAATAATGTTTGTAATAGTTGAGTGCTATCCTTTGTCTTCCAGCAAAAATTGTTGCATTTCTTGGCTACATTGAGAAAGTTGGCTGAAGTGGCTCTTATGTTTTACATTTTTGTAATGTGCCATTTATGATGCAACTTTTTAGAAGAAAACATATATTTTTTAGGACTGCTGGGACTGAGGAAAATGGTCTTAATTCTTGCATCTCTCTTAGAGCAGTTTCAGTCCTGTGACAAAATGGAAGAAATACATGAATATTAAAACATTATGGTTGCCTTTATCTTAGGTATTTGCAGCTCCCTTGAGAGAGATTCATGACTCTAGAAAATTATGACTTTTCCTATTACTTAAAAGTTGCAAAGTATGTAAGTTTTTGTCAGTGCCTGGCTGAGAATTTTCCAAAAACCTGATATATGTATATTTTATTTTGTTTTTAATATCTGGATTTATGCATGCTGCTCTCTGAAGAGCTGTATAGTTTCATAGATGATGTGCCAGTATTTCAGATGAGTTGTGGAAAAGAAATACTCAGTACTTTTCTAGGCAGTAAGGCTTCCACAGCTCCTCCAGACTGCTTGAAAACCCCTATGGTTTAAAGGGTGATGGTCATCTGGTTTAAAGCTGTTTGATTTTTTTTTTATTATTATTATTTTTTATTATTTTTTCTTTTTTTTTTTTTTCTGTGTGATGTTAACATGTTTCTAAATTCCATTCTAGAAATAGCACCACAGTTTCACTTGCAGTTGAAATGATTCCTCTGGGTAATTGGCAAAATGCTTTGAGTTGTGAAGTGTTTATATAAGTACTGGGATAAGAAAATGAGCATCACTCACCCTATGCATTTCTTTCCTGTTTTTGCTGCCAACATCCATGTTACTGTTGCCCAGCTGTCAGTCTCTCAGGTGCATGTGTTCCTTTATACTTCCAGATGTATGGGGATAATGGCCTTTTCCTTCTGTGCCACCAGCTGTAATCACTGATCCCTACAGTTGTCGCTATATAGATACTCCTGTTGCAGACTTAGAGGAATTATATTAGACAAATGGTACTCGCTTTTCGTTTTATGTAATCTCAATTATAGAATTACATGTAATGCCGGCTTTATTTTTATTACTAGTTGTAAAATCATAATTTTAAAAATTACCCAAGTAGCCTTATTGAAGCCTTGAAGTAGCCTTATTTTTAAACTTGTGCTCTTGCAACACGGTCTTAAGAAAGTTCAGTTTTGGCCTATAAAATGCACTGAGATTTTTTGCTTAGTTTAGTATTTTAGAGGCATTTTGTTTGTCTAAGCATGTGTTCTTCAATATTAATAACTGTGGCTTATATGCTTGGGTGTTGAAGGAGATTTTGGAATCAAAGACCACACTGTGCTGAGTATCCCCTGTAAAAATTGTCTTCAGGGCAGCCAGTGTTGTGTTCAGTGCGTGTCTCAAGTGCACAGGACTGGCAGCTCGCTCAGGCCCTCGAACCTCAGCCACAGCTTGAATTAGACTCCTAGTGGCCCTGCCTATGTGAAGTGTTTCATTTTGGTTGCCTTTTGAGATGGACAGACATGTATCTTAGAGAAGGAAGTAGCACGTGCTGGAAAAACTTCCTAGCACTTCCACAGAAGTGCCCACACTTGAGAATGAAACAGTAAGGAAAGAGCTTCTCAAATACAGCAGAGCTCTGTCAGTTCCACTGTTACTGTCACTCGACAGAAGACATCTGCATGGCTTCTTGTGGAAGTAAACCTTTATTCTGGCATAAGGCAAAACTTGTTCTAGGGATGTGGGGCTTAAGGAGAGTTCACCAGTTAGAGCACTGCATGCAGGTGCTAACAGTAGGATTCCTGTCACATTGTGCCTGAGCAGCACTGTAAGAACCCTCAATAGGAGTTGCAGACATTAGAATGTGCAAGGGATCTCCCAGTGTTAGCATCATCTTGGAGTCTGTTGGAGCATCTGCTGGGAGACCTTAGCTTGAGGGAAGGTAACAGCACTGAAATCTCTTTGGAAAGTGCTGGCAAAATACAAATGAAAATAGTGTGGCTAGCTTGACTGGAGAGCAGCAAGATTTTGGTTTCATCTGTTATTTAATAAGCACATTTAATATTTTAAAATCTTCAGTGAAAATTTTACTTTGACTTTTTGCTTACTGGTTATGTGAAGCAAAAGGACTTTGTGCTGAATGAATTTTTTTGATCGGCTGTGTGGTCTTTGACCTCAGCAGGTCAATGGAATTTCTTTAACTGTTACCTAGTTTTATAGTTATTGCTCTTTAAAAGAGTTTGTGAGATTTTTGGTGGTTTGGGTTTTGTTGGTTGGTTGATTTTTATAAACTGAGAGTAGGACTTGTAATAGTCCTGTAACATTTCTGTGCTGGGCACAGACACATCAGCTGCTGCTCTTAAATACTGCTCAGTATTTTCCGTGTATTTCTATAAACCTTGATTATAAACTGTTCAGTTTTAGGAAGACTTAGTCGCCTTAGTGTGTTTTGAGAGAATTGCTTAGAAATCTCACAACCACATCATTCCATTGATGAGGCTGTTGAATTATAATTTAATATTTTTCTGTATATAAATATATACTTCCAGGACTTGCTTCATTATACAGGGCAATAATTGCCTATAGACTGTTTGGACTTCTAGGTGAAAGTATTTCTTATTTTGACAGAGCTTCTGATGGTTATGATATAACCATGAGTAGGGAGCAGTAGCTAACAAATTATTTGGGTTTTGAGAAAGTTCGCGTTTGTAAATATTAAGCTATTTGAACAATAGCAATAAGGTTTTGACATATAGCTTGCTTAAAGCTTCTTTTTGGCGCTCTTCTTTTTGTGCAGTTATTGCAGCATTTTTGTGTGTTACTAATAAGAGTGAAAGTTTTCATCCCAGCTTCCATGTTTTGTACATACTTGAAATCCTCTGACATCTGAATGAAATTAGTAACTTATTATAACTTGCATTTTATAGCTTTTTACCTTGATGAGATACTGTCTAAAATTCTTTACTCTGTTAAAATCACTCTGGTTATTAAAGTATTTTAAACAGCAATCCTTAGCAAAGGACTTTTTTCTTAGTAAACAGAGCTTTAATTAAGGCACATCTCTAATATATTCTGTGCACTAGAAAGATATTTCACAGAAATATTGCACTTAGAATTTATATTTTGTCCTAAACTATCAATGTGTGAGCTCTAAGTTGACGTTTAAACTGCTTATATTGCCACGGTGTGTCCATGCTGCTGCTAAGGCAGAGCAGTTGGCTGTTTCAGTGCTGCCAACCCCTCAGAGCTCAGCTGTTGCCCGGCTTCCCAGGCACCTGCCCTTCTTCAGGTCCTTTTCCAGACAAGCCGCACAAACAGCACTGGGCTCTGCTACCAATGGGCTGCTCGCGGGCTCAGTTTAAATGAGAGGCCACAAAGGAAGCTTTTCAAACCAGATGTTTGTTTTACTGGCCTTGCCCAGTCCTTAGGGTGTACTTTGATCACACCTGAGCCAAATTTAGCACAGAGAGAGAATAAATGTCTGATGTGCGTGTCTTGAGTGGTTTAGAGTAGTCCTGGATTCAGTTCTCTGCTCTTTTCTAAGCAAGTACCTTCTTCAGCCTTCTCAGGCAAGTGCTCTTCCCATGTGTCTGCCTGCTGGAGCCTGTTCTGGTTTTGTACCAAATCTCAGGCAGAGTCTTGAACCTCTCTGTCTCTGACCTCCCAAGTTAATGTTCTACCATTGAGTTGTCAGTCTAGGACACAAAGAGTTTTTTTTTTTATACGAAAGCCTGGTACCTACCATGGTCCACCACAAAATACTCAGTAGGCTTGTGACCAGGTGTTTTTAAGCTAAGTGGAATGGTGGATAGATGCAAATTCTTGCTCTTAATACTTACAGAAAAGAGGAGTATTTTACAGGTTTGTAGCATCTCATTTGCCATCATGTGTGAGTACTCAGGCCTAGGTTGGAGTGGCAGGGTCCTGCTTCCTGTTGGGATGTCTCAGCTTTTCCTTCTCAGATTTTCATTTTTTTTGTTAGATTGAGTGGCCTTGGACATTGAGCATCCAGAAGATTGCTTACACTGGCTTTCAGAGACTAATTTGGGCTCCATTTTAATGGAACAGATTATTTATTGATGAGACATTGGGACTCCATAAAATTATTGAAATGCCTTTGGAGTTCATACTTGGAGTGTTTCGGTAAAGTGTAGTGAATCTAAGCAAGGAGAGTAAAGTAGCTCAATTATTTCTTAAACAAAAACTGAAATTAATGTTTCCAGTATGAATTCTCAGTGTAAAAACCACAAAAAAACATGTTGATCCTCTGAGCATGTAACTCATTGTAATGCTTTGATTTTTTTTTCCTTTAATTTAGATCTAATACAGTGCACAAATGAAATGAATGTGAATATTCCGCAGTTGGCAGATACACTCTTTGAGAGAACTGCAAACAGTAGCTGGGTTGTAGTGTTCAAAGCTCTAATTACAACACACCACCTCATGATGTATGGAAATGAGGTAAGACATGATTCGTTCTGTTTAAAGCCTCCTTGACAGCTTTTTAAAAATTGTCTCGATCTGTAAAGCATTCGGTATGTACTTCAATTTTTCAAAGATTTTGTTTTTCCTCTGCTGATGACTCTAAAGTCCAGAGGGGAAAAAAAATTCCTTCATTATTTCAATACCAAAATATATCAGCATTTGCAATTTACCTGCGTGTATTTGGATTGGTCTGTGAGGGAATAATGAGTGACCTTTCTAGAATAAAGGCTTGAAAAACTTCTGATGAGCTTTACTTCGTTAGGGTAGTGCTTATCAGTAAGAGCACAGCAGAAGGGTCTTGTTAGCACTCCATAAATGTTCAGCAAACCTAATAACAGATAAGAAAGAATACTTGCTAAAGTGGAGAGGAATATGGTGACTAGAATATTTGATCTTGCAAGACATCATCTAATGGACTAAGTCTTCATATGTTGTTGCTGTTAATATTCCTCTGAAACATCATTCTACTGCATTTAATTCACTTAAATTATTTCATCACAATTTATTAAAGCTTCCTAATCAATAACACAGAGTTAGAAATGTAGCCTCTCTTGCACAAGCCTTATGTTAAAAGCTAACATTCCTGAACCTGTGTGTGATCATTGACCTAAGAAATGATTGTTGACCACTGGTAATATTGAAGTGACAATTCTTGAAAGTGCTTTCCAGCCATTAAACTGCTGTGAAAGCTTGGTGTTCCTCCTCTCTGCAAAGCTCATTGATTGAAATGACCTGTAAAACTCCGTGTTCTCCTCACACTACAGCAGTAGAACGGTGTCAAACGTCAGGAGCTTGGATAATGCAAATAGTATTTTTGTTTTGTGTTTTCCGGCTTGTCTATTCTAAAGTACAAAGTTAACTAGACATCTTCCTCTAGGATTATTTGTATCTTATTCATGAGCAGTGATGTCTCTTTGTTTAGTTTAAAATTTATATTTTTGCCAAATCAAGTTTTGGACTTCAGAGGCTTTGCTAATGAGTATTTTCAGGTTTTCCTCTAAATTTTTCCTTTGTAACTAATTTCTATTGTAGATAGAAGTTACTAGAAACAGTTACAAGGTAAGTGTAGTTTGCTTGTATTATGCTTCTATGTTTTGACTCTCACAAGAACTACATTCTCAACTTTTTCTTCCCCAACAGCGCTTTATCCAGTATCTTGCATCTCGGAACACTTTGTTCAACTTAAATAACTACCTGGACAAAAGTGCCATGCAGGGTAAGGATCTTTCACTGAAGGAAATAACTCTACTCCTTTTTTTTCTCTGTGATGGTGCATGTGTCGGTGCACACTAGGAGCCAAATGACATTTAAATGGAAGGGTGTTTTGATTTTAATTGCATGAGGCACCAAAGAATGTCCAACCAACAATGTAGACACAGGGGAAATGAGATTCTGAGTTACCTAGGTGAGTGCTAGAAGTCTGTCTGTAATGTATGTACACAGCTGTAAATTTTACAAAGTGAACTCTTGGTGCTCATTAGAATAAACCTGATGAATTACCAGCACAATAATAATTTTTGTTGTTGCATTCTAAAGCCTCAGGGGTAAATATTTACTGTTAAGGTGCATGGAATGGTAACTAGGATGTGCTGTATAAATAGGGAGAACTTCTTCAAATCTCTGATAAGTTCTTAAATTACTTGCTAGTAGTAGAACACATCTCTAGGTTTTTCTGTGGGTTTTGAGGGATGGCAGATAAGTTACCAAACTCTTCAGCATTTTACTAGGTATACATTTTTATTCTAATTTCAAGAATATCATAACAAGAACTGCTTGGTGTTTGCCTAATCTTTTATGCTCGGTTCTTGTCTAATATTTTAATGTGTTTAGGTGTTTATTCTCATAATTGCAACAAATGCTTTCCTAATCTTAGCAGTTTAGGAAGAAACTAACATCACATCTCAAGACTCTGGAAAGTGCCTAGGAACGACTTTTTATGCAAGCTGATGTAAAATAGGCTAGTAGGAGAACAGTTCTTGAAAAGAACTGAAAAACTGTACCCCATCAAAATGTCTAACTTACAAATGCTTAACTTTCAGGCTATGATATGTCTACCTTCATCAGGCGATACAGCAGATACTTGAATGAAAAAGCACTTTCATATAGACTTGTAGCAGTTGACTTCACCAAAATGAAAAGAGGGTAAGACTACTACTGCTGCTTCTGTTTGATCCTTCCTGTTGCAGGGGGCAGGACAGGGAGGAACACAGTTGTTCTTGAGGTTGTCATAGAACGGTGTTCTTTTGGCCCTTTGAAGCAATATTCTACTGTTGAAACAATACAATGTGTGCTGAGATCTCTCTATCTTGTAAATGTGTCTTTTACTCTGTAGGATAGATGGAGTGATGAGAACTATGAATCCTGAAAAGCTTCTGAAAACCCTTCCAATCATACAGAACCAGCTCGATGCACTCCTTGATTTTGATGTAAGTACTTAAGGCTCAGTGTTAAGTAACACTCTCTGATTTTGAAGTGAGAGTTTCATTATTTTGTTAAATACTAATTTACTTTCTCATTGCTTTCTACACAGGCAAATCCAAATGAACTAACAAATGGTGTTATAAATGCTGCCTTTATGCTCCTCTTTAAAGATTCCATTAGACTTTTTGCAGCATACAATGAGGGGATTATTAATCTTTTAGGTATGTGAGAATTTTTTTAGCTTTTGAATTTTGTGAAAGATATTGAGAAAATTAAAGAACATAGACAATTGCTGACTGCAGTTTCCTAATAAATTGTCTCTGCTGTATTGCTGTTAAATGAAGCCTGTCTTAGTTTTAGTGACCAGGAGCATAGGCTTACACATCCACTTCTACCTGGAAGAATACATGTTGAAACAGAAAGTGAAATGAGAGGGTGATTGGTGAGACTGAAACAAAGATACTATGAAAGTGCAATGGATAACCATTGCAATTGGACTGTAAAGGTTTGGTGAGATATGTGGTGTTTTGAGTATTTAATATACTCACAGTATAGCTGAATTATGTTTTCCTGTACTTTCTTTGAAACTTGACTGGTCACCTTTGATTGGTACCTGAATCTGCCTGAGCTGATGAGATGAAATGTAGGGGTTTTTGTAAAAGGGTGATAAGCTCTTAGCAAAGCCTTTTCATTACTATTTAGGCAAATTTATGAATTAAACCATGAGTTTGTTCTATTAATCCATTAGTTTTTACTCAGTGCCATATTTGTAAGTATATAAGGCAAAACCATAAAAAGTAAAGGATGTGGTTGATGCTCCTTTTGGTCGGTCAATTCAGTATATGTAGCCACTTCAGTATCAAAATGTATTGATACACAGTCTGAAAAGGTAAATAAATACCAGCAGTATTTTCAAATGATAAAATAATTTGTCTCATTGCCAGCTAATAAACTGACTTCTTGAAAATACTCACCATAATACCTAATTTAACAATTTGCACTGATTCACATCTGTGTTTAATAAATATTTGAATTATCATCTAATGCACTGAAACAGAAAAATCAGTGATTTTGTATTGACTGACTTATTATAAAAGGTTTCAGGTATTCATGTAAGCTTTAAAACCTGAATAGCTTTGAGTTACTGCTGTCTGTTCTCTTACTTTTGTCAAATTAACTTCTATAATACTGTGTCAGCTTTTTGCTGGGGAGGATATTATCTTACAAGAGTTTTATTTGCATCCTCAGAAAGATATTTTGATATGAAGAAGAACCAGTGCAAAGAAGGCTTGGATATTTACAAAAAATTTCTAGCCAGAATGACCAAATTGTCAGAGTTCCTCAAAGTAGCAGAGGTAAATAAATCTAGGTGTATGGAAAGGATATAATGTAGCTGTCTGTATTGGTACAGTATCCATATTCATAAAAACACCTTTAAACAGATGGTTTGCTTAACTTCACTATACAAGGAAGCGTTCTACAGATTAGGTATTTTAAAGATTGTATATGCTTATTAACATGGAGTGGGATTCTTGGGTATCCTTTTTATTAGCCAGACCATATAGTAAACTTTCTGAAGTATCATTATAAATTTTATGAATGCTCCAGAATGTATAAACTGATTATTACAGTGTGTTTAAAGATATTTGTATGGCTCTCCTTTACTGTAACTGCTAAAAAATGGAGAACTAGTTTCAGTAAGCAATGTGGCTGTTTCTAATGCTTCTAGCAGACTTTTCTGCATGAAAGGCTGGATGAAAAGTTGAGTTTGCCTTGAGATGCATTTTAATGCATTTGTGATTTCTAAGGTGTGTTCCTAGTGACCAGTTCAGAAAATTATGAATATCCCTTTTTAATATACTAGCTTCTATGTAACATTCAGACACTGCTGGTTTTTATTTTCATTGCCACTGCATGTACTAATGTACTTCTTTCTTCTTTTTTTGTAAACCCAGCAAGTTGGAATTGATCAGGGTGACATTCCAGATCTTACTCAGGTCAGTGTACACTGCATATTGATTAGCCCAATTATTTTGTTCTTTGTATTTTTAAAGGTTGATGTGTATCATAGGAATCATTCTTCTTGGGACTGTATTCTCTTCTGTGTATGTATATGTGGGAAATACTCATAGTAGCTTCTCACGTGGATTAAATTTATTCAATACTTACACTTTGCAGCTTTGAATGAGATTTTTTGATTGTTTAAAGCAATAAAACTCACAGAAAATAATATTTTTCAAGAACTTCTGGTTTTATCACAGAGGATTCCTTGGCAGGTAAGCCAGAAGTATCTTGCCATACCTAGAGGAAAACCTTCTATTTCATTGTAACTTAATGTCTTCCAACACACTTAAAGATGACAGTGATCTGGTTCAGTTGAAATTTTTCTCTGTCCCCTCAAGTCTGAACAATGATGTTTCTATATCAGCTCTTAGTGCTGACTTTGGTTTTACTCAGTAGCATGAGGGACGTGCAGTGCAGGTTGTGTGCTGGAAAACTTTCACGAAAGGTGAAATGCAGGGAAACACCTTCCAGTGAGGATAAACTGGGGGGCAGAAGGGAGGTGAGAAAATGGCTTGACCTGGTGAACAGGAAACACTGATAGTCCACAAAGGTCAGTGAGGTTATTCTTTGTGAGTCCCTTCAGTATATAGAGATATTTTATTTCTCAACCCAACAGAGCAGAGTGTTTGTCATTATTTCTGTAGCACAGAATAACCTGCAGGGTGCAATAAACAGCCCAAGGAGACTGGGGCACAAACTGCAGTGCCTTAGAGCTCGAGTACTGGAGCTGTTGGAGTGCAGTCAGTGAGAAACTAAAAATCTAATGTGTAAGCTTTTGAACAGTCACATCTAATCCTACACTAGCTTCTTGAAATTAAATTTCATGGGTTAATCATGAAAACATATAGTGTGGAGATTTGCCTAACCTTAATCAGTGTCTTTTTAATATGGAAATCAAACCTAACCCACAAACTTCCATTGTCAGTGGTGTTCATTACTGCCTACAGCATGACTTCCATCTGAAATCATGGATGCTTCAAAGTACAAATCTCTAATGCTAGCTCCTAACATTTAATATTAATCACTTTAACTACTTACCTGTGTGGTATGAAAGAAATATGACCGAAACCATCAGAGTAAGAGCAGGTAATGTTTGAAAACAGTAGTTTGAAGTTTTCTGTTGGTGTTTGATCTTAGTGTCATACTTTGTCTTTTGATTAGTACAGCAGTACTCAGCTGGGCTGTATTATGCTAATCACATTATACTCAAGTCTGAAGTTATTTATACCTCATTGGGTTAGTGTGCACTTGTCCACTTAATTGGGTCATTATAAGGCTCTTGAAGGCAGGAAGGGGTTTTTCATTTACTGGCAATAGGGGTATTTAACTTTATTTTGCTGCTTTTTTTTAATCTGAAACTTTCAGTGAGCAAATACTTGATGTTTGCTGTGCCCACAACATTTTATTTCTAATAGCTCAGCTGTTTTGTTGTAAGTGCACTTATATAAGAAAAGCAATTCTGAACTGGTGGTAGACCTCAGCATCCTTTGCATTTTGGCAATTTCAGTGCCACTGTTAATCATTCCACTTAGACAGAAAATTTCATGGCATTTAATATGAGTTGAATAATAGTACATCCATTTAGTGCCACTTCAAAAGGATTTGCTGAAATTTCTTAATACTGCCATTTTTGCCTGTTTCTGTGAAGAAGATACTTTCCTTTGTAGGTGCCCTGTTTCACAGTGATGTTGCTTTCTGTTTATAGCTGTTCCTGTATTTCATGAGCATAACTGGTTTGTTTCCCACTGTGTGGATCTTAGTCTGTCATGTGTTTTGGGGGGTGGGGGATGGAGGTGAATCATGAAACACATCCTTTCTCAAGTCAGTGGCTGGATTAGCCTAGGTATAATTTCTGACATAAAACTACCCTGTTCACTCCAAGTCTGCTGTTTTGTTGGATATCTGCAGTAGTGAGAAAGTTCAGAGGAGGTTACTGGATTGTTTGGTTGAGTTCTTGTGGTTGAGGGGGTTGTTCAGAGGGTTTTAGAAGAAGTACAGAATCTGCATTTCCATACAAATAAGTTTGAGTGGCTTTGGGAGGAAAAAAAAGACAAGGGAAAGCTTTCTGGAATTAGGGCATAGTCTTCTGTTACTAAGATTATCTAAGTAGCTGTGTCATGCAATGCCTTTTGCAAGCTATTGTGCCTCCTGAAAGGTAAAAGTTATGGGGAGGTTTGGTTTGATTGGTTTTTTTTTGTTTGTTTGGTTTTTTTGCTTGTTGTTTTTGTTTGGTTGTTTTTTTTTGTTTGATTTGGGTTTTTTTGTCCCTGATACCTTTCCCAAAGGGTGTTTCAAAATGTCCCCCTTGGGGTTTTAGCTGTCTGGGTCGAACGCCGAATTTATTCATGACCTGTTGTTGAGGTAACTACACTTAGCTTACCTCTCTCTTCTTACGAAATACAAGCTCAGGTCTTCATTTTAAGACAAGCAGTTTTATAGGATTATTCTGATTGGTTTTTTTTCCCCCATCTCTTGATTCATCTAGCTTGAATTTGCCTTCAATGAAAGTGTGAAGCTAGAATTGTGCTCAGTATTTCAAAGGGGAGGCTTGCCAAAGCCCTGTGTGAATAATATTTTCCTCTTTCCAGGAAATGCCTTGTTCTAGCTTTTGGTACAGAAGGGCTAGCAAGGGCAAGTTTGTTTTTTTTCCTAACAATGCCTGTTATATCTGTTCTACGTCCTGAAAGTTGGCAAGGGGTAAGAGAGGCTTAATGTCTCTGAAACTCTGCCAGATTTAAATTTTAGAGGTGTATTCCCTTCATCTAAATCGGCTGTAGGATTTATTTCATTTAGAGTAATTCAGTTGGTTTATTGTACAGTTACACGTTGAATAGCTACTCAGTTTGCAGTATCAGATCAGATTGGACTTGATGCCCTGTTTTATCAAACCTAACATTCTGCTGTTGTCAGGTGTTTCTACTGCAAGCCTCTAACTGTAAATATTTGAATGGAGAGTGATTGGGTTTTTGTGGTTGCTTGGGAAAGTAGATCAAAAATGCCAGGTCTTTGTTTGGGGTCTTCTATGAATTTAAGGGAGTAGTGCTTAATCAGCTCTGGTTATTCAGTTAATTCTAACATAGCAAATACTGTTGCCAAAACCAGGAATCTAACTTTCATGCACAGAAGCAGAGCCACTCTGGGGGAATCCTTCCCTCCTGCCTCTGTGGTCCCACTTCTTTTAAAGAACCACCACTGAGTAGATAGAATTTGGGTGTGTAGGATGGCAGCAAAACCCAAAGGCATAATTACAGATGTGTGAGATTTTGTTTGTTTTTAGTTGGTGAGAAAACGAATCTGTGTACTAAACAATGATGTGTTGATAGATGCAGAATTTTATAAATACTTTTAATTTTAGGCACCCAGCAGCTTGCTTGAGGCATTGGAACAGCATTTGGCTTCTGTGGAGGGAAAGAAAACAAAGGAAGTCTCTGCTGCCAGCAGGTGAGCACCCAATGAATTACAGCAATGCCTGTACTTAAGATTTGTCATTGTCATTCTAACAGTTTCCAGGATTCAGTCATGTGGTGTTCTTGAATTTAATTCACTTCTGAATGTATCTTCCTAGAAATATAAATGAAGCATCTAGTGAGTAATAGTCTGATAGCTTAGCCACATTTGAAATGTAGGTATGTCTGCCTGTGTCTCAGGCAGGCTTCTGATTATGCTGTAATAAACCACTGAGCTGAGACCTTATTCTTTTTAGCTTTTACTTTTTTAAAATCCTTTGACTTGTAACATTTATAAAGTTTTTGATACTCTTCTTACCCAAGATAGGATGGTATTTATCTGAATTGTTATTATTTATCTCTATATATTCATGGTCTACCTCTCAGACCATGAATTTATCTTAACCTTCTCATAAAAGTTCTTCACTCCCTCCTCAGAACAGCCAAATTAGCTTAGATGTGTGGTGTGAAAGAAATTGTGTTACTCTTTCTGTCAAGTACAGCATCAGTAAGTATGAAAATACTTCTGACTGAATAATGAGAGATCTCTTTTGGCACAGACATTCTCCCACAGAAACTTGGTAAATATTGATCAGTGTATCAGGCTGAGATACGTTCCCAATTTGCTGTCTTTCTCCTCAGATTTTTTTTTTTCAAGAATCTAAGGATTCACTGCCACAATACTCTGTTCATATGTATAATAAATAGGCAATAACTGCTGTGCTTTCTTTGCTGTTACATTGTGTACAAACAAGTTTTCCATGCCTCTGCCATTTGAATAACATTCCAGTTTAGTCTAGATAGCAGACTTTCTCTTTAAAGTTATGTTCCACATTTTCCAGCTCCTACCTGCTGAAACTCGAGGGAGTAACTCTGTACTCTTGCCTCTTTATTGGGGTATCTGCTCTTATGTACCAGAGAGTAAGGGAAGAAGTGGCTGGGCAGGAGGATGACACATGACTAGATAAGGCACTTGATGATTAATCTGTAAGTGATGTATAGCCGACTGTGCGTTTTATTTAATAACATTTTTTAAATTACTGCTCTTTTTAGAGCCAGTGCCCTATCCAGTGCTGTTTCCACACTTGCCAATACAGGAATGTCATTCAGCCGGATGGATGAGAAAGAAAAGCAGCAGGCATTGGAGGAGGAACAAGTTAGACTGCAGGCACTTAAGGTAGGATGTTTTTAACAAGTTTTGTATTCCAAGATTTTTTGTAACTGGATAAAATAGTGTATGGTGAGGAAGCTTGCAAGGTCGCTTGGTGTTTTCTATGAGGAATGTGAGCTGTGTAAAACATACACCCTTGCTTTGACCCATGCTGTAAAATTGCAGTGGACATACCTAGAAGTAGTGAGGGATGTAAACCTGAAATCAGTATCAACAAGGTTGTTATGTTGCTGCCTTATTATTTGATTGCACAATGTCACACTGATTTCTGAACGTCTGAATTAAACCACGAAGAGACTCATGAAGTAGGGAGATGGACCTTCCTGAACAAAGGTCTATTGAGCTGTTTCTCTGAGTGACTGTGGAGGGAGCCTGGAATGTGTAGCTTGACTAGAAGTGATTTACTTCTAGGCAGTTTTGGATTTAAAAATAATTGCTTAAAACATCAAGTCTCACCTTGATTTTTACATGCTTTGTGAAAACAAATACTCTTATCTCTAATTTCAATTATTTTTCTGGTTTTAGGACTTCACAGAAGAAAAAGTGTTTTATTTATTAAGATAATAATTAAAATTTTCTTCTTGGAAAAGGTCTCCAGGTCTGAAATGTTAATAAATTAGTAAGACTAAAGTGCCAACTGTCTCACTCCTCTTTCAGGAGCAGCGATTAAGAGAAATCTCTGTAGTATCAAATTCCACTTCCACATCAGCATCCCCAAGCACTTTATCAGGAAAAAGTGTGAATACCACTGTAGCTGTTGACCTCTTTGCTGCACCGGCACCCACAACAAATAGGTGAGAGATACTTTGCTTTCCAAAAGAAACAGAAATTACTGCACTGACCTGTAGCTCCACAATCAACTGCAAAATTGTGATCCTAGTTACCTCTCAGGTGCCTTTTGTTCATGTTTTCTTGGTGTACCCACAGGGATTTTGTCAGTAAGTGCTTAATTACTAGTTTGTTGTATCACTGTTGTTGATGGGCTGCTAGCAAAGAAGAGAAAATGAGATTGGTATGAGTGTTCATAAAAGCAAGAATACAATGCCTGTTATATCTTCATGTTTCTCTCTCTCTCATTTCTTATTCAGCATGCCCAACCTTTCTAGTGATCTTTTTGATCTTCAGCCTGCATTTGTTCCAACTGTGCAAAGTACTCCAGCTATATCAACATCAGCAAGCAGTGCTTGGGGAGGTGAGCTCATACCTTGATTTGACTGTCTGCATGATAAGGGAGTTCTTAGAATACAAGGTTCATACTTAATAGAATCTGCATCTTAAACCTTAACTATTTCGCATCCAAACATTCATAACAAAATATGAAGTGAATAATCTGAAAATTCTGACAAACTTTCTTAATACATAGCATTTGTATTGATGGAACAAAGGAGCAGAACTGTTCAATAAAGGGGACAGGGAGAAGAAATGTAACTAAAGATCAAAGCTGAAAAATACTGGGAAATAAAACCTAGGCAGGTGTAACTGAAAAGATCCTGGACTAGTATTTCCATTTAATTAAGCAATATTAAATATACTTGTCATTTAAAAGGTGTTGGTAACTTCAGAGTTCTTGTAAAAAAGCTGTGGACTCCAATTTCTTCACCCATCCTTATAAAGAACGGTCAGGTTAGATGTCAAAGAAATGGCTTAAATGCCAAAAGAAGGCAATGTTAACACCATGGTAAATATTAGTATTTTAACAGGTGAAATTGATATTCTTATATGCTATTTAAAAGGTAGATTATTGAAGCCAAAAATGTAGTATCTAACTTCTTTGATATATGTTGTCATTCTCCCCCTCCTACCCAATGTCAATACTAAAATTATTTTCCCTAATTAGAGAGCTGTTAGGATTTTCATCTGAAACTAAAAATTTGTATCTAAATGGACTGATCATTAGGTGGAATATTTACAATTTGACTTTGTCTAGAGATTCTCATATTCAATCATTTCAGTCTGTTTTTCTTTTCCATTATTTGTGCTCTGTATTCTTTCCTTCACTTCTGCATCTGAAAGGTCCTTTCTCGTCTTCAAATGGTTGTGTTGGTTCTCCACCTCATCTGGACATCTTTGACATGAAGCCAGTTGAAGAAGCTGTAAAATCTGCCACCCCTTTCATCAATTCTTCTTTTTCCTCCAAACAAACAGTGGAACTGTTTAGTGGTAAAAAAAACAAACCCATGTAATTTATTTGCAACTGGAGATGCTAATGCTAATAATGTCGGCCGTGGGATCTTTTTGTGGTCTTGGCCAATCTTGCTTTTTTATTAACAAGTAAAAATGGTGCATTAATTCCAGGTGTAGTAAATTATATGTTTCCTTAAACATTTATTTCTATGGTTGAAATAAATTATTTTTTTCTGCTTGCCCAGTCTAGACATCCTAAGATTTGCAGCTGAAATCTGCTGATTTCTTTCAAACTGCAGCCTCCTTTCTATTTTGTATTGGGGAATGCAGGAGTTACTTGGCTTTTCAAATCTGTAAAATAAAAAAAAACTTTTTATAATAGTAAAAGTTCCTAATTTTTAACTGCAGACTTAATTGTTGCATTCTCTCTTCCTTTTTTCTCTTTAAAACTGATCTTCTTTTCTTCTCTCTTTTTGCAAAGATGACTTTAGTGGTCATAAACCAACATATGCTTCTGTGTATCATCCTGTGACTGTTGATGGTAATTTGATTTTTTGTTGTTGTTTTTTAGAACTTTCTGGTTTCACTTGAATGAGTGATATCACTTCATGGGTGTATTTCATTACTCAACTTTTTTTTCAGGTTTTCCTCTTCACTCAGCTCCTCCAAGTACCACCTCTTCAACAATTAATGTGGACTTTGATGCTGTTTTTGGAGGAAAATCTACAGCACCAGAGTACAGGACTGCAAGTGGTAAAAGCTGCTTTATGACTAATTGATACCTTGCAGGCAAAAGTTGCTTAACAATTTAGCATAATTGCTATTGCAGTTGAAAATTTAATAACTTAATATATTTGCAAGGTGATTATGGGCTGATAAGAGGCAATCAGTTCAGTTGTAGTTATTTACTTTAAAATTAGCTTTAACTGATTTAATTCTCTGTGTAATAACTGTTTCCTCTCTCTCTGGGGGAACAAACTTTGAACGTGGCCCACTGGCTGTCTCCTAACGGGTAAGCTCATGTTCATTTGTCTTCTGTGCTTTCTCTTGATACATGCACAGCACTTGCAGAAGTGCAGAACTGGTTGTGTGTGTTTCTTGAAGAATATCTGAGTTAGTCTCTCTTCTGTATAGCAAAATACTGTTGAAGTACAGTTAAAGGTTCTTTTAGATTAGTAGATACGATATAGTATTCCCTAAAAAATAAGAAGTTAAACTATGCTTCTATCTAAGTCTTAAATACTTTCATCATGCTGAACCTTCACATATAAATACTCAAATTAGTGTTCTATAAAGAAAATACCTCCCTGGCCTTTGGATTTCATGTATTAAATGCAATGTAACCATTTTGTTAACAGTTGCTTTTTTTTTTTCTTTGTTTAGGTTTTAACTTTCTAGATGATGTATTGCAACCCACAGTACCACCACAAAGTCAAAGATCCACTGTAGCCAGCCAGCAAAGTGGAAAAATTTTGGCAAATGACCTCGATTCGTCACTTGCTAATCTAGTAGGAAGTAAGTGTGAAATTTTTAAAATTAACTTTTACTTTGTTACTGAATGCAAAACAAGCTTTTTTTCTCTCCCAAATTAAAATGCTTAAGGATTTTGTCTGTTTCTTTTCCCCCACAGATCTTGGCTTTGGAGGAACTCCATCCAAAAAGTAAGTGCATATATGTACTTAGAATAGTCTCACATGACTATCTGTTAGTCCCTGGCACTAACATGGCAAGAATCTCAATTCTTGAAATAATCTGAAATAACTGAGAAGTGCATTGGAACAAGGTGTTTGTGGTCAGTCACCATAACATGGCCAACATTAACTTCTGAAGTAGCTCACTTTATTTAGTTCTGCAATTGCTGTATTTTTATTGAAGTATTTCTATTTTCATGAAACACTATAAAAAGTTACATCAAACTCCAGTTAATCATTATATGCACACTGCAGTACTGATAGTTCACTTTAACACAAACAGAACCCCCAGAGTTCACACTTACTGGAGAAGAGATACATAAGTAATTACTGAAATTCTGAGTGTTTCTCCATAGATTTCAGCTGTGTGTATGCATTAAGGCATTTCTGGGGCTCCTGTTATGTAGTTTTACTCTAACTGTTGCCTCTCCATGAAAACTAACACCATGGTTTCATTTTAGATCAGATATGCAGTGGTCTCAGCCTACTGAGAAAAAACTTACTGGTGGAACAAACTGGCAAGCAAAAACAAGCACATCAACCACGTGGAACCCGACTCCCTTACCCACTATTCCACACATGGTAACTTCTGTACTGTGAAATCACACTTCATTCTAGCAAATGCCGCTTCTCTGCTTGAGTTAATTTATAAAGAACAGCAAAGGCATTTGATACAAGACTGGGGGTAGCAGGAAATGCTTATAGGATCATACTGAATGAGGTAGAGATTTTAGCATGCTTTATTTCCCCTCACAGAAAAACTTGTCCATTAAGGACTTGCATCTCAAGTGAAAGGCTGATTACCTGTCTCAGTTCATAAATTCTTTTGGGATTGAAACAAATGATCCCAGTCCAGAAAATTCCTGATGTGCATGTTTGAGATGCTCCCACTCTCCCTCCCACACACATGTGCACACAAACATCCACCTTTAAGAATCTAGAGAATGTGTTTTAAGGGCAAAACTGCTGTTCCTTCCAGTCTTTGCTCCTTTTTCAGTTTTATCATGAAACATTGCTGCAACCCCTGCAAGACACCTTAATAATGAGGTCAAACAGAACTTCAGACTTTTGATAATGAACAGGAACTTCATATTTTTAACACAGTATAAAATGTTAAGTGTGTCTTTTATAGTTACTTAAATGAAGAATTTTCATTTCTAGGAGGGATATTTGTAGGCAACTGACTTCTCTATGCTTTTAAAAGAGATTTTTCAAGTGTGTTGTATTCATAATATATTCATAGAAATACGAGTCACTTCTAAAATATAGCTGTCTTAGAGGGAAGTAGATGTTCATCTCAGTTACATAAACAACCAGAGTAATTACCACATTTGCTGTGAATTTTGGTCTGCTATCTGACTTAATTTTGCAATAAGCATAGTTTTGCCTCTAATGCTTCTTTTCCTTGTCTTACATGACTGTGCTCATTCAGAATTAGAAGAGTTGAATACAGTATTAAATCTAGTACTTGACTCAAAAATGGGACTAAAAATTTTGATGAAATGGCACAGTTGTAATGCACATATATGTGAGATTTTTTGAGACCATGCAATCTCTTTATCCCCTCTAGGTGTTCTAGAACGTGTTGTTAGAGTGCTGATGCATTTTTACTTCGGGAACATAGAGGGTACCTTAGTGCCCGTTGATCACTGTGGATTTTAAACTAATGTGTTTGTCAGGTCTAAGCATTTGACTGTTTTATGCCAGGTGTCTGGTCATGCATTTTCCTGGAACTCCCAACAATTACTGATATGAAGATCAAGCTCAGCTATGAGCCTCTTTAAAATCTGTGCCCCAGAACTGCAAAGGTCTCAGTGCCCTGGGTTGCCTCTGTCATTCAGAACTAACCCTCCAATTAATGTACCACTGCATCCTATCCCATGAACAAGTGTTTCATCCAGCACTTGGTTTGCAGTGTAATTAGCACTGCTTAACTAAGCATAGCCTTATGAAGCACATGCATCATCATGCCTGTGAACATAACCTGATATAAGGCTTTAAAATGCTCTTCCTTTTCCTTTTTTCACATTGTGATATGTGCTGCCATCACATGTCAGTATGTGGGCGGCCTTGACCTGACTGAACGTCTGTCGCTATTCACTTCTTAAGCCGAACGGTCACTGGCTTTCTTGGCTTTTGTTTTTTCTATGCCCTTCTCTAAGGAAGGAAGAAGGAGCATTGCATGCCATGCCCTCTAAAAGCTTCTGACACACGTGTTTGTGCAAGCAATATGCTCAAATCTGGCTAGGTGTTGATGCCTGTTTCTGGTCTTAGGAAATAAAGGCTCAGACACGGTTAGAGGGTTGGGGGTCGTTTCCCTCGGTATTTTAATGGGATCCCATTCCATGGCTTCTGCTGTGCCGGTAGAATGCGTCGCAAAAGCCCCGTCCCCCCAGTCGAGTGTACAATTAAAGACTCTACACATTAGCATATCTACCAGGAGGGCCCAATAAGGGGCCTGGGTGGGCTCACTTCTAGTTTACAAAATCTGTCCTACTAGGAGACCTTGAGGCCCCACAAAAACAGAGTGTTTGGTCTTCTAACTCTACGCAGTTTTAGGGGTGTTTGGTCTGGCCTACTAAACACCATGAAACCGGGCTAAACTATCACCTAAAACATCACAAGTATGCATGCTAATACTTGTGAATGTAGGGAACAGTGTAAGAAGTATTCAGAAGAAAAGCAGAAAAATCCTTCAGGCATCAGTGTAGTAAAATTTCTAATTTTGCTGTAAGTTGCACTAGTGGTAACTTTCTAAGCATAATAACTGTCCTTGCACTTTTTTTCCTCACACTTTAATTGTTTTAATAAATGAGCATAACTACAAACTTTTATGGTACTGGAGTTGAATCCATCCCTTAGTTAGAATTTCTAGCATGAATACCTATTAAATAATTTTCTATCTTATCCTTTTGCTATGCCAGAATGGAGTACACTATCCTGGATATGTAAGTCAACTTCTTGTAAATACATTGGTTATTTTAAGTACTGAAAAATGTGATTTTCAAAGTTTTATATATATTACTAAGTATGTATGAGTTTCTCTAAAATTTAAAATTTTCTTGATTTAAAGGTACCTGCTCCTATCACATACCCATTGACCACACCTCAAGTGCCTGTATATGGAATGGTAAGAAATGTGATTTGTTTTGTACTCCTGAAAATTGAGTAGTCTCTACCTGTGGGTTTCATGTCGTAAATTATGATGTTCAAATCATCCTGCAACTAAATATATTGGCAATAGTGTGTGAAATCTGGTATGTTTCTCACACTGCATTGAAAGAGATGACTCTGAGGTTTATATAGTGGCGTTTTTTAAAAGCTTTGACTTTATTCTGTGTGTATGTTTATATGTTTCTTTTCTACTATACTTAAAGTGCAAAAATAAGTAGTGGAAGTACTTCTTGTGGAAGTAGTTTGAATTTTATATATTTGTTTTGTGGGGTTTTTGTTTTTCTCACAGGTACCTCCTCAGGTTGGAGCTGCTCCTTTGATGGCACCCCAGTCAATGATGTATACACAGCCTGGTCTAAGGCCAACAAATCCTTTTGCACCTGTTTCTGAAACTCAGGTGAACAGTGCTCTTTAATCTTGTTGACATAGAAACTTCAGCCTTGGTAAACACAACCAAATGCTTCATGAAAGGCTGCTGGTGTATTTCTGCATGTGAAAGTGAGAGGTTCCTTAGTCATGGGCAGCAGCTTTTGCTGGTAAGGAGACAAATTCAGATGATGGAATTGCAGGAAGCAAGGAAGAGTAAAAATTAGATTTGTACATCTCACTGTTTCAATATTAAATAAACAGGATGGGTGAAGGTATGTGGGTTTTAGTGTCTCTATGACATTAGCTGGATACTTCGTTTAGTCATGCTGACCACAACAGTGTTGGAAGCTTCCTGAAGGATTAGGTGATGCGGGAGTGAAGAAGGCATGGACAAGAGATCATTAACACTGGAGAAACTGTCCTCCTGTCATCCAAACACATAGGTCTTAATATTCTTTGGGGGTTTTTTAAAGTGCCAAGTCTATAGACTTAACTTAGAAGTAACAAGGCAGTCAAGCAGATTCTTTACTCTAAAACACTGGGACACCATTTGTTATGTAAGCGGCATTAATGTGTGATCTTTGTTTCACAGATACAGTTTATGTAGAGCCACCAAAGCAACATGATGTGAGAACAACCAAATACTGGTAAAAAAATGAAAAGACTGAATTTCAATCTTTCCATGGTGTATTCCTGAACAGGGCAACTGTTTATTCCCTGTATAATACAATATTATTTTGAACTGCAATGCTTTAGAGATTCTTGTTTATAACAGTCACTGCAGTGTGAAGTCATGTTTGTTCCCTGATTTTTTTTTTTTAACTGCTCAGCAGAAAACTGTGTTTTTATTGAGGTTGATTCAGAAGGTGCAAGCTGGATTATCCTGTTCAAAATCAAGGAGAAGGTTACATGGTTGCTCTGCAACCTTAATCATTAGTGGATTACTTTAGGAATTGACTGAGAGTGTCAAAGCTATTTATTTTATCCATAAATTCTGTGGCTGTTGTAACCAAGACACAATACAAATCAAGTTGAGCAATAAAATTTTTATGTGCTCTAATAAACTCTGATAAAGCAATGCTTACATTATTATAAGGCAAATATTGTGTGAAATCAGACAGCTTTTTCACATTAGAATAGCTTATAGTAATTTGCAAACTTTATAATGTGAGTTTGAAATGCTGTGAATCAACAAGACACATATTACATAGATAGATATAGTAAAAATAATAAATTGCTCCACTGGTATGTCAGTATTACAGGGCTAAGTAAAAAGAGCCAGCAGCTGCAAGGCTGCAAGTCTGTGATGGAGTAGGGGAAATGAGTGTTTCAGAACAGTTCACTTGCCTCCAGCAGGTGCCAGCAGCTGCACTTCCATGGGTCCCTTCTCTGCAGGTGGCACCTCCCACCATGAGCTCGGGAAGAGCAGCCCTGGGAGCCGGTGTCTATGGGTGCCCCAAGTGCAGCACAGGGAGCAGTCTGAGAGTCTTGTTGATAAGTGCAGTAGAGGCAAGAGAGCCAATTCTACTTTCTGAAGTCCATTAGGTCAAAAGACTCAAACCTCATCATGCTGACACTCGTGAACTGGCAACTATTTTGAAATTATCCAGTTGTAGAGAATAGCTTGTGCTTCTTTTTTGAAATGAGAACCTAGTTGTAAACCATATAAAAATAATTATTTTTAAATGTGTAAATATGTGTAAACTTTTAGATAATTGTTTCTTTGATGCTGCAGTAATCTTTTTCTTCTGTAGTAATTTCAAAGTAAAAATGCTACATTAAGAAATCTGGACTCTTTTTGAGAGGAAAATCTTTAAAATCAACTAATTTATGAAGTATTGCTGTTCACAGTGGGTCAAATGTGTACAGACTTCTGGAACATATTTTGTACTTAAGAATCTTCCTCCAGAACTGAAATTGGCTATGAAAATGCCTTATCTTGTATTTTTCACTGTCTGACAAAAAGTGATAGCATTAAAAAAACCCAATAGTTATAATTAAGTAGAAAGAAGTGGGAACAACCTTTCCTCCAGAAGTTTTGTGGCAAAATGCAATGAAAAGCTCTCCTGTAAAATTATTTCTAATAATGATTTATATTAAAGCTGAGTTTTCTATTGTTACAATAAATAGACCCCCAGTGTAGTACGTCTTTTATCCTTTGGAGAGTCTGTAATTGCAGAAATATCTCTGACTCTCACCATAAATGCAGATAGGCCTGAGAATCTTGTCAAACTCTCCTGTAGAGAACTTCTAAATTAAGCATGTTCCTCAGAGTCAGAACAACCCTTCTATTTTTCCAAATGCTTAATTCTGTCCAAAGAGTGCAAAAGTAGTATTTCTTAACCCTATGGTAAATATTTTGCCAAATGAATCAATACAAAAGAAACAAAATAAAACTCGTCTCCCCAACCCTTGAAATCTGTAACTGCTAATTTCCTGGAAAACAAAACCTTGGAGAAATTTAGAACTCAGTGTTCCTTGATATGTATTGATTTTGCAAGAATCTGGACCAGTATATGGCTGTTTAATGTTTAACTTTGAATTACAAAGGGCTTCAAGCTTTAATCCACCTTTATTGGGTTGAACAATTGTACAGTTTTAAGCCAATGAGTTCTTCAGTGCCTGTAGTTGCCCTCCACATGATGAGGGAATAGATGCGATTTAGAATGGGTCGTTGTATTGAGGGGACTGTTTATTTAAGAAATAGTGAATTCCATAGATTCATTCAGCAATCAAAAGTCTTGTGTTCAAATTAGGTCAGTCCATGTAGTTACAAATGTCTGGGCATTAATGGCAGAAGTGAGGGTGCTACAAGCAGGCAGTTCCTAGCACTGTAGGCTGTTAGGTCTCTTTCTTCTACTGAGTTGTGTAAGTAATAATGCATTATTTTAATAAAATATGCAAATAAATGCCTGGCAAGCAGTATATATTTGTTATAACTTTATTTCAGAGCATTCTGAATATCTGGAATATACCTGGCTCAGAAATGGATTTAGTACTGGATAATAGCTTGCACTACTTCTGATTTGCTCTGGATCTTTTAATGGTTCTTTTGGTCTGCTTTCTTGTAGCAAAGCTGTCTGATACCAACTTATTAGTATTAAAAAAGGAGAAACAGCCACAAAGTATGTTTTAAAAACTTTATAACCTACCTTCTTTTGATGCTTTGAAACACAGCTTTCAGCTTGATCCTTGTGAAGCAAAGATGGCTTTGCACCTTCTCTCTGCACAGGAGTGCACAGGACTGGGTTTTGCCCACCTATACCTTGTGCATGTATTGGAACACGTAAAATGGCAGAGTGTGTGTTTAAATAACATACATGAGAAGTGAAAACCAAGGACTTAGGATGCTGCCAAGGCTTTTATGGCTCAGAACTTATTCTCCACAAAAACCCCCACTTTGAACACCAGGGTTGTTCTTGAGGGTGACTGTACAAGCCCACAGGAGCTGCAAACAGTAGTTGTGATGAGTGAAGAGAGATGTATATAAAAGTGACTTTCCTTCCGACTCATTGGATCAGAATCACGTTCTGAATTCTTCCGGAAGCTGATTACTAAGATGTCTCTCCATGTTTGTCTGAACACGGAGGAAGGCTTTGATGTGTGCTGTACGCTTTGCATTATTTTATTTTAGTGGGTCACTTGAGCCTCACTCTTGGGACTTGGTGCTGCTACAGGCAGGCTATCGTGGAATACGCCATAGGATGACTTCTGAGGGACTTTGGATTGTGTGAGGCCTCTTGGACTTGAACGTGTACCTCTAAATAAACTGGGGTTTTCTAATGTTTTCTAGATATAGTTTGACTTTGCCTCCAAGAAGTTACTGGTTTGTTTTTTTTTTTTAATAAATTTTGGACATGTGTACTAGAAAAATCTCAGTTCTGTGCACATAGTGGAGGAATATTTGTAGGTAAAATAACAAACGGACTTTTGATAAGAAAAAACCAAAACCAACAGCAAAAACCACACATACGAAAGTAACAACAACAGAACTTCTGACTACAAGATTGAATACAGGGTGTATCTATCCCCAGCTGGATTTTTTGATGTGTGGCAGGGACAGGGGGTTACAATTAGAATAGAATGCACTGTGGATCGGTGCTTAATTTGTACATAAAAAGGAAAACTTTGTTTGGGGTAGTTTGTATTGTAAGGATAACATCTAAAGGCACTGTATCAGTCATTTATTTCCATTTAAAAGATTATATTTTTGAGCAATGGAAACTGTACATGTTATCATTTATACATTACTGATAGCTAGGAATATAGAAAACCTGTTGCTATGACTCTGAAGATGTATCTGACTTGTCATTGATCTGTACATCGCTGCATCACTACTTCATGCAGATTCTCATGACCATTTATTTAAAGAGATTGTAGTAACTGGTACAGTTACAACAGGAATTGTAATGTCAAATCTTTCAGTATATCTCAGATGTGTATCCTTGTGATTGAGCTTAATCCTTTACCAAATGTTTGGCTGGAATTTCATCTTGGAGCAATGACAAAATAGGTGCTGGAACAGATTTCCCTCACCCCAACCCACAATTTATTTATTTAATAGGTCTTGTTTTGTATGTTATGTTTTCCCCCATAACAGGTTTGTGCCTTTTATTGGATATTTATTTAAAAGGAGCTATGATAATTTAGGTTGCTTTTTTTCAGATGTATTCTTGTACAGCTGTTCCTTTATGTGAGTTCCTTCATTTTATAAGAATACAGAATGTGTGGAAAATATACTAGCCACAAACTGGAAAAAAAATCTAAGGGTTTATGTTCTATGAATAATTTTTTTAAAAAGAAGCCTAAGCACAAGACTGGCTGTGTTGATATTTTAATTGTGGAACTTCACAATTTGTTAATACGCAAATTGTTCATTTTTTTAAAAAATTGCTCATATCCAATTATTTGATGAAACAAGTTTTGGAAAAAAATAAACTTTGGCATATGCAATGTGTGTGTATGTGATCATTTTTTGTGTTCTCAGGCTTAAGGCTTTCTACAATGCAGCTGTTTCATGGCTGAATTAGGGTGCTTGATTGGGGTGTTCCTCTGTGTTTACACTGGAGAAGGCTCCAGAGAGACTGAGTTTTGGATTCATTCCCCAGCCATCATCATTCCAGCAGTGTGGAGGGCCTGGAACTGTGGCTGCTGGAGGTGCTCCTTGTTTCTACATCGGAGAATTCTCTTGATGTTCGGTCACACTGCCGTGTCAGTGCTGCAGCAGCAGCAGCGGGCTGTGGGCTCCGGGGCTCGGGGAGGCGCTGATTCCCTGAGCGGCCTGCAAGGGACGGGCCGAGGAGCGGGGAGACGCTGATGCGTGTAAACACCGGGCAAGCATTCTTGGTGATCCTTTAGAGATGTCTGCTGGAAATTGTTAAAGGCATTGCTCCTGTTCGCTCTCCTGCCTCGTCATCCACGCTGTGGGAAAGGCAGAGCAGCTGCGTTTAGAAACAAGGCGGCTTCCTCCGCGGGCAGAAGCAGAGGATAGGATAAGTGACATCCCTTTCTCGTCCTTCCCGCCCATCTTGGCACGGCCCCCCTCCCCAGGACGGGGCAAGCACGGCACTCGCAGCTGCTGCCGCCGCACGCCGCGCCCGTGCCGGAGCCTTCGCCTTCCCCTTCCCCTTCCCCTCCCCCTTCCCCTTCCTCACCCTCAGTGCCCGGGGGGGGCGGGCTGACACCGCCCCGCCCCGCGTGCCGCCCGGCGCCGACGTGATGACGCACGGCCCCGGCGTGGTGGCGCACGCCGCGCATGCACCGTCCGTTCCCAAATGGCGGCGGCCGGAGGCAGCGAGGCGGCGGCAGGCACAGGCGGGAGGCGCGGCCCGCTCGGCATCCCTGAGGCGGCGTTCGTGGTGAGCGGGGCCGGCGAGTGCGGCTGGGCAAGCCCGAGTTGGTGTTCCTGGAGAACGGGTCCGGGGAGTGGGGCTCGGCATCCCCGAGGCGGGGTTCATGGGGAGTGGGGCCGAGGAGTGGGGGCTGTGCTCCGCCAGCCGGGCCGGGCCCTGTGAGGCCGCTCCTCGGCGGGGTCGCGGGCGGGCGGTACCCGAGGCGCACGGATGGCGGAGGCCCTTCACGGCCTCGGTCCTGGGGCCCTTTGGTGGGTGGCTTGGCCTGTTTCGATTCTGAGCTGGCGTTACTGGGCGTTATGCACCTCTGCAGAAGCTCAGCTCCCGCGTGAAGCGGTACCGCGTTACTGCGCTGCCAGAGCCGGGGCAGTGAGCAGCGTGTTGGGAGAGCCCTCCTGGCACACGCCGCACGGGGCACGCCTTGCCGCTCCTGCTACACGGATAAACGTGCTCCAAGCACCTTCCCATAAATCTTCCTCTCTTAATCAAGTTTAACACTGCTGAGAAGATTCACTTTTCAGAAGCGCCCATGTGTTCTTGAAAATCAGTAAATGTGTATCTTCTGGAAAACAGGCCGAACTTGTTTATCCAAAAACTGATGTACCGAGCGTTTGATGATTCTGTTGAGTGGTTGGAAAGCAGGAATCAGTGACTTAATCTCACAGTCATCTGTTGTTCAGTTTCAGCAATGAGCTCACTCTTGGTACACGGTCTTGATTGCTGTTTTATTTCCTTTGATTAATAACTTGATCAGAGTGGCTGTACCTGGCTGCCTTGGTGATCTCAGGAGGTGTTGGATGTCTGCCCCATCTGGTATAACTGCTTTTATAGAAATAAATTGGTTTGACTTGCTTTTTGTTGTTTCTAGATGTAGTGCTTGCACTAGTGATGTGTCTTGTCTGGGCATAGGGCCTGACCAGACAGGTACAGTGCATTTACCTTCAGTGATCCAGTTCCTCCTTTTCCTTTAGGGGTTTTTAACAATAATTAGGATCTGGCAAATCCCTCCTGGGCTGGAAAGCCATTGCTGCTTCCAGCTAACTTCCTTCCATGCCTTGGGAAGAGCCATGTCTTCAGTTGCCTTGTGAGACCTCACTGATCCTGACAGAGGAGAACTTGTGGTCTGTGCTGACTCTGCAGTGCAGGTGGCCGCCCTGGCAGGAAGCAGGACATAACCAACCTCAGCAAACACTTGAAGGGCATCTGGCACATCACTCATTCCATGCTGGTGGCTGCCTTCGTAGCTGCTGTGTTTGGTTCCATGGAGTTTCCTTTCAATGCCTGTGTCTGAAGTATCTTGTGTGCTGTTCCACACAGCTCCCAGAGTTCTGGGGCTGTGCCTTAGTCCTGGACTTCTCTTTAGTTCTTCATAACCTTATGGATCTTCATAACCTCTGGATCTAAACATCTTGGAAGCTTCCTAATTCCCAGTTTTGAGAGGTGCTCTGATCAAATACAAGTGTGTCTGCAGAAAAGATCCTCAATGGTGATCATAGAGCACTTGGATGTAGATATTAAGAGACCTTCTTTTATTCAAAATAAGCCTATGCTGAGAAGTTATGGTATTCTGCTCTGCAGAGTGAAAATACTGCTGTCTTGAAGGTAGGATTTACTAGGCCTTTTTTATTTCAGAAAATAGGTTTCTATTTGAAAAACATTTAATGACTTGCTGATCTCTTGCTTGGCATTCCCCCCCCCGCCCCCATGCTGCATGGACAGCCTTACTGTGAATCTTGTCTTCCGAGATGTTCTCTGTAAGCATCTTGGTTCAGTAGGGGCTCTTCACACAATTTATGGCTGATGTCTTCTCTGAGCCAGTTCCTCTGTAAACTTGTCCCTCTCCAGGTTTCAAGTGATGTTAAGCACTCAGAGTAAGTAAAGACACAGGGTTTTACTGGATAACAAACTCTCCAAATAGAACTGTCAGCTGCGGTGGTTTTGAGCTGCTGCCCAGACGTTTCCAAGTAAAATGCCTTCTTTGTTCTGCCTTCTTCAGCAGGTGTGAGGATGCAGGTCTGCAAACACGTGTCTCTGGTCATGTTCTCTGCACATGCCCCCAGGTGATGAAGCTCTCTGCAGAGTGAGTGCCTGCAGCTCTTTATTTGGGTCATCACTCAGAAGAGAACCGTAGGGACACGTGGGAATGCGCTATCCTGCTGCATTTCAGGGCTTCTACAGAACATTCCTCTGCCTTGGCTTGAAGTTTGCAAAATGGTGCTTTGCCAGTGAATTTTCTTCCTAAAAAGATAGAGATGAGTTTTGGCAGGTCCTTGCAGAACCTGTAAGGTGATTCTGCAGTGGAGGTGCTGTGGAATACACATAAAGTGGGGATTCTAAGGCTTTGATAGCCAGCTGTGCCTCAGAGCTGTTCTGGTCAAGCTTAAAGAAGTGACTGTGCCTCAGCCTTGCAGATGAGGAGGTGGGACAAGAGCCTCACCAGTAGGCTTGGAAGCCCCATCTGGAAAACCTTGGGGGTAAATCTGAGCTCATCTTGAACTGGGACATTATGAAGTGGAAGATCACTAGTATATAGGGGGCCTGGATTTACTTCTGGATTCTCTTCTCAGCATCTTTGGACATGTCCTGTCCCTGTGCACAGACAGACGGGAGCTGAGGCAGAGCTGGGTGCCAGGCAGGGTGTGGGGGGAGCTGCTGCCCACCTGCTTTTGCTTTCTTGCCCAGGGTGGTTTAAACAAGCAGAGCTGCTTCCACAAGAGGGAGTTTCATTTCACAGTATTCTCAGGCCTCACTTCTACAACATTTTCCCAAACCTAATCCTTGTTTTCTTTGTTGAAGGCTTCTCTAAGAGCTTTATCCAGAGGCAGGAATGCTTCCCAGACTGTGAGATAGCTTGAGGCATTTTTTAGACAATCTGAGGTGTGGTCTCTTGAGTTTGGATCTGCCACCTGGACAGTGCTGCCTGCTGCAGGTTGTGGAGTTTGTGTTCTGCTACAGATTTCCATAATGATAAGGAAGGCAGGGAGTTACCAGATTCAGTAATTTCCTAGTAAATTTCTTTAGCCAAGAGGGTTAAGGTATCGTAATGAGGGGGAGCACGGCTCCGTGTCTGATATCATTTAGTACCATATCACAGTCTTTTTCTGGTGTGAAACTTCTGGAACGGAGACACCAAGTTCAAAAGGAGGAGCTGAAGAGGCCTGTGGTAGGGCTTCCATCAGGTTTTACTGAGCTGTGTAGACAGGGGCAAAATTACCTCAGTGGGGGAGTTGGGGTCATTTGGAATTATGTGTGTAAACACGTGGTTGATCCCTGGCCTGATGTAGCTTTCAGAGGCTGGGAACATTGTCCCCAGGCAGGTGAACTGCTTCCTGGCGTTCTGAAGGAGGCATATGCCAAGGTTGACATCCTTGCCGGCTCAGGCCTTTCTTCTCTGGCAGCTTTTCAAGTTGATGGTAGGACAGGCTGGAGTTGTTCTCTAGAGGTTTCTGTGGCTTCCTGCTAACTATAGAAGGAGCTTTTGAAACCAGGCTGTTCACTTCCATAGTGCCTGTCTGAGCAGATACCTCAGTTTTTCTCCTTTGCGTCTGTCTGCCACAACATGCTTGATCAGGCTGACTCTTTTCCTTCATCAGTTTTATCCAGAATAGTTCGTAATCTGGTTAGCCACAGAGAAGCATTATCCCTGCTTTATAGGTAAAAAACCCAGGTTTAGCTGTGCTCTGTGGATACCCACCCCTGTAAGGTGTCACTTGACATCAGCCAGGACTGAAAGCACCACTAACCACAAATATGGTTATGAAGTAATCCTTGCACCTATTCCTTTGTTCCCTACCAAAAAAAGCAGGGAGGGGGAAATGAAAAGTTGACTAAGAAAAGAAACAACATGCTTGTGTACTCCAGAAAAAAAAATTTGTTTACATTTCAAACCCCCTCTAGATGTAAGATGATAGCATGTCTGTGTCTAGGATTTCCATAAAACTCTTCTAACACTGAGGGTTTCTTTCTCCCCTTAAAGGAAGATGTAGATTCTTTTATGAAACAGCCTGGAAACGAGACAGCAGATGTAGTTCTTAAGAAGTTGGATGAGCAATATCAGAAGTATAAATTTTTGGAACTTAATCTTGCTCAAAAGAAAAGGAGGTAAGTCTTAATTTTTGCAGAATTGGGAAATGTTGAGCACAATTCTGTTTTTTTAAAATAATAAATCTAGTGGCCAGGAAGGTCAGGGGGATCCCAGTGCTTGTGCCAGGGCTGTCGGGGAGAGTGATGCCCTCAGCTCTGGAGAGCTTTTGCTTGAACAGTGCAGAGTCCTGTGGCTCTCACTGTCAGAATAGTCCATGAACCTCAGAAGAAACACACTCGTTTTGTGTTACCCGCAGTGGTTTCTACCTATATTTCTGCTGAGGTTTCTGTGTCCTCTGGGCGATTACAAATATGCAAAATGCACCCTTTTAGTAAAAGGGGGTCTGTTCCTGTTACTGTGTATTGTTCTGATGTGAAAGCTGAATGGATTGCTGTGCTTCCAAAGCCAGCGAGCCTTGGTGTTGTGAGGGGCAGGTGAAGCTGGAGCTGAGCTGCCTTTACGTGCCATGTCTTTCAAACCTGTGTTTGTAAGCTGGAAGAAGCTGTTAACAAGTTTTAAAATGGAGGGTGGACTGTATCATAAAACTGATCACTTGTTTAGGAAACTTTGTGTCTCTGTAAAATAATAAATTATGACTGTTGTTAATTCACAGGCTAAAAAGTCAGATTCCTGAAATTAAACAGACATTAGAAATTTTAAAACACATGCAGAAGAAAAAGGTAAATTATTTTGAATATCTAATGAGTATGAGAAAAGCTAACTACCTTTCCACCCTAACAGAACACATTGCAAGAAATGTTTTGGAGAGCACACTTAATATGCCTTTATAAATAACAGAATTGTTTTTAAAGGTATGTAGTACTTTTTGAAAGCTAGTTCAAAAAAAGTTAATGTTTGTAATGCAAACTTCATTTTTAATAGCGTATAGATTGCAGCTAAGCTTTGACTTCATCTCCATTCTTTATACAGATTTCTGTATTGTTTTTAAATATATCTTTAAAAAATACATTAATCTTGGAGCTCTGACTGTAATGTTGAAGTAAATTGCATAGAATTCCACACAAGTTAATAATGTATCAATGGCAAAAAGCAGAAGAGTGTGCTCTTTATTCTAAGTTTTATGTCTTTAACATGTTTTCAGTGAAAATAGCAATTTTAAGTTTTATCATTTGTCTTAAGGATTCCACACATCCAATGGAAACCAGATTTTTATTGGCAGATAATCTCTACTGCAAAGCTTCAGTTCCTCCTACAGATAAAGTTTGTTTGTGGTTGGGGGTAAGTAAAATGGAACTTTCTCTGAAACTGTTTCAGTAACTTATAAGAGGCTTGTAGTGGGCATGATTCTGTTGATGGGTGTGTGGTGGTGCTGCGCCCTGGCAGCAGAGCACATCTAACCAGGCAACTTCAGTGTGTTAGTGAAGATTTCCTGTTCCATTTTATTTGGTTCCTGAACAGTAAGACTTCAGGGAATTGTCTTTTTGCTGGATTATTCTTTCCAAAAAGCTTGTTTGTGTTTCCCTTACCATTTCTGTCACTTTTTGCTTCAAATTAACATCCAGCATTGCCTGGCATGGGAATGTGCTCAGCAAAATAACTCAGTTTGGCAAGTAACTTCCCATCTTCTCTGTTATTTGTATTCAGCGTCTTGCTTTCCCTTTTCATGCTCCTTTTTTAGGGAAAGATGGGATTTCTGTTGCTTACAGGTATCTGCCAGCATTTAGAGTGGACTTTGCACTAAAGCCTGGTGGGATCAGCATTCACACCCCAGATTCCTAAGTACTTAAGCAGTATCAGGTTGGAGTATTTTGTATTTAGAGGCTTCATTATATGTGGAGATTAACCTGCTGATGCTTATTTTGAGACTTTTAAATCACGGATGTTCCTGAATCCCAGTGTTGGCTGCCAAACAAAACCTCTCGGTTAGGACAAAAACACCGCTGACACGTGAACCATCCAGACTAATTGGACAGTTGCTCCCAACCTTTCCCACTTCTATTATAAAAAGAAAACATTTTTCTGATGCCTGTTGCTCTTAGGAGACTTCACAATTCATAAACACTGATTTTCATCCCAGGTTTATTTTCTAACAGAACATCAGAGAAGGTTCATCCTGTTGACTGTTCACACTGAGAAGCTAATGAAATGCCACACACAATTCATTTTATTTAGGTGTTCTTGGCCTTCTGCCTTTCTCCTGCTTGTTGCCTACAGTCTGTGTTGGGCTGTGTGTGTCACTGTTACTGGGGATCTCTGCCAGATCTCTGGTACTTGCTTTAAAGAACAGCTTATCCAGCTCTGGCAGCTCAGTGTTGCCTTCCCTGGGATCCTGTCAGTCACAGACTGTGGCTCCATTCAGGGCACAGTTCTTGAATAGGACAAAGCTTCATTGGTACATTTTCACCTGATACTTTTGTCCTGTGTCCTGATACTTTTGTCTTTTGTCCTGTGGTAGCTTCTTACTGGAACAACCATGTGTGGATTAAAAACCACCACCACAGCATCAGAAAGGACTTCTATACCTGTTGTATCTTTAACACCTGTAGTAGCTCTTGTTACTGACAGTGGTAGCTGTTTGTCAGCGTTCCACACAGAGCCTGAGGTTTATCTGGACTCCAATAAAAACTGTTTCTAGAGTTGTGTGGCACCTGAAAGGTGCTGCTAAGAAATGTAAGGTCTCTCACTTTTCAAATACAGTGGGGATGAGATGCTGACACCTGAAAGGCTGAATGTGATCCACAGGGGAAGAAATCCCTCCTTGTTTGGCTATAGGAAGAGAACTTCTGTAAGTCACTAGGGAGATTTATTACTCAGTTACTGAAGGGGTGGAGGCCTCAAGTGGATTTGGACATTTCCTGTCCTGAATCTTGTCTTGGCCTGTCAGGACAGTCGGTTGCTAGGTAAGTTACGAACAACAGCCTAAAGTATGCTTGGTGTGGCTTAGTCCCAACAATACAAGACTAAGAGCTTTTGTCAATCTTTCTTTTTTAGGCCAATGTGATGCTTGAATATGATATTGATGAAGCTCAGGCTCTGTTAGAGAAGAATTTGTCAACAGCAACACAAAACCTCGATCTTCTAGAGGAAGATCTGGATTTTCTCAGAGATCAGTTCACCACTACAGAAGTCAGTATCCTTTTGGTTAATGTGGGGGAGGAGATGTATGTGAAAGCCAACATCCAGGTAATGACCAACTTTCTGATGTGTTTTTGTCTTAGACTGGCTGCCCTCAAAATTCTGTAGCACCTGTGAATTTTAACTGTCCTAGCAATGAAATGAATATTGTGTTTGCAGGGCTGAGTTGGAATTTGGTGAGAGGTAACAAAACTTGAGTTTGTGTCCTCATGAAACCTACTGCAGTGGTTGCAACCCAGACTGACACCAGAGTGAGCTGGAAGTGTGGATTGATGCCCAGGTGACCACCTTAAAGCACAGTGACCATTCTCTAGAGCATATGAATATTTTGCTTTGTCACCCATCACACCCTTTGCAGCTGCCTCCAAGCAGCACAAGCCCTGCTGCAGCAAGCCTGGGACTGGCTTGGGCTGTGCTCAGTGTTTTTTAAATTTCTTTATACTGTCATGAACCATCTCTTGGATGTGTGGGGTTGTTTTTTCTACTTTCCACTTAAAACTGTTTTCACGAGCGTAGCCATTAACTGAAGCATTAGATTTAGTTTAATGAATGAACAGCTGCTTGTTCTTTCAAGTTGACACTTGAGCTGTCTTAGTGCTGCAGGAGTTTGGGATGCCTGGAAGAGGCAAATACAGCTGATACGGGCAGCTTGACTGAAATCAGCCAAGAGTTAGGCAAAACTAAAATTGTATTTCTCTGCAATATCTTTTTGGAGGTTTTTAAAGTAATGATATAAATACTGCAGTTACCAACAGTTACCAGTGTTCCTGAGAGCTGAAGCTTTGCACCAAGTCAGCTCTCATGAAACGCTTTCTGTACTGATTGTTAAAACTGAGTGGCCAACTCTGTAACCTGCTTTTTCTCCTTTTTTAAAAATCTCTTCTTTTTCTCTTTTTTGATAGCATGAGCTGTTTCCTTAATTCCGCCCCTCAGATATGGCTAGAGTTTATAATTGGGATGTAAAGAGAAGAAACAAGCAAGACCCTTCCAAAAACAAAGCATAGTTTTGCCAATTTTAAATGTGGTTTCAATTTCCAAGTATTTTTTATTTAAACACCCCCAAATGTTGTTCAGGACTGAGTTACTTTCAGCATTTCAGTAAATGGTAAAATATATAAAAACTAATGGTGAGCACCATTTTATTTATTTGTAAACTCAAAATTTGGTTTCATGCATGCTTCATGAAATGAATTATTTGAAAAGGCACCACACAGTCCAGCAAAGGATATAGTATTTTGATCAGACCAGTCCACCATAAATAAATTTCTACCTGAAAGCCTGTCTGAAAAGCTGAGGGGCATGTATGAAATGGAGCCTGACATGTTCACAGGCTAAGGCATTGCAGGGGTTTTCTTTTTCATCTCTGTACAGCTGAGGAAGTTAACTTTGACTTGGGCTGGGAAGATGTGCAGCTGTGATGTTCTAGGAAACAACAAAAATAGAGTGGAATCTTGGGGTTTGTTTCAGTCAGTTAATGGCAGCACCAGTCTGCAAGCATTCCTGGATACCCACTTTGGATGAACTTGTAGTAACTGGGTTAGCTGACTGTCTGTTACTGAGCTCTCAGCAGTTTGTGATTTGTCCCCAGAGCGCAGTGGGAAAGGAGCGAGCAGCACAGGGGATGTCAAGCCTGCAGGTCTCACCCCTTGTTTTTCATACATGTGCACACGTTGGTTGTTTCAGCAAATGCCTTGAACAAGGACCCAAGAGCCCACAGCTTGTGAGAGCCTCCCATTTCCACCCCCTTGGCCCACATGTCCAGTTCAAATGTCTGAACACAGCCTCCCAGGTGGTGAAACCTGTGTTAGACCGGGATGGTTGACTGGAACGTGACCTCTGGTGGTACAGTTGGAGTATTTTTTGGTCCTTATGAAGCCTTGCGAGATTGTTGCCTCTTGCCTTTGCAGTTTCTTTCTAAAATGAAATGCTCAGTGGTGATGTCAGTGGCTAATAATCACATTCTGTGACTGACAGTACAGGTTTCACTGCAAAATAAATGCAAATGTTAACTGTTCAATCTTCATGTAAGAAACAATATACCTGTAAATTTTTTGTACTTTTATTTCATGATATTAAAATAGTAAAACTAAACAGTTGTGGCAAATAGCTGTTTTTGTGCATCTTTCTTTGTGTGAAAGTCATGAATGTGATGTGTGATCTTGTATAATGTTTCCCTTCCCTGACTGGGTATGGGGGCGTGAAAAATTCCGTGGAAGCAGCAGATGTGAAAAGTGTGGCTGCTGGATCCTGGCGTGAATGAAAGAGGGAGTGTGAGTCAGCACATCTGAATTGGTGACTGGAAGCAAGTGGTTTACCAGCACTGTGCCTGTCAGAGACTGAGCTGCAGGGAAGGGCAGAGAGCAGGCAAACCCTTAGCACTGGTCACAGGAACTGCCTGGGCTCATCTCTTCCTTCCCCAGGGCGATGCTGTTTCAGTGTCTGGGGCTGCAGCAGAGGAACGTGGAGCTCTGCTGTATTTTCCAGCAGGTATCTGCTGCAGCAGCGGGACGTGGCACTGGTCAGGCTGCAGGCTGCTGCTTTCCCATTTCCTTTTTCTAGCATCAGCAATGATGGAAAAGCAGCTGCAAACACATCCTGATTTCTCTTACAGTTTTTTCTTCAGTTTGGATTAATGAGATCCCAACAGGCTGTGCTACCTCCCCCCCCACCCCCGGCTGATCCTAAAGCAGCAATTGCCTGCCTTTGTTGTGCACAGCGAAATGACCAGTTAAGCATTTTTACACAGCAAAAGCAGAACCGAGCAAAATCAGCGCCGTGTGCCACTGCCAGGATCCTGCTGCTGTGTGTCGGGGGGGACAGGGTGACAGCCTTGGAGCTGAAATGGCTCCTATGTTCAAAGGAGTCTCTCCTGGGGGATGGGAGATGGTTTTGAGGCCATCCCAACTCAGGGTTTGGCTTTTGTGTGTTCGATCTGAGGTAAATAAACCCCAAAACTCACAGATGAGCTCAGTGACTAATCCTTGCCTAGGTCTGCTCTGCCTATTGCTGTTGGAGCTGAAGTGCCACCAGTCCTGGAGGGGCCAAGGCTGCGGTGGCTGCAACTGCTGGGAGCAGGGGGTGGTTTTGTCTCAGAGCAGTTGGTCTGGTTTTTCTCAGCAAGGCAGGCCCTGCAGTGAAGGGTGTCCAGTGGCTGTGAGGCAGTGCCTGGGAATGGTGGATCCAGCCCTGGCAGGAATACAGAGCAGGGAACACACTAAGAGAGAATGGGCAGGGGGAAGGAAAAAAAAAACCCACCAAAGTTTCTTTACAAGTTTTGAATTTCACATTATCACGTAGTAACCATTTTGCTAAATACAAGCATATTTTCAGTCACATACAGACAGCTAAATACAGCATTATTTTCACATTTCATTACAGTGCATAACAAAGCGAGGACAGTGTATAGTACGCTTTTATTCTGGAGGTTCTGAGCAAGTTCAGTCTAACATGCAGCTTGTTTTTAACATGTGGTACAGACCACAGAAGGTTAGCTTTTGCTTTTTTTTCTCCTTTTGTCCTAGAGTATAAGAGCTCCTGACCTTTAGGTTGTGAGAGATATCACCTTCTAATTTCTCAAAGTCCCTCTAAGTCAAAGCATTAAAACCAGTTGTTAGAAAAGAATTCTTAGCATATCCAATAAGTTCTTCATCTTAGAAAAAACATTCCAAATTTTGTACAGATGAATCTACATTTCCTATATTTTAATAAGCTGTCTAGAAAATGCAAGGAATTAGAAAAAGATGTTGATAATGATTTCTCTATCATTTAATATAACAATTTATTAACTCTAAGTTAAGACCGTGTACATTTTCTTCTGTACTGTTCCTCTTTAGAATTACAACACTTCTGTATTTAAATTGAAGATTTACTCTGAAGGTCTGAATGCACTTACTGGCTTAGGCTTTCTGGAATTTCTCCCTGGGAGTAGTAAAGGGGAATGTCCAATACCCATTAAATAAAATATTGTCTGTCTCATGAAAGGTGATCTTTCCCCTCTGGCCAGGCTCTTGCACAGGGAATTACAGAATTTGACTATTGCTAAAATGTCTGATCCAACTCCTGATCCAACTCCTCACTGCCCCTCGTGTCACACTCTGGCCCTGCCCTTGGGGCTGCTATCTTCAGCCAGACACCCCCAGACACCCCTCGTGTCCAGCTGGCCCCTGAAAAGCTGAAGCAGCTGCCTGGTGGACTTTCTATCCAGGGAACAAAGAAACTGACCCTTTGGTATTGTCTGTCCCTGCCTTTGTGAAATGCAACTGACTGAGCTGGTCCGAGCAAACCCCGTGCTGTGCCCTGGTATCCACCCAGTTCCTGGGGTGCTCCCTGCACCCACCTGTGCTCACCCACAAACAGATTTTGTAAAGGCGATACTTTTCTTTTTTTAATTTTCACAGCACTCAACCACAAGTGCCTGGCATTTGCTGGCCTTTAGCACGAGGTGTTGGACACATCCACAGCCTATTCAAGCAGTGACAAGCTCACCGAGAAGCACCAGGCCACTGCCACCCCCCTTCCTGGCATTTGCTCCCTGTGCCCTCCCAGCAGGTGCAGCACTGCTGCTCCCCTGCAGAGCCCAGGAACGGAATTGTTCCTAGAACACTAAAAACAAAAGTGTTCAGGGTTTGGGTTGTTGGGTTGGGTTTGCTGCAGGTCAGCTTCAATATGGAAACTGCAGGTTTTTTTCTTAATACAGACGTGCCCAAGGGCTGCTGCAAACTGTGAGAACGGGTTCAGAAGGAGAAACAGTCTCAACTCAACAGCAATCAAGACCTGTATTTCTGTAGGTGGGGCATATTAAAAAGCTGGAACAAATATTTTCTTCTTCTCTACTCAGAGGCCTAAAATAAACACTAGATGCTTCCTGTGGCTCTCACCTAATCCCTGCCTCCTGCCCATTGCAGTTTGGTGTATAAAGCTTTCAAACACAAGTAAAAAGTCACTATAGATTTGTTTGTTCGCTTTCAATAGGCTGAACTTCCCTAATCTGCTACAGGAGCACAGCCACCCCATAGCACTTCAAAAGCAGGTTTTTGAGTTAAAACCTGGCAGAAGCAAAGCTTTTAAGTGGTCAATGGCATTCCCAGAAAACATCCACCTGCATACAGCTTTTGTGACATGGCTGCTATCCCATGACGACCAACCTGAGATGGATCCTCTTTTGTCAGACTAAAACATGGAGGAAAACAAATTTTACTCTTGAGCATGTCTTGAGGCTTTCCTTTCCCCCTGCTCAGACACTCCTGCTGTGTGTTCCGCCTTCCCAGTGCCAGTTCTCTTCCACAGAGGCCAAGACAGAAAATGACACTTTAACAGCAGAAAGTACCAAACAAAGCTGTTGCTTTCAATGCTACTTAACTTCTTTAAGAGCAAATCTCACCTTTGAGGATGTCTGATGCACCTGAGTTAAGCTTTTCAAGTTTTTTCTTTCGTTGGGTTTCTTTTTTCCCTCTCTCCTCTCCATTCCTCCTTGTGACCTGGCTGGCAAGGTCAGCACAGTGCTGTTACTGAGACAGAAATGGTGTGTCCCACCTGGCTGCAACACCCCGTAACACCCGAGGACATGGTTCTCTCTTTATGCCCTTGATCACTTAATTCTACTGGAAAGCCCTGAACTTGGGGTACTTTCAAGGTACTCACCCAGGCAGTAAATGAGTAAAACTTGCATTGAATAATCCCTACTGCAGCAAGAGTTGCCACTTAAGAGTCCTGGTTCAGCACAGCAAGAAAAGCACTGAAGGGAGGGATAACTTAAATTTTAATTATCAATCAAATAACTACTGTTTTCCTCTTTAAATCCCACAAAATATTCTTTGCTATGGAACTAGGTACAAGAACATAAGAAAGAAACCTCAGAAGTGTGCATACCATGTCAGTAAACTTCTCCTGTGGAACTGACCTTATGAGGAAATGGTATCTGTGCTGCCTTTAGACCTTCCTGGAAAGAAATAGCTGACACAAACCAAGATGTCCTCCTGCTTCCTCTCTGTCTGCCTGTCTGTCATACAACTGAGTATCCATCCTGTGGCTCCAGAAGCCAGCAGGGAGGTATGGGTTTACTTAAAAGAGAACATGTGCGGTACCCTGACATGTACCAGCCCATTCAGCTCAGTATACTCTCTCCTGTGTTGTGCAGCCCCTCACTTCAGCTTCCTGTCTCCTTACAATATCCACATGCACCCTCACTCACTCTCCTTCAGGTTTGTAGCCCCCAGTTCTGAAAGGTTATTTGGAACAGAACATTTCTTTCCAGGGTCTGTCCTGGTGTCCAAAACAATGTGGGAGGCTGTTCACAATGGGAGTGTTGCTCTCCCTTCTGTCACACTGAGTTCACTTAGTAAAGTACGTTTGGTTAGTAGAGTTCATCACCACTCGCCTCTCTAGAGGAGCTCAGCACAAGCACCGCCTATCTGATTTCACCACTTCTTCTGAGGAGTGCACCACGTTTGGGACAAACCCGCTCTTTACCCCCTCCCATCCCTCCTGGATTGAAATGTCCCCCCTTTTCACCAGCTCGTATATATCACGAGTCAGATCAGTGAAGGCCTTCTCCACATTAATGGCATCCCGAGCTGAGGTCTCAATGTACTTCATACCATAGGCAGCAGCCAGTTTCTCCGCCTCGTGCCTGGTCACTTGCCGCTGGGTGTCAAGGTCACACTTGTGACCCACCAGAACAAAGACGATCTGGTATGGCTGCACGTGCACCTTGGTCTCCTCCAGCCACTCGTGGACGTTCTGGAAAGACCTGCGGTTTGTAATGTCAAAGAGGAGGAGTCCTCCAACCGAGTTCCTGTAGTAGGCTCTGGTGATGGACCTGCAAGCCAAGGAGCCACAACACTGGTAAGTTACAGCTGTCTGAATATAAGTCCTTTAAGAAAGCAGCATTACAACCACCCTGTCTACCCTGCAGAACACAGGGCAAGACAAGGCCATTCAGGTAATGTCTTAGGACTTCTAGCTTGTGCTCTCTAGAGCTTGTCATTTAAAAGGAAAACTTACCTTGGCTTAAAGATTTCACGCTTGGGTAAGTGCCCCACTGACTTATTATGGCACTGTTCAAAATCCTCCCCATCACTTTTTTTCTCATGGATTTCTGTATGCCCCTGGCTGTTGAGAACCACCCCCCCCCACCATGTCAGTTCTCTGGATACTTCATCTAACCCACTGGTTTAGAAGCACTGTGACAAATCAGAGGATTCAATTGAAACCAAACACCTGCTCTCTGACAGCCCCATTAAAGCAGGAGGTGAGAGATCTGGAAGGCTGACCATGGGGTTGTAGCTCCCCTCCACATATCCAGGGCCAAGGCATAGGGACGTCCACCCATCTCTACACCTTCTCCGAGGACACGACTGGATTAAAGTGACATTGCAGTGACAGGACACTGTTACTGTTAGTGGCACTGACAGGAGCAGCCCGTCTGACCTCCTGAGAAACAGCAAAGTGATACAAGAGCTTCCAGAGAGAATCTGCACTAACACTGGCCACATTCCTGCCAAATACTGACAACATTAAACAGCCACCAAAAAGACCCCAGAACTGCACACTGGAAAATGGAGCACATCTCCCACAGCTCTTTCGAGCCAGACCAGCCCAAGGCAGCCAGAAGCAGCTCAGGAAATCAGCAAACACGGGGTGATGGAGAAAAGCTGAGGCCATGAGGCTAAGCAGAGCTACAGTTCAGTGACTACTATACAAGGGAAAACCAAGAAGCTGATAAACAGTGGTGTTTCTGCAAGTCACAGATTCGCTCTAAATCCAGAAGCAATGATCGATTTCAGTCCCAGGAGGAATTCACACTCAGGCCTGAACTTTCCTTGCTGGAGTAATACAAGCACTGCTGCATTTTTATCTTAGGACAAGTCTTTTTTTGGCCATGCGAGACTGTTGTTAGGTGCTGTTTGGTCCTGTAGTGTGTGTAACGGTCAAAATTGCCCCAAGGAGGGTGAACAAGTGTTTTCAAGAATTGTTTTATCAACAAACATACAGTGATGGGTGAAAATTCATAGACAAAACTGAAGAGAGCCAGAAGCAGAGGTAAAAACAGAGTTGGCTGTGTTTTGATAATTTCTCCTCTCCAATTGTTTAACTTAGGGACAATAGTCACTCTGCACATTTGGCACTGAGGGAATTAGATCTGCCTTTTGCTATCTGGCCAGCTGCAAATAGATATTGGCACTTGGAATTCACCACCACACTGTCACAGACATTTCTGTTTCTCCCTTGTGTTCCATGCCACCAGCCCTGGCACCTTCTGCCAGCAACAACAATGCCTCAGGTACTTCTGAAAGACATGATGGGATCTAAGCTGAGTGCTGCTTCAGTGTAAAACTAGGTGAAGGTCTCAGTGCCTTTTCTTAAAGCCTTTCCCACAACTATTTTCCTCACCAATCTGCAGGAGGCAAAGCATATTGCCTTCATGCTGCACATCCCTCCCCAATTCCCTTCCGAGATTTCTACCTTCCCTCCCCTTGCCACGCTCACACACTGATGCAGAGCAGTACAGAGACTTGCACCTATTTTGGCAAAGTTTTAGCATACAGGCAACACCTCTGGGAACTGTCCCCTGCTCTGTACCCATGGTGGGGCCTCCTGCACTGAGTGTCTGTGCCTGTTTATTTGAGTATTTCCCTCTCAGCCAAGGGAGAGCTGCTGGCTGGAAGGAAACAGCTCTTCTGTAGGTGGTGGGACACAGTTCCAGGGAGTGAGGGCTGCACAGGCTTTTGCTTTTGCTAGCATTACACAACATCACATTTCAGACTAGGAAATGGCAGTATCTGAGCAACCAGAGATGGGCAAAACCTGCTGCATCTGGGAAGAACTGGACCCTGCTCTTCTACAGTTCCAAAGCAGCCTCAACACTGCCCCAGGCAGCAAGTTTTGGGGCCTGGTCTGGCAAAATAGAGTGGCACATGTTTAACTGTAATTTAAGCCTTGACTGCACAGAAATTGCTACTAATTTATGGAGAGTGAAAAAGCTCACAACAGGGGGTCAGGAAGAGCAAAACTGTAACACAGCTGCAGCTCAGAGGATGCCAAGGTGTTTTCAAAATAACTACAGCGGTTTTGTCCTCGTGGGGCAGCTGCTAAACTATGTAAAGCAGATCGGAAATGCTCAAATCTGAAAAAGGGGAGCTCATTCTTACAGATTTCTCTCTTAAGAAATCCCCTGTGCTTGACAAATTACAAAAAAAGTTTCAGGTTTCTGGAGAGCACCTGCTCCATTGTGCTTCTTGCCTATGACAAGTCCAAGGGCCTTTGCCTTATTCCAGTAACAGCTAATTCTTGTCTCTGGGCAAGAAACATATCTTGTAGGAGGAGCCCAAGAGTTGTCTTCATTTTCCATAGGGCTAAGAGTGATTTGAAAGGGATAAACACAAACCAGACATTTTAACTTTATTTTTTTTTTTCCACATTTCAGAGTGCACCATAAAGGCGCCTGGGTTTGCTCATTTCCCTCCAGCTTTTCACATTGGGAATTCAAGTCTGCACTTTAGCAAGGGCATTTCAAAGTTGCCCAATGGGTTTTTTTTTAATGCCAATGACCATTCCTACCCCTTGCAATCTTCCTGCCTTTGCAGGCTGCTGCCCACCGCAGCAGTGCAGCTGCCCTTGCACTGAAGGTCGCCTGCTCATCATGCTGACAACCCGAGGTCAGCCCCCAGCACAGAGGGCAAGCAGTCTCCAGGGCCCCGAACTTCCTAATGTGTAAAAGAAAGGAAATTGAAGCCATCCGACAGCTCCAGCTCTTCACAGCAACAGCAGGAGCAGGGGAAGGCACTCAGGTGTGTTTTCAATAGACCTCAGCCAGGGAGCCAAAGCTGGAAGCTGATGCAACTGCAAGCTAAAGCACCTCCTCTCTCTCAGCAGAATAAAGCAGCAGCTCCTCGCCTGCAAAGCTTCGAGGTAGCAGAGGAAAAATCTGCCAGTGGATAAGGACCAACTACTGCACATCCTGGGCCAGACACCAGTGCCACAGATGCGAGGGAAGATGGGGGGGATGGGGGGTAGGGCAGTTTTCATCTACTGAATGAAACCAAAACATTTCTCAGGCAAGTCATTACAGCACAGACGTAGAAGCTCTGTGATGCTGCACAGAGATGTGGAACACAGGAAGTGATCCCAGAGGGAGCAGGATGGAAGAGCGGATGAGGGTTAAAGACACATGAAAAATACAAGCAAACAGGAGGCCAGGAGCTGCGGGTACACTCACACCCCTTCAAAATGCGCACTGTCTGAGCAGAAGGTCCGAGCCCCTCTTTGGCTGGGGCTGAGCCTGCTCCAACCAGGGCTGCCGCTTTTCACACACAGTCCTGTGGGAAACTTGGCACGGTCCCACATGCTGCCTTTATTTTACTTCATCGAGACGTGGTTACTGTTGCTTAAGCTCCCAAATTGTCTGCGCCCATGCCGCGCTCGGCGTGGCACTCTCCAGAAAGCACCTGTCATCCCTGCACAGCCACAGCCAAGGGTTTGTCCCGACCTTTCCCTGTCCTACGGAGAGCTGAGCTCTGCTGTCGCAGCAGAGCACCAAAACACATATTCCACTGCATTTCGCGAGCCTCAGCGTAAGTGTTCGGCTGTGAAACATCCTGGTAACTGCCTCCGCACCGGGGGGAAAGCAGCGCTTTCCCTGCCAGCTGCATCCGCTGATGCACGGACACCTCCCGGCTGGTAAAACGCGGACCCAGCGCCGCCTCGGGCCTCGTCCCCTCCCCAGCGGCAGCGGGGCCGCTCCTCGACATCCGCACCTGTACATCCTGCACACCTGCATGCGGCCATTCGGGGTGGACACGGATCTCGGGGGGGGGGGCACAAAAGGTGCCAATTTGACTGTTCTTTGTTCCATTTCCACACGCCTCACCCGGCCGCGGGCCACCCACCCAAGCCAGGGCCCGGCCCGCAGCCCCCGACCCCGCGCCGCGGCTCTCACCGGAACCGCTCCTGCCCGGCCGTGTCCCAGATCTGCAGCTTGATCCTCTTGCCAGGCTCGATCTCCACCAGCCTGGAGAAGAAATCCACGCCCACGGTGGGGTCGGAGATCTGGGCGAAGCGCCCCTCGGTGAAGCGGCGGATGAGGCAAGACTTGCCCACGGTGGAGTCGCCGATGACGATCAGGCGGAACTGGTACAGCCAGATCGCCTCCATCCTGCTGCCGCCGGCCCCTCAGCGCCCGCCCGCCGCCGCGCCGCCCATGCCCGGCCCGCGGGCCCGGGGGCGGCCGCGGCCGCGCCGCTCAGGCGGGGCCCATGGCGGGCGGCGCTGGCCCTGCGCGGCTGCCGCTGCCCCGTCACCACCGGCGCATCCCGCCGAGCTCCCGCCGCCTCAGCGCTGCGCCCAACGCGGGGCCGGGCGGCGCTGCCGGCGCGGCCCCGGAGCCGCCGAACCGGCGCTGGGGCCCGGCCGCGAGTCGCTCCCTCGCTGCCGCGTACCCTGCGCTCGCCCCGCCGCTCCCCGCCGGAGCCGGAGCCGGAGCCGGAGCCGGGATGCGGGGTGCGGGGTGCGGGGTGCGGGGTGCGGGATGCAGGCGCGGCCGGCGCGGGTGCCGGTGATGCAATGGCGGCCGGCGGTACCGCACTGCCGGGAGGAGCCGCCAGCCCCGGAACGCGGCGGTGCGGGAGCCGGGCGGGGCGGGGCGGGGCGGGACCGTGCGGGGCGGTGGGGGCGGCCGGGCAGCCCGGGCGGAGGGGACCGGGGGCTGGAGGATCCCCGAGGCCGGGGGGGAGCTCACTTTCCTCAGCGCTTCGCCGAGGTAAAGGGGGGCGGTTCGAACAGGGTGCGCAACACCTTTCTGTGTTTTAAACCCGAGACTAATTTCTGGAGAGATTCAGGCTCCTCACTACTGCATCGGGGGCTTCGTTCCCATTGAAATCTACCGGAGGAGCCAAGTGCTCGAGGCACTTCTGGAGAGCCTCTGCACCTCCCCAGGGTCACCTGCACCGCACCAGCCTGGATGGAACGAGACAATGGTAACAACAGGGTGCCTTACTCACTGAACCAAACAAACACATGTGCTCACACATACCTGTGTGTCTGTATATATATATATGTAGTGTGTGTACATACGCTGTCTGTACAGTCTCAAAAATCAGTAATAAGAGACATTAAGTACCCAGCAACTTAAATGCCACAAGTCTTAAATCCATTTTCCCTCGCTTTGCTCGTGTGGGTTCCGGGCTCCGCAGGGTGAAGCGCAGTGTTCAGGAGCCCGAGTGGCCCTGAACATCCAACAGAGCAAGCACGGACACCTCGGGCTGCCAGTCCCAGTTATGCCCGGCCTGTCCCGAACAGGGAGTGTCACCGACAGAGCACAGCCGCTCTCCCCTGGCTCTGTGGGATATGGCCGAGCTTGAGCACCTACTGTTAGAACTCCTGCCAGAGCAGAGTTTTGATCTCTGGAAGGGAAAATTGACATGTATATTATTCAAAACAGTGAGTAAAATATCTGTATTCAGTCAGATACAGAAAGGAAGAATACTGATACTTTTTTAAATTTATGAGTATATTGGTTGGTTTTTTAAAAAACATAGATGGTTTCATTAAAAGCTTCTCCTTCATGACCACTATTGAAATAAATGCATTGAGAGTGGCTGTTATATTCATTAGGTCCCAGGAAAAGGACATTTATATAGGCATGAGACAGTTAGCCACCTTGTAAATTGGACTAGGATGTTAGAGAGACCATTTCAAGTCTTGAGGAATAAATGGGAAGGAACTTTTTCAATATTCTTTGAAATATAACCTATTTATTAAAAAATAACAACCCCAAAAGATCCTATTTTAACGTAGCTCAGGACAGGAAAGAAAATTGATGAAGCAATCCACACAGCAACAGCAACAGTGCAACAGAAAAATATTAAACCTATAAATCCAAGTTAGTGGTACATTAACCAGTGACTCATTGCCAGCAAGGCTTTGTGGGGATCTGGTGCACTTTACCAAATGATTTCTGAGTACTCCATGCCCATTAGTTGAAGCCCACAACCAATTGTGGTTTCTCTTCCCTGTTCTTGTCTCCTCCCCATGCACTCACACACACAGTCACCCCATTCCCCTTCTTCCACAGGTCTGACCGTGCTCAGGCAGGCACAGGGCACTCAGGAACACCCTGCAGGTCACCCACCAGCAGCATCTCCAGGAGCAGCTCAAGGCACAGTGAATGGACATTTCCTGGCATGACCTTCCACAGGGAGCAGCCCAAGCACCTTGACTTGCAGGGCTGAGCAGAGCTGAGGAGACCTCCAGGGGTGCCCAGCAGATCCTGTTGTAGCTAGAGGAATTCCTGGAGCATCAGGCACCTGTCTTCCCAAGGAAATCGACTTGCAGGACACCGTGATGCAGGTGTTCTATTCATCTCTGAACACGTGCATAAAGATGAACACATGTGCGTAACCAGGCAGCCACGGTATTAATTAGCAGCAAATGAGAAGGTAGGAGCAAATGAGATCCTGGGAGAGCCTTTGTTCTGGTACCGTTTTAGAAAATGGAAAATCTGGTGTCTGAGGGACAGTAACCCAGATTTGATGCAAAATGAGATTTGCTGTCTGAGGACAGGATGGCAGGTGCTGGTGAGACACCATGAGTGTGTGCACTGATGGGAGCACTGGAGCAGCCCTGGACTAGGGACAGCCCCTAATTGCTCCTTCCCATGGCCCTGGGGGCAATTCCAGAGAAGCCCCTTCCCCTCAGAGCTGGTAGTGCTGGGGAGAACCTGAGAATCACCTGAGCACAGGTGATCTGGCTGATCCCAGAGCTCTCTCACCTGCTGGCAGCACCTGTGGGGCTCCACAAGCAGGGTCCAATCCAGCAGCCAGCACCACACTGGGAAGCCAAGGGGAGCTCCCAGGTAGGCAGTGCTGCCCTATCCACCCTCTGCTGTGTACAGGCAAACATAGGTGACAGCCCTGCCCAAGGCTCTGTGCACACCTTGCAGTAGGTGACAAACATCCACACATCAGCCACAGCAAGTATTTCTTACTTAGTAAATTTATTTTAAGGCATAAAAGTTGAGACAAAATGGGGCAAAGACTGGAGAAGGACTCCATTGCTACCCTGTGCTCTCTGTAGTCTATCCCAGTGGGATTATATTCACTCCCTTTTAGTGTTAGATGATGAGGCCCTAAGCAGATACTTGGGCTTTTTGCAAGCCCTGTTCCTCAGGCTGGTGGGTGGTGATTGCTGTGCATGCTCCAAGTGGCAGGAACTCCACGTTAGGCCCAGCCCCAGCAGTCCCTAGGCTGGGGCAGGATGGTCTTGAGGCAGGCGACTCCCCTTGGGCAGGAGAAATCCTCTCTCTGCTGTGAGAAACAAAACAGAGAAGGTACTGAGCCATGGTCAGGGATGTCTCAGAGCCTGACACCCTCCTGGACCTCAGCACTGCAATTCACAAAGATACTTCACAGAATCATGGAATGGTTTGGGTTGGAAGGGACATTAAAGCTCATCCAGTTCCAAACCCCTGCCATGTGCAGGGCTGCCTTCCGCTAGAACAGGTTGCTCAAAGGCCCATCCAACCTGGCCTTTGTTGGATTCCCTCTAAATAGGTAGTATTCCCTCTAAATAGTTTGGTGTTCAGTTGTAGCTTAGCTTCTCTCCCAAAGCAGTGCCCTTTGCAGCCCGCAGCTGGAGGCTGAAGCCATCTCTGCACTCTGAGGAGCAGAGTGCATCAGCACTGCACACACCATGAAATTTTAATGCCCTTTCAGTTTCCAAGGATACAAAAAACAATCAATCAGCCACAATCCCTTGCTGCGGGTCTGGCTGCACAGGAGTTCTGTGAGGCAGCCTGTGTCTGTGCCCCAGCCTGGGACAGGGAGGTGATCACAGCACGCTGGTGAGCTGGAGCACCCACATCCACACGCTGCCATCCTGGCCCTTGCAGGTGTTCTGTCCCAGCCACACACACAATGGAGCTGCTCATTGTTGCAGATATAAACTGCACCCAAGCAGAGCCCTGAATCCCTCCACAGCCAAACAGGATCAGTCATTGAAAAGAGTCACAGGCCACACACCAGGATGATGGGAGTGCTGAGAGCAGGGCTGGGAACCACACGGAGCAAACAATTTATTAGCTAGTTCTGAAAAACATCCCTGTTAAATTAGGCCTGTCCAGATGTGACATGGAGACAGATTACACTGTTGACAGGGCTGTGATTGCACCCATGACCTGTGGCTGACTGTGTTGCTGTAAAACCCAGGACAGAGGGAAGGTATTAAGGCGAATTAGTGTTTATTATTTGTACGATGCCCACAGTTAGTCAGGGTGGTGCAGACAAGCGTAAAGTCAAGGCACCATACAGTGCTCTGGAACTGACAGCCCAGCTGACAGCAGGCACTGGGAGCATAATTTAGGACTTTGTGGTGAGGTGACAGCCTTGCAGCCTCCAGCAGCAGTAGCAGGAGGGGAGAGCAGGCAGGGCTGGGTGCCAGGAGGCACATGGTGTAGCTTCTGTCCCACCTTGGCTTTTGGCTGGGCTAAAATGCCTTTTGGAGAGGTGGAGTTCTCTGGCAGACTGGCAGCCTCTGTCCCCAGGAAACTTGTCTGTTCTCCCTCCCCAAAAACCCCCCTGTCAGCAAAATGCTTCTAATGCACAAGGGAGTGAGCACTGCCCACCAAGGCAGTTCCAGGCATGCTGGCTGGGGGCATCCTGCAGAGCTACCACTGGTTCCCCAGTGTCACACTGGAATCAAAACAAAAGCAGTAAAGCAGACAGGCTTGATAAAGAGAGTCCTGGCTGAGTGATGCTGGCTGTCCCTTTAATGGGCCCCCCATCAATATAGGAACCCATTACCTAAATGGCTCTCTCACACTAGGTGCCCAGGCTCCTTCTGTACCCAGCTGAGAGAGGCAGAACATCTTGAGAGCCAGTACAGAGTAGCTGCCTGACTGCAGACAGTTTCAATTGCCCCATCCCCTGAGCAGGAGGCTCTGCCTCCTTACGAGGAGCTTAACAGAGACAGGGCTGCAAACCCAGACAGGATCCATGACAGTGGGAGAATGTGAGAGAGACACAAATGCAGAGAAACTTCAGAAATAACCAGAGAAACCTCTTGAGTCAGTAGCAGTGCTCCAGGGCAGTGTTAGCACTTGCTTTGCAGCCAGAATTGACAGGGAAGATTAAACTCTCATACAATGTGACCCACATGGGTGGATGTGCACAGAGGATGAGGTTGTCCCTGCATCCCTGCAAGTGGCAGAGCCATCCTCTGGTGCCACTCAGCACCCATGGCACAGCCTCTAGCCCCAACAGCAGGCACACACAAGCAAGTCAGCTGGGCTTTTTGAAGAGACGAAACATTTGCAGAACATTTCCCTGTGACAGTAAATTAAACGTCAGCTCATTACCACGGGAGGGCTCACTCCAGAGGCAGCTCCTGGTGTCTTATTTCAGATTACGATCACATTAAAATGGTCATGGGCGGGCTGATCAAAAAGGGGGCCTCCCATCAACAGATCATTTTATCTGCCTGAGTCTGCCTGAATCCTAGCACTGATCCTCCACTGGGAATATTATGTCCTTGTAGCTGTTCTTCCCAGGAAGGGAACAGGATCTGCTTAGAGCAAATAGAAGCCATTACAATCAGGATAAATTAGTAATGGTGAGTGGGAGAGAGAGAGGAGGGAAGGGAAAGAGGTTATTGTGATTTTTCTTGCTATAAAGTGGGTGTCTGAGATACACTGTCAGAAAACAGCTCCCTGGCTTCCCCTCTGAGTCCAGAGCTCAGACTGCTTGCTTACAGCTCAAGAGCTACTTTGGATTGTTAACAACTACTATAATGGCATTACGGGTTGTTAGATACATGGAATCTGATTTCTGTTCCTGCTGGTAGCATCTCAAGTTTAGCAGCAGCACAGGCTGGACTGCAGAGAGAAGGCAGAACACACTTGCAGTCGCTCTGTTCAGCACCTTTTCATCAGGAGCTGCCAGGCCTGTTGAGGATTAGTTGTGGGGTTCTTTAAGGTGCTGCAGGGAGTAGGACTTGAGGCTCTGTGGTGTTGTAATATACATTTTGTAATATACAGGATGCCAAGTAATTCACTAAATCCTGACAGTAGTCCTGGAAACAAAGGAAAATTGACCCACAGAAATGCCTTCATGCACAGGATTCCTTCCTTTCCTCCTGAAGCAACCTAAAGCAGGGCTGGTTTAGCTAGTTTGGGTCCACAACAGAGACTGAATTGCCACAGCCCAGAGACAAGTTCATCCATAACATGATTTTACAACATTTTAAAAAGCTAATATCTGCCTGCTTAAGCGAGCACACATTTCAGGTCACTTGCAGGGCAGTGACTGTGCAGCAGCCCCTTTCCAGCAGGAATATTTACTGGAGCCCTCAAGCACGAACCTGGTGAGACCAGCAAAGCTGGCAAGCTCAGCCCCTGCTCCTGTTTGTGTTTTCCCACTCCTTCTAGGATGCTGCTGCCTGCTGACAGCTTCACTCTTCATTCAGACTTTACTATCTGAGCTGAGTGAATGGGAAATCAGTGCAAAACAAAAAGGATCTTGATTTGGGGCTGCCAGATTCCTGCAGGGCTCCTGAAGTATCCAGCTCTCCATCATTCCCATCCCTCTCTCAGAAGAAAGAGATCTCATCTAAACCATTTATAGTAATTTCTCCATGGGTCTTCTGGAGACTGATGCTCAGTTTTTGCACCTTCCAGCCAACCAACCAACCTGTTTGGAAGCATGAGTGACGGTGGCAAATACCCCAAAAGTGGGAATGGCCACTCTGGAGTTGCCCATTGTTGTCCAAACCTCATTGCTCCAAATGACCCATCTCCTGCTCAGGACAGGCCAGGAGCTGGTCCTGCTGTCCCTCTGAGTCCTCCTGTGGCCACACAAACTTCACTGTGGCACAGCTGCTCCTTCTGGCAGAGCCACCAGTACCAGGAATCTCCCAAAAATGCATCCCTTGGGAAGCACTGGCTGCTCCTGGCTGAGCCCATGGGAAGGGATTTCTGTCTCAAGGGCTCTCCAGTGGTCAGTGATCTCGTGCAGCAGCGATGCTGCTGGGAGCTCCAGGAACACATCCCTTGCATATCTGTGCAGGCACTGATCTTGCATGGGCCTTCACAGTGAGCTTCCCCATTTCTGCTGAGAGCCTCTGTGACAGTGCTCAGAGGGACATCTGCTCCCAGGCATCCCCTCTAACACCTCAGGGGTGCAAAGTGAGCAGGTGGAAAAGAAAAGGGATTGAGCCATGAAAAATCTTCAAGTACAAACCAGACAACTAAAACAAATAATCAAACCTGGTGCTGAATATGCTTATGCTTAGTTATCAGGATCAGAAATTTATTTATTCAGTTTTTGATACACCAGTCTATTTGATACATTTTTTGACTTAACAAGCCTGCAAAAATGCAGCATTTTTTCATTTCAACAGATCATGTTATTACAAAGGTTTGTTTAGCCAGCATTTTTTTATCTCCAAATCTCTGCAGTACTTCAATTTTTTCCCTTTCTTGGTGAAGAATAAAGCTAGACAAATATGTAGTAATGGATAATTATTTCAGCCACTCTTTCCATCTCTGCTAAAATACTTACTCAAGATTCAACAATTCTTTTTTTCTCTTCTTTAGTTAGCTTCTGAACTATTTTCAAAAGTTTCTGATACCTGTAATATGAATAACTTTGAATGGCTGTAGGCCACACATTATATTTGCCTGATGAAGCAAAAATACTTTCTAGAATTTTGCTTTTTCTCCATTTTTTTTTAATCCTGGAAGATTTCCAAGAAAGTTATATAAATCAGACATAACCTGGAAGGAAGCACATTGACTCACAAATGCAGAAGCCTCATGGAAAGCAGCTGCCAGCTCTACTGTAGGTGCTGAGGTTTGTGTATTAAAAGCCCGAGGGTCCCAGGCTGTCAGCCAGCATTCCCTGGGCCTGCTCAGTCCCTGGGGTCACTTCTGTGTCCAGCAAGAGCCCAGGGGTCACAGTCAGCTCCCACTGCAGCACCTTTGTGTGCAGGGAAATGAGAGACACAAACCACCATCACTGGCAGCACAAAGTCTTACCTTTTCGTGTACCTTTGCTTGACTTATCCTACAATGAACAAGTAAATACAGTCAGAAAACTTTCCATCTGTTTTTTCTTTTTTTTTTTCACCAGTTACACCCCCACTCTTGTTGCCACCAGCACACATTTACAGGCCAGAGTCTCTGTGAGGTTCAGCACTCACAGACAACAAATGTCAGCATCGTAAACCACATGCAAACAGGCCATTAAGCTTATACCCACAAGATCCTCTGTTCCTCCACAGGACACTGGCAATAAATGTGCCTTAAATCATTTTATGATAAAGTGCTTTCTGTGCAGTAAGTGAAATAGAGAGAGCATAGCCAATTTTACTGCTTCAGAATCAGCTGTGTGACAAAAGTGTGTGTGGTTTGGCAGTGTAATCTTTTACTTTGATAAACTATAAAATCCCAAAGAAAACTTCTTAAGTTAATCAGGGCTTAATTTAAATAAACAAGCCAGCAAAAGATTAACAAAAAATCCTCAATGGAATCTGAATACAAAAATAGTCACACAAAGCCCCGTGCCAAGTTCATAAAAGCCACTCTGCTGGGATGAACTGGCCCACTGACCCCCTTTTTCTCCCCTTACTGGCACCACCAATGAAAAAGATGTTAATTTTCTGAAACACCAACACAACCATTTCCAGCTCCATTGATGCAAAACAGCACTTTTGGCAACACTGCCATGTGCTAATGCTGCATGAGGAGGAGGAGCTGGGTTAACTCTGCTTTCAAGATGGAGAGGAATCAGCTGAACCCACCAGGAAGAGACCTGGACCTGTCTGAGACAGAGCCCCTGGCGTTACCAATCACTCTCCCAGGCACAGCAGAATCCATCCCTGTGGATAGGGAAGCACCTGGGAGGAAGGCAGCAGTTCCATGGGTAACAAACCACCAGCCACCCCTGCGACCAGGGCTCCCACAGTGGGTAATTTATACCTGTGTATAAATATTCATATGTTCAGCACCTGACATAAAGGTAATATTTTTTAAACCCTCAACTTAGGCTCAGTATTGTTACCTTATCCCACAAAGGTAATAAATGACCAAATCTTGGCAAACAAAACATGCCAGGCTGGACCCCCTACAAAGTGGTTTTGGGCTGACATTACAGATGTATCAGCTCCTTCATTAGATAGTCATTGCTTAATTCTGTTGCTCTAGGGACTCTCTCCTAGTGCTTTTATTACTGTATCTGGTGCATTTCCAAATATTGTCTTTTCCCAACTACAAAATCACTTTAATTCTTCATTTTTTCCAATGAAAGCTGCTGATTATCTCCCAAATGTTTCCATTTAAAGAAAAAGTCTTGTTACTCTAAGTGTACATTTTTCCATTAATTTATTTACAACCATCTTTGCTAAGCTGAAAATTCACAGTAGGCTTGAGTTAAATAAAATTAATCCATTAAAGAAGAATATCAAAATAATCAGAGAGCCAAAAACTAAAGTGAGATAGCTATAAAAATTATTTCTTCATGACATTTCACTTGCTCTTTGGCAAAAATACTTCATTTTGACACAACAAAATTTAACACCTCTTCTGCTTGCATTTTTGTTATTTAGAGCATGATAAAAATAGGTACAAGGAGATCAACTGATGACTACAGAAAAACATTCTATTTAATCACAATATATACATCCAAAATAGAAATTACAAAGCTGCAATTCAAAATGCATTCACAACACCACTCCACCACAGTCACTGTGCCAGGTGCAAAAGTTTTTTGCAAGCTACTGGCAAAAGGGAAATTCCAGCCACAGACAGCTCACTAACAGGCATCAGGGGGCAGCAGGGGATGCAGAGGCAGGAGACGCCCAGGAAACTGCAGTTCTGCACTCCCTTCACATTCACTCACTCCCTACTTCCCTCTCCCACCAGCTCCCATCTCCTGCGTTCCAGTGTGGTTTCGACCTTTCACCCCTGACCCCTGGTGCCAGGCTAACATGAGACTGTCTCCTACCTCAGTTCATATTGAAATGTTTTGCACACAAGGCATTGCAAAGGTGTGATTAGGCCCGTTAGCAATGTTTTACATTTGGGCAAACACTTTAGTTGATACTGCACTCAGACTCTCCTTTCACAAAGAAACTTGCATGAGGTCACTGAGGAAGCCTGTGGGAAAGCGAGGAAAACAGCCCCTGCTTGCAAAATCCCACTATCTCCAAGAGCATCCCTGCACTCTTTCAGATTAAAGCAGAAAGAAATTAATATATCAAATTCCTCATTGTCATCCTCCTCAGGTTTCTTCATTTTCTGCTGTAAATAGTTCTCTCTTTCTTTAGATGCACCTTGGAACTCAATTTCCTCACGTTAAAGAGGTGTTATCACTGGTGACAAATGCAAAGCTCCTGTCCTCAGACTGTGCTGGTGACTTGGAGCAATTGTACACCAAGTACAAAGTGTACCCCTTGCAGGGAGTATGAATAATACCATGCTGCTGCTTCAGTACAACTACATCTCTGCACGGAAGAAACAGTAAAAAAATAAAAGTATCCATATCTCCTTTTCCTTCTGCCAATGTTCCCAGAGCTTAATTGAATTCAAATAAACTGAATACATAAATGATGAAACAAAAAGGCAAATTAAGTTTCTTCTTGGTCAAAATCACATATAGCATCAGTTTGTCCTCCGTGAGTGGATTTAACATTAACACCTCCAAGGTGATGCCCATTAATTGCCTTATTACCCTGAAACTTGCAGCCCTGTGGATGGTCTGTTTCTCCCTGGTGCAGGAAGTTTCCCAATTCTAATGGACACATTGGGCATTTCTATGGCACCAACAATGGGTTATTTCAGTTTTTTCCTCCCTGCCAGTGAGCGCAGTGGCAGCAGTCCCTCGATCCATTCGTTGGCAGCCAACATCATCTCCTGCCAAAAGGCCACCTCCTCCTGTGTGGAGTCCATCCAGTCCACAGAGATGCCATAGCTCAAACCTGAAAAGAACAAGAAAACTTTGGGAGCTACACATAGTGTTCCCACTCCATGCAAAAATATACAGTGGGATGTAACTTCTGCAGGCAGTTTCTTAACATAAAAGCTGCACCCTGAGCACCTCCTGTTGTCCTGCAAATGCCCATTCTGCACCAGAGTCCAGAATGAAGTCACTGCAAAAGCCATAAAATGCAAGAACCCTAAACATAACCTGCCAAAGAAAGTAATATTGGGATCAAGCCCTTTCTGTGTCTTTCTGAATGGTAAAGAAGGTCTTGAAGGCTTGGTTTTCCCCTTAAAAGACTTTCTTGTGGACAAGGTGGAGTATTCATCAAAATTCTCTTGTTTCATTTCTATAGGAATCAAACATACCATAGCAGAAAAGTGTGTACATCAATTCCAATTCAACCAAATTTTCAGGTGCCAATTATTTGTCAAGGAGAGGGAAGTCTAAATTTAGATCACAACTAATCTTGGGTTTGGTATTTTTATCTCTTATTCTTGTTGCCCCTTCCCTCTGGAGAGTTCACAACCCTCCTGGTGACGTTAGAGGTTGAAAACAGAGAACACACAGGCAAATCCAACAGCCTCAGCTGCACCTGCAAGGCAGACCATGAGCCTTGTCCTCCAAGGAACACTCATCCTTGATTGCAACATCAGAGAGCACGTCAAGGCTTGGACAGTCACCAGGTGGTGCTGTCCCATGTGCCATTCCAGTGCATCCCTGAGCACTCTTCCCTGGGAGGAACACCAATATAGTGTTGGTTTGTCATGCAGCCTGTTTTCCTCTAACAGCAGGAAAACCCTCTGAGGGACCCAAGGAGATTCTTGCATTTTGCCAGACCTCAAATCTGATGTTGGCAGAAAATGTGAAAACAGAGGGTTGTTACCATGGTACCAGGGCCCCCTCCATCCAAGACAGTGCAGGTACCAGTCACTGAGACACTCCATCCCTGGTTTCTCCCCAACAGGAAAATACTCTGTAACTTCCCACTTTACCTTGTGGCTCAACACTACAGTAACAGTATTGAGTTAATATAAAGGAAAATACTCACCTGTCCCAAGGCCCAGCCTGATTCCTCCAAGGAAATGGTTGGTAAGCTTTTCGTGATCCCACACAGTGAGTTCAACACAGGCATCCTTCAGATCCTCCGTATGAAAGCCATCATACACAATAGTGTGATTGAAAACAGGGTTTGTGTCTCTCTTTATGACTCGGGTCTTTTGGTAGCTCTTCTTACTGGTGTCTGGAAGCACATAGCTTTGAGAGGAGAAAACACAGCATGAAGCACTGAATATTGACCAAGAGCTTTACCACAGCAAGGATTTTCCTAGTTTCGCCACCACTGAATAACAAGGGCAATTCTCCCCTACAATTCTCCCAGTGCAACACAAAGGCTTTCCAGCATGGAGGGACAGCTTGGTGAGCCTGAGAACAGAGCAGGAGCCACAGCCCTCTGTGGGGGCACAGAGCAGGAGCAGCACTGTGCTCGTGCACTCACCACTTCACAAAGGAGTCAACTCCAGACGGACGCAACTGCAGCAGGTCCTTGACGTCTTTGACCCAAATGTGAACTTCGCCAGAGGGAGGATTCTTGGGCCCTGCCAGTTATAAGAAGAGAAAAGCTGTCATGTCAGTCAGAGCAACAGCTCCCAGAATGACAGGCCTGCTCTCCAGGGACCCATGGGATCCACATGGTTCCCGTGTGCTCACTGCCCCTCCCTGGGGGTCTCAGCACTGCAGCCAGCTCCATCACTCCTGCAGCTGCAGAGGCTCCTGGCACAACCTGCCAGTGCTGTATCAAACAGGAAAAGAGAAGGAACTGCTGAGCCAAACCAATCTGGTGCCTGCCCCACAGTAACATGGGTTCTGTGCTGCTCCTACCACATCACAGCATCCTACAGTGCCCACACGCTGATGAGTTGGAGGCTGTTGAGCCCTTCCTCTCTCCCCAACACCTTCCCAGTAAATCCAGATGTGGAAATCAGATGTTGGCTGCAGGCAGTGCTGTCAAACACTGCCTTTGTGCTGATCTCTAAGATCTGGCTCTAATGAGATTGCTCTTTAAGCAGTCCCTCAGCAGATAAAGCATTGCAAGCTGTGTGTCTGCACATGGGCAGCAGCCCCTAATGCATGAACCACACTTACCTAGGCTTCCAGGGGGAACATACTTAATGGACAAACTCATCACTCCTCGATGATCCACACCATTAACAGCAGAAAGGCTCTGAAACAGAAAGAGTTATGACTGGCTAAATGGAGGATTGTGGAAACACAGCAAGGCAAACAGCTTTTGACTTCAGTGGAGGAGCACAAATGGACAAACTCTGATTTTCCATGGCTGGAGCAGCCCCTTCTTAGGGCAGCTCATTTCTCTGTGGGTTTGTTCTCAAACTCAGTCTCTCAGAAGCAAAAGCCTGAGGATTCAGAGTACAAGGTTGCCCTTCCACACATGTCCACCTGGATACAATTAAGCATCTTGGTTCTGAAAGATAAATGTCCTCTATTTGCTTAAAAGCGATCTCAAATCAGAGCTGTGAATCCAGAAGCATGCAGGAAGCTGTACAGGCTTTACAAACAGTAGCACCCAAATATTTACCTCTCAAGGCATGTCAGCTGCTTCACCTAGTAGTCTGCTGTTTTTAAGGGATGGTTTTCATGTGAGTGGAGAGAATGGCAAAGTCACGTCAGAGCTGCTGTGATTAGTGTCAGGTTGCATTTACGAAATTGTCCCCACAGATCAGTCACCAAAACAGACCTGGGAAGGCCATTGTTCCGAGCACTGAACTGTGCTAAGGTGTCCAGGGGCTGTTCCCTGGTACAGGTCAGGTTGTTCTGCTCCACCACACACAAAGACCTCAGAGGAGTCAGGAAGGACTTCTACCACCACTCCAGAGCTGGAGAGCAGGACTGCAGCTAAGACACACTTACCCGGGGCTTCAGCGGGTACCAGTTGAGTTTCCTGTTGCTCCAGTCCCAGCTGGCCAAGTCTATTTCAATCTCTCCCAAAAAACTGTTACGTCCCAATGGATCATTGTGCCAAACAGAGAGATTCAATTTTTGGATCAGCAATACCATTTTCTCTATTTTATACTAGAGAAAGAAAGAGAAGTCAGGCTGTTCAAATTTTTCTTCTGTTTCTTTCACAAACAGAAATAAGCTACTCAAAATCTTGAATAAGCTCTGAGACACTCAAACCCACCCCACACATGCACTACCATTGGACTGGCTTCAGTCTGAACATCTCTTTTTTTGTCCTGTAGCAATACTACTACCCTGACAAAGCTTTTCTGCTGAGCACAGGGAAACCTGGCATTCCATTCATCATAGGGTAAAACCAATATTCTTTCAAGAATTATTAACACAGGCCTGGGCATTGCTGAATAATCCTCTATGCTTTGATGAGTATGATCACATAATGCAGACCTTTCTTACCAGTCCTGTGCCTCATGACTGCACGTCAGGAAAGGGGAGGACAAACAGCCCTTGCTCTGACTGCAGGTCCCTATTGCATCCAGAGATCTGTGTGGATTTTGACAGAGAAATTTAGGGTGCCACACAGATGGGTGCAGAGGAACCTTTAACATCCCAGGCCTCTCAAACCCCAGGGAAGAGCAGTGCAGTGTTGGCAGGAGGCAGGCAAAAAATTTGGCTGAAAAGGCAGGATCTTTCCAGACGTGCCTGATAGAGGTGCCTACTACAACAGAGATTTTCACAGCATGTGTTTGTTCTTACCCGTAACACCTCATTGTAAATGGGGTTCACTGTCCTCTTCTTCACTGATGTTTTCCTCTTACCCATCCTAGCTTTGTCTGGGAGCAGGTAAGTTTTAACATACCTAGAAAACAAACTAGAGTTGGATATTGCCCAGAAGGAAGGAAGGAAGGAAGGAAGGAAGGAAGGAAGGAAGGAAGGAAGGAAGGAAGGAAGGAACCATTACATTTAAGAAAATAAAAATCCTCCAGAACACAGAATTCAGCAATGTAGAAGTCACAAGGCACTAAAACATCACTCACGGGTCAGATCTGCCTTTCTTCTCATCTACTACAGCCAAGTCCTTGCACTGGGACACGTGGACCTGGAACTCCCGGCTCTTCTCGTCATAGTCTAGAGCAAATTCCACAGTTCCTTGGGCATCCACACTCCCAAAATCGCCGCTGTAGACACTGAGCACACTGCCACTCACCTGTCAGGGGGGAGAGCAAGGTTAGTGCCATTGAAACAGGCACAGTCTGACTTGGTTCTGCACAAAGATGATAGTCTGAGAAATGCATTCCCAGTGAAAAAAGTCTGGCATTGCCATCTTCGTGCAGTGTGGTGTTCTTGACACATAGAACAGCTGTGGCTGTTCTCAAACAAGCCAGGGCTGGGGAATGCAAGTAAGGGTCTCACAAGGATGTGCTATCCTAGACCAGGACTTAGAAGCACTGAATGCTCAAGAAATAGAGAAGTTTTTTCACTTCTAAATCCCAAAACTTTGTGAAATGGACTCGGATATTACGGGGGGGGGGACCACGTCTCTTCCCTATGCTTACAGAACAAATAGCTGATATCCTGACCCAATCTCATCACTAAGAAAGAAAGATATTGAGAGAACAAGAACTGTATTATAAGAACTTGTTATTTCACGTAGATATAGTCACACAATTGTCAATCCATTTATAAAACAGGCTAATAAGAACCCTATCAGACTAGAAATGTAGGAAGAACTATTCCTATCTTGTTGCTTACTCACAGTGTGCATGGAGCAGCACCAAACAGATACAGCCCTGTCCTGAAGAGCCACTGCCCCAGCAGAGACAGCCTCTGCTTGTCCCAAAGGCATAGGAACATGAGGTTTCTCCAGATACAAATCTGGAGCTAGGCACCCAAGAGTTACTTGCTTTCCCAGAACAAACTGCATTTTGCCCAGACAACTTGGGCTTCTTTTTTCAAGTCTTTGTCTTTCACTGGTAGAAAGTCACAAGGCACAAGCAAAGCTCAGCTACAGGAAGATGAGATAATTTTCTATTGCACCAATCACTCATGATTCCTGACAGGATTTCATAAAAACTAAGGCTGTTTACAAAGCAAATCATTAATCCTCTTACAGTCATGAACATTTATCAAAAAACCTTCCTAGTAATTAACCCAACTTTCCCTACTTACTTTGGTTCTGAATTTTATTATAACCTCCAAAAACCTGCTAAACATCTTCTGTCAATCCTTGGGGCTGCATTTACCATCCCATCAGGATACTCACCCCAGCAGAGAATCCTGAACAAGATTTTCAAGAACACTTGTATGACCTGGGCTCATTTTCAGCTCCCAGATGCTCCAGATAAGGAGAACTCATGCCCCAAAGTTTTTAACATATTTATCTACATTCATGACCTCTTCCTACCAGCTTTGCTTTACATATATTCTGTAAATCTGAAATATACTCCTTGGAGAAATCCACAACAGTAACACAGCATATTCAAGCACTTTTAAGCAGCTCCCTCCCCAAATACAGCCTCTAAGGAATCTTTTAAAAAACACTCAGCTAAACACATTTATCTTTTTTCAGCTTTCCTTAGAAACTGAAGCTCCAAAACATGCTTTTGTTGTCCAAGTTCCCTCTTATCTGCTGATAAAGGATGAGCTTGCAGAGAGCAAGTCCTGAACCACAAACATGTCCCTGAATAGCTGTGCACCTCATTTTCCCACCTAGGAACCCCCTCCCCCACCTCCTGCAGTGCCAGGACTCAGACCATCCACACCTGGGAGTGGGAGCTGTCGCTTACAGGGAATTTGACCAATGATGGCTCCATGGGTCTCTGTTTTGAGGTGGTACCTGGATTCACTCCTTTAACCCGAGCGAGTAATTAATCACCCCTGATCTTTTAATCATGTACCCTGCAGAAACAAACTGGATACTCCAGAGGCCACATCATCAGCACCAGCCTAAATGCAGCATCACCATATCCGACCGAGGAGCCCTGTCCAGGAGCCGGCGGCGCTCGGTACCTACCGAGGAGACAGAAGCCATGTCTGACGAGTGGCTGCCAATGCTGGGTGTCTTTTTGTGCCTGTTAAACTGGAAGCTGATTTCCGAAGCCGTGTCTGACTCAGTCTGCTCAGAAAATAAGAAGCATCTTTAAGCTCTGCCGAGCGAGCACTTTGCAACACTAGAGAGAAAAAGAATCGCTCAGCAGAGTCCCATTAAGCTGAGATCAGGTTAGGAGAGTGGAGGAGAGCGCAGGGAGCCTCCCCAGGGCATCCCCTCCAACCAGCACTGAACGTCATCATTAACTGCCTCCAAACAGAGCTGCATGCACTGCCTGGGCTCTGGGAAAGGGCACAGAACAGCATGGTTTGCACACAGGGAAACGTCCTCCACGATGGAACAGCTGCTCTGGGCTACTGGGGGCTTTTTTCTTAAGGCATTTCTCATTTATTCACAACATAACCAAGGCATGCTCTAAAGCAAGTACTGTTGGTCTCCAGGAAAAACATTCTCATGACACCAACCACCATTCAGGGGATGTTGTGAACACTATTTCAGCCATTTCTGGCATCAACCCACCTCAGACAACAGGAGAGGAGAGGACCTGCTCAGTTCTTTGACTCTTTCAGGTTCAAGAGATTGGTGTGGTATCAAATGAGGTTTATTGTATGCTGCAGGTATAAAAAGAAAAAAGACATCAAGATAGCTTGTCAGAATCAGGAAATTGTACATCACACTTTTGTTTAATGATACAAGGAAGGAGGAAAGGTTTGTGGGAGGCACTGGAGTACTATCTACTTGCCCTGTCTTCCTCACCTGTCATTGACGCTGATCCTCCCCGAGACAAAAACTGCTAATTCACATCCTGGAGCTATTTTCAGTGCGTTTCATTCACTGTGTGGGAGTGTGGAACTCCCTCTAGTGGCTCATCTGATGCCCTTATCAGCACCAGGACGTGGATGTTGCCTGCTTCGTGTAGACTGAACTTACACTAAAACCACACAAATCTGCCTCCTTGTCAAAGAAACCAATCAGGTCCACATTTTTATCTCATAGCACACTGCCCTGTAGAAAAAAGCACTAAAACATTTATACCCACAATTTCACCATTGCATACACCTCTCAAATACTCTGCTAGACACAGAGGTGGACAATAGCTAGATTATCTAAAACAGAAAAGTTAGAAAGCTTCCTTTCAATAGAAAGATGGTTACTGAACTGCTTAAATGTCTAACTAAAACTTATTTTTTGTATCTTCATCTTCTCCCAATAACTCTCTTGAAGATTACTTTCTCCATCCCAGAAGAATTAGTTTTGAAAAGATATATGTTCATATACACATTTGTTTAGCATTTTAGGCATGATGATACATTCTTGGGTGCTCAAAATGCCCAAGAGATTCTTGATTTACCATTCATTTGATATTTACTATTTTTATTTCCAACCTTGAATAAATAATTGTATCTAGCCCTCTTCACAGACTATTTGCTGTACTGCAAACATGAAACTGTAACTCTATTACAGGAGGGCATCCAAGGATGAGGCTCTAGATAAGGGGAAGCTGAAATCTTGGTTGTCTTGGTGGAGATCACATCCCAGCACAGCAATGTGGGGCCTGGAGCCTTGAGCCCCTGTGCCCTGTGACATGTTGGGCACACATGATGGGGCAGTGCTTGGCAGGAGGTGCCAGCCAGGGAGGGCACAGCCACAGGGCCATGCAGTGTGACCTGCCAGCAAGCTGCCTCCCTCCCACAACCAGCGCTGGACTTCAATTTGCTCAATCAAAGCCTCTCAGTGGCTTTACCTTTACCTTTCCTTGGGCATTGCCTTCCCATGCTTCCCATTTCAGTCCTGGCAGCCTTGGCCTCACCACTTGCCTTTTGGGCAAGCTCTTAGCTGTCTTTTTGGGCTTGCCAGGTTTCACCCTCTGGGGACTGTCACTGGCTTTCTTGGGCACAGAGGTTGCTGCTGCCTTCCCTCGGGCGCTTTTCACGGCTGCAGCTTTCTTGGGCTTCTTCAGGTAGGCTGCTGCTTCCTTGGCTGCCTTCTCCTCAGCTTCTCTGGGTTTCTCAGGGAGACGCTGTCACCATAAAACATGTCCCAGCTGGCAGCTGGGGACATCAGTCCAGCCACGGGCTCTGCTCTGGGTGAGGGGAGAGGCCTCATGAGCAGGAGTCTGTGGCACAATTGGCACACTGACACCAGGTCTGGCACCTCAGATCAATCCACAGCCCTCGTGCGGGAACAGGAGAGATGAGCATGAGCTTCTTGACAACCCTTTGAAGCCTTTGTGTTTTTGCTGAAGTAACAAACCATCAATCCATCTGCAATTTCCTGGCTCTGAATTTAATTTTAGGTAGTATAAACTCTCTAATTTGATGATGAAACAATATGTCATTTTCCTAGCCTGGTACATGCACAGAAGCATGGTGATGAAAAACTGGCATAAATATATTATTTTCAGCAAATGTAAACCAAAAAGAAGAAAGAAAGATGTTACTCACTCTCTGTGGTTGTGTAAATGTTCACCATGCTCTTTGCAAGTTTAATGCTATTTGCTCGGGCCAGTGCCTGAGCAGCAGGAGAATGATCCCCATCTTCCTCTGGAATATACAAAAAGCCAAATCAACATGGTAAATAAATAAACACAAATGGGCAGGGCATCATCAAGTGTGTGTGTCTGTGTGCCTCCCTTGGTCCCTCTGCCTAGAGCACACTGCAGTTTCACTGCACAAGCACTGCACTGCTTCCCAATCATCCAGGTGCTCTGATGTCTCCCCTGAGAAAACCTCTTCACAATATGTCAGGAAATGTAAATACTGCATTAACCCAGTCCCAAGACAGACCAGCTCTTCTGAAGAGCATCCAGTGAAACAGAGACATCTGCTAATATCATCCTGAAATGAATGAATTAATAAAGGAAAAAGTCCTGAGAAATAATAGAGTGATCTAGTGTATAAATGGTTGGACTTAATTATCTTAGATGTCTTTCAAAACCCAAAATATTCCATAAAGAAAATACTTGCAATGACATGAAGTGCAACTCAGGATTTTCATAGGAATGTTATATGAGGTAGGAAATAAGCCAAGAAATGACACAATTAAAAAATAAAAATCAGATGAGTCTGTGGAAAATCCTCTTAAACAGGTCTTACCCAGGTACATGAGGACAGAAAATTTGGAAAAAGAAGGCAAGATGCTCTCTCTTCGTAGGTCTTTGCTTGGAAGAGAGCAGAGCTGTGGGTAATCAGAGCCCAAATGTAAAATGAGTTGCAAATAACAATAACGTTTTCTCATAGTCACTACAAGAGCCCATCAAACCCAGAGGAAGAGGCTGCTAAAATGGTGACGCTATTGACACCATCATGGTTGAGAACATCAGATGGTATCAGAACCCAGAAAGATCAGACCCCTAGTTCAGTCTGCTTTGCTTAAAGTTTAATGTCAAAGTTCACTTGTACATTCCAAAAAGACCCAAAATGTCACTTAGGCACTGACAGCCAGAGGCTGTATCAGGGTTCTCTAAGAGCCAATGTACTTACTAAACACTTTGCTTCACATTTTATTTCTTCTATTTGTGTTAGACTTATCTCTACTAACACTAAGAATTCCTCCAGTCCCACATTTTAAGAAAACACAATCTTGCCAGTGAGTGAAATAAAGTGAGTTCCTGTGATGTGTTGTAGGTAGTGCAGGGCTGTCCCAAGGTGAGGTGTTTGCAGGTAAGGCAGGTAAGGGAGTGGGGAGGAAAGCAATGGAACATGGCACCATCCCCTTCTACACTCACACTGGGCTATACAAGATTTGTTTCCAAGATTTGTTTGCGAAATACATTCTACACAAGCTAACTCTGCACAAATTGCAATACAGGATAAATGGACAGATGAAGAAAACGTGGAAAATGCAGAAGGGTTAGGCAAGAAAACAGGCTTAGGGATGGCTCTGTATTTGGATTTCACAGGGTGCGGTCACAGCCCTCAGTACCTGAGTAAACAGCTGAGTCTGTCCCCTGAACACCTTCTCTCTCTCCAGATGGTTCACCAGGTGTTGGCTGCTCTGAAGACTCACACATTTTTTCTTCAGGTAGCTCTCCATTTATTTCCATATTGTTTTGAGTGCCCAAATCAGATCTTTCCTCTTTCTCATCATTGCTTTCACCATCTGTGAGCACAGGCTCGATCAGTATCTGCACCCTGCTGGCCAGGGACCTCGCTGTGGGTTTGCGCTCTTCTGCCGCCACCAGCTCCTCTGCAGGCGTCCCTGGCTCCAGCGTGCTGCCAGGCACATCCTTGGAAGGCAGCTCAAGCTGGATGGACGGTGCTCGCACGGGCAATCTGGATTTCTTGGAGCAGTGCTGCACCACCTTCTCTTCCTCTGGCATCAGCAGCTTCCCATTGCTTTCACTCAGCGAGTTGTTTCTTGTAACCAGGCTGCCTTTGCTCTTGGCATACGTGGATCTGGGAGTGACGGAGACCGAGCCCTTCCTTGCAGGAGAGGCATAGCTTGGCTCTTCCTCACTGGAAGACAAGGTTATTGTCCTTTTGTAGGGGGTTCTTGTTTTGGTGAAGGCACCAGGTTTTTCTTCAGCATCCTGGCTTTGCCCAGACTGCACGGAGAGCGAGCGGCACAGCCTGAACTGCCGACTGTCTGCTTCCACCCAGCCCGGCTCTGCCGCCGTGCTCCCCGCTGCCACCGAGTCTGCTCCCTTCTCCCAAAAGTTCTTCAAGTTCCTGAAGTGCTCACGGTCAAGGCCAATATCCTCTTCTTTGTTACTCATGGATGAGATCGTGTAGTTCACACCTTGCTTACCAGCCCTGGCGCTTTCCCCCTCTGCGGGCAGTGCCCTGGGGCTGGCCAGCGGCTCTTTCCTTGCACGGCTGCTCTCTGCTGGTCCCACGTGATTCACAAACTGCTCGGATCTGGGCAAGGTTCTGCTCGGTTTCTTCTTAACTGGTATTTTGCTGGGAGCGTAAGTTTCTTCCGGTGGAGTTTTTGGCCCCTCTGTGGTGCCAGTGGCCCCATCAACAGCTTCTCCTCCAGCTGCAGTGCTGGGCTGAGGCACAGCATCCTCTGAAAGCTTGGTGGGCAATGGAGATACTCCATGACCTACAACAACAACAAATACTCAGAGCCTGTCCCACTGCATCACATCCAATCTTCCCAGAAGGTCTGGACTGCAATTTCTCAGTGAGAAAACAGGGGGAATTTTCAGAAATCATCAGTATATTCCTAGCTCTTTTCCATAGACTCTGGAAAGCTCCCTTCCATCTGAAGAAAGCCCTGAAAACCCCAGTCCTTCTCCCTGCAACAGGGCACAGAAAAAATCCACTGAGCTCTAAACTGTTGCTGTGAGTTGTGGATTTGTTTGCAGGTTCCTTTCCAATTTGACAGCTTCCCTACTGGCTATTTTCTATGTTCCAAAACTACACTATACATTCAATGCTGGAAAGAGGGTAAGTCCTCTTCTGGATTAAAGAGCTGAGAGCCAAGCACTCAGTTTAAAATGTACTGAGAGCCCAGAGAAGTTTCAGTCATCAGATTGCTTCTTGCCTTGGTCCCTGCTGCCTTGGCTGTAATTCACAAAATGTTGGCAGCCCATTCTTATATGCCAAGGTGCTCTGTTATTTATTTGTACACACACTGAAAAACATCTTGTCTCTTGGTGTTTGATGTTGAATAACAGAAACACCAATAGCTCACTGAACAAAAAACTTACCTTTTCTAGGCAAATGAAAGCTGTTTGTTGCAGTCACAAATGGACTTGTTCCAGTGTCACTCTCTGAGGAAGAGATATCATGTATACTGGATTTCTGAATAGAAAACAAATCTTATCAGTGTGCAATCATAAATAATGGCAAGACTGGAAAACATGTATTTTATTTGAGCAGAGACACCAGGGCAGGCAGCCTATGGAGCCCCTGTCAGTAGGTATAGACTGTGTGAAGCTCCAAGGAGTAACAAAATCAAAGTGCAGAGGCTGTGCCTGTACTACCTTGTCTGATGCAGACAACTGGACAGGAAGTCCTGGCTTCAGTTTTGGCAAAATTTTCTGCTCTGTGGTTTCAAGAGTAGGTGTACCAGATCTGTGGGAGAGAAGAAATGCCTGAACAAGAAGGTCTGTGGTAATGATGTGTCTGTTTGGGTGCTTAGGCAGTCTTCAACATCACCTCAGTTCTGCTGAGATGCAGAACTTGCTCAATAAAAACAATGTGTGTCAACTACTAGGTTTATTCAGACTTTCCCCTTCTGGGAAGTGCCACAAGAGCCCAAGGGCCATGCAGAAGGGAGAGACGTTTCTATGCTACGGCCCAGGAAGGAACAGGCCACACCTGCTTAAGACTGAATGAGGAAAACAAAGCTAGCTTTTCAGGATTTAACCAACACCCTGAATAAAAACCACTGGGTGTTGTGCCAGCAAAGCAAGAGCACCTTGGGCCTGTTGCCTCTGGATCCTTCATTAAACAACACCCACTAATCAGCTGCAAGAGGTTTCCGAGTGTTGTCAAGGCCCATATTTAATATTTAACTGGAACAACTGCCACCTGTGGAGAATGATTCCTCATTCTGCTGACAAAAAAAGGCAAATGAGATGGGAACAACAATGCATGAATATGTGAACATTTTAATTGCTTCTCCATAGTCCACACATATTGAGTGAGGTCACTGACTTGCTCATTGGAGTGGTTTCAGTAGATATTTCTGCTCAGTCAGCACAACGTGAAATCCTACCAAGCCTTGATGGAGAGTGCTGAGCACTGGACACAGAGGTTGGCACCAGCAGGAAATGAGCAGTTTCCTCAAACAGTTCATTTTGTTAGTGCTGCTCCATAGCAAAAATTAAACAAATAAAACCGTAACTACTTTGAAAAATTAACCAGCACATCCTGAAATTAGAGACAGCTTCCATTTTACTGAACCCTTATCAAATCATGCAGGAAAAGACCTTTGTGGGATAAGCACATTAGCACTTGATTATTAGGGGTGGATTGATATTCTGACAATTCCTGGAAGAAGGACTTTAAAAATATCCTATAGAACGTATTACTTATACAGTCTCGGAAACTCAGTTAAAGACCAGGGTTTAATGGGTAGCATTCAATTTTCATTAGAAGTAAGAACAGCCAGAGCACTGCACACACAGCAGTGTTACCTTCCCTCTCCTGCATCAGCAACATCCTCAGGAAAGGCAGGACTTGGGGCAGCTTTGCTTTCCAGACCCAGCTGGATGGGCTTGTTGGCCTCATCTGTAATATAACAGAGACAACTGAGAAATGACATTTCATTGAACTTGTAATGTTTGGTGTGCTTTGTTTGGGGTAAGAAAATGCTTTGCCCAATGAAAAAGAGTCCCACCAGCACACTCCCAGGGGGTTTAAGAGGAGAGGGCTTTCAGGGGCTCTGCCTGCTCTCCCCAAGGATAGGGAGGCCCCAGGGCAGCAAAGGCACTTCCAGACCCCACAGAGGGTCCAAGAGGCCAAAGCTGCCCAATGCCTGACTCGTGCCAGGAGCTGTCACATCACTGGAAACCTCCACAGGACACTGTCATGACTGTCAATAAAGTTAATCTGTTCCAGGATTTAAATTCAGCCGTTTCCTGTTTTGACTCAAGTCATCCGATCTTGGCAAACAAAGGAGGAGGCCAATACAGTTAATGAGAAGATCCCTGTTATTTTTACTGGCACAGGGCTCAGCTGTATCTTCTAGGCTCCCAAAGACTCCAAAGAAAAAACAATAGAGGACAGTAACCTTTATAGCAGACTGCAGGGTACAAAGCTGCATTAGATATTTTGTTAGCAAATGGGTTTTCTCGCTACTGCAAAACCAAAAGGATTAAACTCTCGAACAGTGAATAAAAGCTAAGCTTAAGCTTAATCTGGTCAACAAGATCTGCATGTATTTATTCACATGCAGCTAGGTCTATTTTAATGACAAAATCTACAAGATTTTTTTGTTACAAGAACTGCCAAACTATTTTAGGATATATTTAATTAAAGAATACAAAAAAAAAGAAGTTCAGAGGATTCAGAAGTAATACTCAATTGTATAGCCTTGCTTGTTATCTGGTTGGAAAACCACAGGAGGCCCAAGAGCAGGCCAGTCCTATGGTCACACCAGACTCAACACTGCCTGTGTGGTGCCATCCAGCATCAGCACAGTCAGCCTGCAAATCACAGATTATCCAGAGATTCACTCCCCCTTGCCTGTGCATTCCTATGGAGAAAAATGCTGCATTCCCAATCTTCCTGCCCACCCAGCACCTGGCCCTGAGGTGCAGGGACACAGCAGCCACTGCTCAGAGCTGTCTGCATTGGGACTGCATATCTGGCACACAGGGGAGGTGGCAGCTGGGGACCCCGTGGTTTCCACAGCACTGGGAAGTCGGGGAGTCGCTCCTGCTGAGAAACAAGAGCCTGGTGGTGTAGAAACGAGCCCGTTCTAGAAAGCATATTCTTGAGAGAGGGACTGTTCTGCCCATGCCAACACTGATGTGCACAAAGCATCACTGAACCTGGTTTGAGGAGAAAGAACCCAAGGCATGGCTGGTGACACGTGCAGGCCATGGCACGTGCAGGCACAGGAAGGCACAGTGAGGAGATTTATTGATGCAGTGAGCCACATCCTCCTGTTCTGCCTCAGACCTGGGGCAGGGAGGTGCCAGCAGGTAGCTGTGCTGGAAGTAAAGGAACCAAACACAGAGCTCCCACGCTTTCCCTTTGCCTGTCATGGTTGAAAAGATCTTGACAACCAAAGACTGCATTCATTTCTCACCTGACTTGCAAAGGCACTGTGTCGTACTTGCTGTTCATTGACACTCTGCCCTCAGACAGAGCTCTTCATTCCTGGCTGGCAGAGGCAACAGGAAGCCTTCACTGCCACCCATCCAAATCCCTGTCCTGAAAAATGGCTCAGCCACTGACACAGCTGTGCCTGGCTCCTATCACCACAAATAAGCTATTTTAGTACATTATAATCCATCAAAACAAGCAATATGCCTTTGCTAACTTTAGGATGAGACAACATAGGAAGCAAATTCCAACAGAAATTAGGAGTGGCCTGACCAGTTTAACTTGTCCATACATACATTTTTATACATGTGTATAAAACTGACATGCTCTCCTGCTCTAACACATTTACTAATTTCCTACCACTCTAAAACAAAGATTCTTTGTGCCTGGGATAAGCCCAACTAACTGTGCATCAGGGCTCACTTGCCACAGCAGGTGGATAAAATAGTCTCTCTCACAGGTGATTTTTAGCCCTCATGTTTTGCACATAACACAAGGAGAAGTTATCATCAAATTCATCCATCTGTGCTGCTCTGCAGGCTGTAGTTTAAATATAGGGTATCTATCTGTTTCATAGATTTGTATTACTGCCCATTTTCTACTACAATCAATACCAACTGTGAAAACCCTTAGGGATCCCCACAACCCTCCCATCTGAAGGCTAAAACTCTCCTCCAGGAAAGATCACTGGGAATTTTCCTTTGCAAGCACAAATTTCCACACCTCCTCAGCCCACTTACCTTGCAAAGGGAATGCCAGCAATTATCTCAGTGGGGCTTTTCCATGCAGGAATTTTCTCATTTCACCCCCTCATTTCACTTAAGTCTACAGACTTAAGTCAGGAGTTTTGAACACAGATTTGACTAAATGAACTTGCACCCTTTCATCACCAACAGAGGTGAATGACTGATCTTTCCAGAGGAAGGAAAAAAGGTGTCAATGTGGTAAGCAAAGGTCCTTATCTCATCTAAGGTGAATATAGCAGCTGCAGAATCTTGATGCACAACCAGTGATGTAAAATGGCAGTGGAAAAAGTAAGAGGAAGGAATAAAGTCACACGTTATATCTGTGCTCCATCAAAATGAGTCTGAGAATACAAATAGAGGAAAAAGGGAAGAAAAAAGTTGAAAAAGGAATAAAGGCTAAGTCTAGACAGAACTATTATAGTAATTTAATAACATTTGCTTCTTCCTTCTTAAAACAGCATTAGTCAAGTAATACACATGCAATGACTATTTTGCATAATATTGCTGTATTAGTAAGGAGATTATTTTATATGATGACCTGAGACATCATCTGGTATGTGCACATCAGCCCTGAAAGTTAAATCTAAAACCAACAGTGCTTCAAATTCTGCATTGCTGAAGTGGGCAGAGGGCTGAGGGCACAGGGCAAAGAGCAGACAATCCTGTTCACTGCATGCTGGTAGCTGGGCTGCAGGTGACAGAGCATTTGCCTGACCTGGGCCCTGGCAGAGAGGCTGCTGAAGCTCTGCCCCTTCATGCCAAGAGGGTGCAAGCACAAATGCACATCCTCAAAAAGAAGAACATGCTCTGCAGAAAAGCCAGACACCTCTGCCAAGATAGAAAAGGTTTTATATGCTTTAGCATTCTGGAGGTATGATAAAATAGTAAATTTAATGACATAATGAATCCATAATACCAAGGATAAAAGCAACTTCAATATGAAATATGATGGGCCAGTTCTGCATGAGAGGTGCCAATGAATCTATGCTAAGTTATGAGAGCTGTCAGGGGTAGGTAAAGAGCAAAAAGAAAATGAGGCTCTCAGTGAAGTCCTTAGCCAGCATTTAGTTTTCAGAATGTGTCTAAGTAACATGGAGCAAGCAGGGGTGCCCTAAATCCAGGCAATTCCTGCTACAGACACATCCCAGCCAAGGAGGCTCACCAAACAAAGGAGTGATCCATACTGCTGCTCCCCTGAGCAGGAATGGGAAGCTGGGCCCAGGAATGATGGCTGAACTGAACTGCTGGAGATGGCATTTGAGTGCTGGACAAATGCCCTTTGGCCAGGGGCAGTAGCCTTTACTGCAAAAGAGCAGAGCCCAGCTCTGGGGCCCTTGTGTTAGAGACAGTGGCAGGCTTTGCTCAGAGCTGCCTGTCAGGGCCAAGGCTTGCCCAGGGCAGCAGCAGCCAGGAATTCCCCAGCCATGGCTGAGGACCTGGGACTGCCCACCCTGACAAATCATCCAGGAGGTTGTGTGACACTGGCCTGTCCTCATGTTGGGGACTGGATGTGAATCATCCCCAGCTCTGCTTTGCACAGATGTTCAGCACAAAGTTCCAGCTCCAGGCTGGTTACATTTCAACTCTAAGCACGGTCTTGCTTGCTTCACACAGGACTGATATCTGGCCCTTAGCTGACAAATCTGCTTTGATCTGTTTTACACAGCACCATGAAAGTTTATCTGCATGTCAAACAACACACAACACCTCTGCTTCCAATCAGCACAGGGTCCCAGATACAGCCTGGCTGTGGCACACAGCCTGGGTACCATTCAGACTTGGCTACAAAGCCCTTTTTACTTTGAAAACCACATTTTGCCTTGGAATTATTTCCATGTAAAAAGCTAGGCATGGACCCTCTCAAGTGGGCAAATACATGCCAGGAGGAGAGAGTCACCCTCTCCATTTGCAGAGACCTCACCACTCCAGAGGTGTGAGAGCAGCTCTTGTCAGAGCACCTCAGGAACTGGGGCAGGGGGATGTGTTTGACCCACACATGTCAGCTTGATGACAAAAACTGTCCCACATGATCCCCTTCTCTTTTTACTTCTGTGATAAGAAATGACCTCTAGCAAACAGAAATTTTGGGAAAAAGAAGCAAAAAAAAAAGAAGCTGAAATGGTGAAAAGGCATTCACTGCACATGGCTTTTGCCTTGGTCCTCTGCCTTGGGCCCTGATTTTGATAACAAGGGATGTTTTTCTAATACTGAAAACATAGATGAGAATCCCCTTATCACAACACAGGGATTGGCTCTCAACAGACTCCCAGTACAGGGAGACCCCCATCCTCGACCAATTTTCTTTCTGGTCCATCAATTTGTTTTCTTAAGATGTACACTAACATACTTACCTTCTAGTTTGCCCTTTTTCCTTCTAATTGATGCCCGAAGTAGATCTGGCCCCTCCAAGTCTTCCTGAAACCGTTTTGCCTTCACTTCTGAAAACCATTCACCTGTCACAAACTTCTTCTTCTTTTCATCCTTGATGGAGCCTTGTATCCGCCTGAAAGACAGTGCAAGCATTACACACCAAAAAGATCTTCAAAGTTTCACCTTCCCCAAGCTACCTTTGTAATATGTCCATGGGTTCACCTGTCTGACACTATGAAGGATCCAGAGATTATTTTCTGCAATCACAAGAGCCACACCAGCATTAAAACAGCAGAATGGGAACAGCACCTGACAGGCTTTCACCTCTTCCAAATTTCACAAATCCAAATCAGTCACCTGGCAAAGAGATTCGTCCACTTGCTTGGCTGCCCTGAGGGTTTAGGAAGGGGTGGGGCTGTTTGTCTGTCCTGCACTTCTCCATTTTATTTGTCTATTAATCTCTTTATGAGCAGCAAAACCTTTAGGATCAAATTTGCTGCAAACCACAGAAACAAATAATGATATTTAGGGAAGCAACCTGTCCCTGCAGCATTCTCCCTGGACACTGCTCCTCTCCCTGCTCCCCCTGCCATGCCTATTTTGGCACTCACATGGTTAGCTCTCCTTCCTAAGCATGGCTTCTCTTACTGTACCATACTCTAACCCCCCTCACCATGGCTTGCTGAATTAGCTGCCGTTCAGCTGGCACAGCTCACCACAGTTCAGGGTCCCTGTGAAACCTGGGAGGCCAGAGGAAGCTCCCATCTCAGCCCAGTTCTCAGCAGAAAAAAGGGGCAAACCCCCAGGTAACCCTGGAGCCTTGAAAGGTCACATTTGGCTGCCTCAAGGCCAGGAGGGAGCAGGGATAACTGGGCTAAAGTCTCTGCAGGCCATGCTGGGGTCTCAACAGAAGCTCCCATCTAGCCCAGGGCTGCACCTGCCTCCATGAGGGTCTCAAGGTGCTGGGCCAGAGGAAATAGGTATTTTAATCTTGCTGACAGCAGATCAAGGAAATGCCATTGACTTTATTTTGCCCAGCAGGCAGGTTGTGTTGGAACCAAACATGTTTTACTGCAGGTAGGCAAACTAACAGCAAGCGGCTCTGGGCAGGATCTAATTCACTTCACTCCCAAATCAAAGCCTTCTGTGCAACAGTTTTCAAAGAGAAGTGAAACAAAACCAAAATATCCAAACACTCTTTTTACCAAACCTCCACTTCAGAGAAAAAAATTACTCCATTTCAGAAACAAACAAACAAACCCCAAAAAACAAACCTTTTTGAAATTGTTTCAATTCAGAGGAGAGGTAAGAGCATGCAGACACATACACTTCAAGTCCAGCCATCTGCCTTCCAGTTGTTCCCCCAGTTCCCACCTCCAAGCAGAGGCCAGGGCACACAGGCTCCCAGGAGCCTGCAGCAAAGCTTCCTGCTCCCCCTTCAAGCCTTGAGCATCCTTTCTATACAGGGCTTACTCTTTTTTTGGCTCAACAGCAAATTGAAGACTCGCATGCAGTTGGGGTAAACTGGCACAGTGCCATCCACACTCACTGAGTTACTAATTTCTTGCCGTGGAGAATTTGGTGCCAGCTCCCTGAGCCTGGTGCATACTGTCAGCCCAGATGGTCTAATGGCTGGCATTTAAAAATTGACAGCAGCAACAAGCAGTCCTGATCAACCAGACCTGAGCTCCAGGATGGCCAGTGGCAGAGAAGCTGAACTGAGCAAGAATCCCTGGCTCTGGAACGGCTCCCTGCAAAGCTCTGGCAGATCATGTAGCCTCTAATCACCCCTCTCTGCATGATAGATGGTGCATACACACCCACCTCAAAGAGCAATGGGGCAACATAAAACAGAGAAAGGGATGTAAAATCTAATTTCAAAACACACTATGGCCTTTCTGTGCTACTGAGTGAGTAAAACAAGGTAGCAGCTACTCCCCTGCTCAGACCTCTGCCACCAAGAAATCAGCCTCCTCCTCCACCGAACAGGAAAGGGGTGATTGCCCTTGGCATTTCTGAGGGCTGATGATTAACTCAAAAGGAGAGTCCACTCCTGCAAGGAGAGGACAGCAGCAACAGAAGGATGGCTGAGAATGCCGAGGTACAATGAAAAGATCTATCAGGATCTGAGCAAAAGGGACAGCTGCAACCTGCACCTCTCCTTGTTTAGACACACACACACACACTCCTCTCTCAAAGAAGCAAAAAAATCTTCCCCAAGGGAAGCTCACATCCTGCTATCACATTCTTTCTCACCTGATGCGATCCCCATCCTTCTTCTTCAGCTCTGCATCTCTCTGCAGAACCTTCATCAGCTTTTCATACTCCTCCTCGGTCAGGAAACTCAAGTCCAACATCTTCCCTACAATGTTTTCAGTTCTTCAGATGGCTCAAGTGAAGACAGAGCAGGCACTAATCCAGCCCTGGCTGCCACAGTGCCATGGGCATCCCCTCGCAGTGGCCCTGGTGCTGAGCAAGACGTGGCTGGAGAGAAAGGATTCACCACAGCATGGTTTGGGTGGAACTCACGTTAGCACCTGGACTTGCACTTCCACGCTCTTGGCTGGCATGTTTCTCTGCACTGCATGCCTTCCCCTGCCAGGAACATTCTCCCAGCAAAATGAGGCTCCTTTGCTTTTCTTCAGGCACAGTTGCAGCGATCCGGACGCCAGCGTCAATCACAGAGGGAAGGAGCGAGCTCCCGCCGCCCGCCGGAGCCGCCTCAACAGGCATGAGAGCTCATCTCACCAAGAGCAGCCCCAGCAGCTCCAGCATGCGCCCTCCCCAACAGGGAACTCTGCCCTGTGCAGTTCAAGCATCCCTGCAAAGAAATAGCACCGAGATGCCTTTTATGATAAGCGCGACATATGGTAACCGAATGTGTACATTGGGGGTTTTTATTTGTTCTCCAGTTCCAAAACAAGCTGCCCTACTTTCCTCCCTGTCCTAGAGCTCCTCACGTGGTATTAACCTAACTAAGACAATGTTTTATTTTAGCCCTTTCCTACTAACAGGTAAACAGTTGACTCAGCATGCTTCGAGCAAAATATGCATATAAATTACCAAATTTATACTTGCTTGGTTTTTGCCTCCATTCTTCTTATCCTCGCTTCTTTCTGGCCTAAATGAGACCAAGGATAAACAGCCAACCTTTGTAAAGCAATCGGAAGATGACAGAACAGCAACCTGCAAGCATTTCTGTTGCATGTTATGCTATGAAACACCAGGGGCTGCTCATTTTCTAATATGTGTGCCCTCTGCCTTATGCTGCACTGATATTTGCCATTCAAACACTACTGGTGCAGATCACTTTGTGTTTCAAAAGACAGCAAAAATGGCCAGAGGCTGCAGGGCGTGGAGGAAAGGTAAATCAAGCACTGCATTGCCACTTTATTCCTTTTCCTCTCTCCTGGCCAACTTGAGGGCAGGTAGGCACACCTTTGAGGGAGCAACAGCTCTGCTCCTGTCCATGTAGGCAGTTTCTACCTCGCTCAATTTTTCCACTGTTTCCAAACCTTTCAAGTGATTGTGGGTTTCATGACACTTTGCTATTTCTTCCAAAGCCACAGCCTTGGGAGTCAGATAATTAAAAATTAATAAATCCCAGCTTTCGTGGCAAACATGATCTGAAGGTCATCAGGCTCTAACCTCAAAGCCTGTATCACCCTTAGTGTCTAACCTGTCCCTTTGAGGACACCAACCTCAGCCCTTTCAGGTCACCTATTCCAGTGCTTTGCTGTCAGCAATAAACTTCTTCCTCTTGCCTACCCCAGATGTCCCTGATAGGTGTCAGCCCATCTGAGCTAACGCAGGGATTATCCCTTTGCAGCCATCCTCACTGGGCTTGACACTTCAGCCTCCACGTTAGCCACCCACAGCTCCTTCAGATTCCTCAAAGCTGGTGTTTTCATCATTTTTGTCACTTCTTTGGACATGGCACATTGTTACCAATTGGTAAAACTTCACAAAAGGAAGGCCTTGTAAAATCATGGCTCAGGCCTGTTACTTTGGCTAAGTAGAAAAGGACTACAAGAAAGAGACTCAGCTGAATTAGGGGTAGAAAAGGGAGTTATATAACCATCCTGTGTTCACATCATGGTGTATGGTGGTTGGTTGAATTATGTTTGTTATGATTTAAAACCATGTAACTGATGAAGGCCTAACTGCTTAAAAAGGCTGGGTTTTTGCAATAAAGCAGCTCTCCTTTGCACCTGCCTGGGGACTCTGCAGCACTTTGGACCCTCACAGTGCATCTCTTTCATCAAGTGACCCATCCAAAGCTGAGAACCAGTGCTTCAGCTCAACTTTGCTCATTTGACATCATTACATGGATTTACTTTATTTTACAGATGATACATTCACAAATGTTCGTCTTTTTTGTAATGGTGCATCAACATGTCAAGAGAAAGAACAGGCATCTGACCATAATGGTTACAAAGAAATACCACAGAACACTGCATGAAAAAGTTCATAAAAGGAATGGCATTGCCATAAAAACCCTTAATTTCTTGTAAAAAATTGTTGGAGGAAAGGAAGCAACATTTCCTATTTCTTTAAGGCAAGAATGGCTGCGCTTGTCAGACTACAATTATAGCCTTTATCATCTCAGAAACTATCAATATCACTCAAAATAGTTTAAACAGAAACAATAATAAAAAGCCCTGGTGAATCTCTACTGTTTAAACCTACATTTCATCCAGCTTGGCATGGCTCTCCCATGCTTAGTTCCATCTACTCTCTCTGGCTCTCAGGCACAATCCTACTTCTACAAAGACATTCACAGAATTTTCTGGGACAGATTTTATTTTTGAAAAGGTATCTAGGGACATTTCACAGTATTTGCTTCTCAAGAACTTTTATTTATTTTTAACATACCCCATGACATGTGGGCTGAAACTACTTCCGAAAATATTTTCAGTGAAGACTCATATTTATTCATCAGTATGGCAGTCAATTAAAAATAAAGGCAACTTCTTGGGGAAAAGGCTGCTTCTTTGTAAAGAGCCTTTTTTTTTTTTTCTTTCCCATGAAAATGTTTTATCCTACTGAAACAGCTACATTAGAAGGAAAAGGTAAACAGAAACCAACCAGCCAATTTCTTCTTTTGTTTTATATAGTTAAAAATCAAACCACTTGATGCACCTGCTGTGGGAAACTGAGCTGCTCCAGAAGATTGCTCCACCGGAGGTGGAGGTTTTGCTGGAAGTGTCAGGAGCTACAAAGCTGTTGACCCAGACCTGCAGGAATAAACAAGCCTGGGAAATTATCTCCATCTGCAGCATGGCCACAGGGCTGACCCTGCTCCACTGAGCCTGGGCAACCTCAGATGGGCACCCCCCATGTGTGTCTTGGGCAGTGCAGAGGCTTGAAAGAACCCCAGCAGGAATCACTCAGGTGCAGAGCATTAAGGGAGAGTGTGCCAATTGTTTACCTGGGTCTGCAGGCACAGTAGATTAAGGATAAGAATGAGCTGACAGGTACAGGATGTGATCAGGCAGGCACAGTGCTCGGTGCCCCAATTGCTCAGTCCCTGAGGCAGGCTCACACCCCTGCAGCAGCACCACACAGCTGGGATTTGCTCTCTTAGATTGTGCATAATCCTCTCCCCTCTCAAAGCCTTGTTAATAGACAGTTTGGACACCACAGGGGTGCTGTAGTACAAACA